>OX392517.1:19214208-19607165 GCA_947623375.1 Apotomis capreana | reverse complement strand
TGGAGAAGCTGGTACTTGGTATAAAATAAAAGGAGCCATTTCCATAGTAGCCCTGCCGGCCGGTCAGCCCGGGCGGGCCGATCTAGTCGCCGATCGCTGGCTACTGTGGGCGAGCCCCACAGCGGCTTAAATCATGCGCAGACACACGTAATGAATGCCATTACGACACCGGCCGATTATTATCCTGGTTCGGTTCGGCGTAGCTTGTATCGATGACAAAGAGTATCGTAATTGTTTTTCTTACATAGTCCTTTATCAATAATCTTATTAAAACTTTCGTGAGACATATTTAACGGTTAACACTCACTTGAAATTGTCAGGAATGGCCCGACATGTTTTCAACTCGTATGGAGCTCTTTATCAGGGACTGCTACAGCCGCGCGGTAACTTTTACTTTCCTTTAACAAATTATCGTCTTGAAATGTTCACTAAAAGATTAGATTTTATTGCTATTATTTGTATCAAAAGTCTCGCAGTAAACCGGAACAGATAAAAAAAACGGTCAAGTGCGAGTCGGACTCGCGCACCGAGGGTTCCGTACAAACACTTTCCATCCTTAAGTGGTTAAGTTAAGTTTGCACCTGGTATGTATAGCGCCCCATACAAATGAGGTGCAAAGTTAACGCAACCAATCCCGTTTGTTGTATGGGAGCGCCCCTTAAATACTTATTTTATTTTATTTTTAGTATTTGTTGTTATAGCGGCAATAGAAATACATCATCTGTGAAAATTTCAACTGTCTAGCTATCACCGTTTTTGAGATACAGCCTGGTGACATACGGACGGACGGACGGACAGTGAAGTCTCAGTAATAGTGTCCCGTTTTTACCCTTTGGGTACGGAACCCTAAAAAACATTATGATAATTCGATAAAGGATAAGTTCGTGTGGAGGTCGTAAAGCCTAATGTAATTATCCCGCCCTTGTCTTTTATTTAAAATTTCGTTTGACTTTCTAGAATGGAGCCTACGTACAACGTGGGTCGGCCCCCGACTTGATGGACGAATGACCTCGTGAGGGTAGCGGGGAATCATTGGATGCGGTCTGCACAGGATCGCACTTTGTGGCGAGTCATGGGGGAGGCCTATGTTCAGCAGTGGAAGACACAGACGGACTCGTATGATGATACAAGAGAAACAAACAAAATGCTTCCTCTTAGTCGTTGTATCTCCAGGTTGAAATGATGAGCTGTAGATTTTCGCAATCCTTGGAATCATACAACTAATAAACCCGTGTAAAGCAATATATTAACTTTCATAACTTACTCCGATCTTTAGACATCGCACATTCATCACAAATCAAAAGCAATTCTGAAAGCTAATATAATTCCATAATCGTAAAAATCTGACCAATAAAGTCGTTCAAAAGACTCGCCGCCAATATAATAGATAGTTTTCTGTGTTTCCATACAAAAGTGATTTAAGACCCGTAAATCTGAGCTATCCAACTCAATCGATGCAATTATGGAGAAACGCAATTTCATTATTATACTGTCTATTTTATAATCCGTTTATATTGAGTTCGCACTTTAATAAGGATAACGATTAACGACTGACGTTAAATTCTACAACATACCTACTGTAGTTACTTATATGAATAAAATTAGCCCAAGGTGTCACGAACAAAGAAAACACAAAAAAAAAATATTATGTGACTCCAGACACAAAAAAATTACGTTGTTTTAATTCAATTTTTTTTTTAATACTACGACGGTGGCAAACAAGCATGCGGCCCGCCTGATGTTAAGCAGTTAGCGCCGCCTATGAACGCTTGCAACGCCAGGAGCATCACACCCTATTTACTCCCCTCTTGAAGAACCGCATACTGTAGCCACCGGGGAAAACCTTGGCAAATTGTTTTCAGGATTTTCATAATTAAACAAAACAATAATTTTATGACAATCATTAACTTAAACGCACTTTTTCACAGTAAAAATGGCAAACGACTTATTATCTCCATACAAATATTGGTACCCATAACATATAATGATGTCACGATTAAGTGGCCATTCGTATGGAGCGTTTTTGGGAATGTTGAACTTTGACCGTCATTTCTGACTTATAGCTTATAGAGCAGTCTATGTGTAGTTAGTCTCATATAGACATATGACCCCAATAAAAAATAAAATCGATTGACATCCTCAATTTTTTTTCTCAATGAAACAAATTTTATAGACACCTGCAACACCAGAGGAGTCACAAGTGCGTTGGCGGCCTTTCAGGTGGGAGCACGCTCTTTTCTTGAAGGTCTGAAGGTATGCCTCGTACGACGTGATCCGATGACCTGCGGGGCTACCGCGACTTAGCGTAACCTGTCTTTTTCTCACAGTATTAACAGAAACGTGACAGGTGAATTTGTCGCACGATAAAGAGTCGCGTCAAAGCTATGCTACGTGGTGACGAAACTTTCTGCAGTTCGTTGGATGCTGCTAACTGTGGCGTTCCTTGGGACTTTATGTACAGCTCTGAACGTCTTTTCGATGGTGAAGAATTAGCAGCAGTTCTTTTCAATATTTGTTTGCTTCTCGTTTCAAAAATGTCACCAATGGTGGTCAAGCGGAACCCTAATATAGGTCAAGCCCATACATTAACGCAATCGCGAAAACGGCGGTATTCCGGACAGTCGACATCCGGGAAATGGGGCATTGACGATATTTTTTGTGACTAGTTAATTGGGGCGTCAATTAGGTATGGCGATCGCGCAGAGTTTGGAACATACAGACTGGAATTATCAGAGAATCACCAGATAATAATACTCAACTCTCTCTCTCTCTCTCTGGAGTCGGTCCCTCATGTCTGAGGATCGTGGTCAGCTTCAGGGTTGCATCTGGCGCAGATGATCTTCTTCCACCGGTTTCTGTCCAGCGCGTCTCTTATAACCGAGTAGAATTAAGAAGTCGATGAGTTTTTTACTTGATCGGTCCATCTTGTTCATGAACGACCGCGCGATCTTTTTCCTTCGGTGTTCCCAACCACGATCAGTTTTTCGAGATTTTCGTCGTCTCTGTGCATCGTGTGGCCGAAATAGGAAATAAACTACTCAACTTGCGTTTGGATAAGAACTTTCCAATATTTGAAAAATGCAGTCAATTTCTCAAGGATTCGGAGTTAAACTCAGGCTAACTCTTCGGTCACCAGTAATTTGAAAGAAAAGAAAGAGAAAGAAAGAAAAATGTTTATTCCAATAAAAGCACACACAGACAGGACATTATTGGCATAATAGTGCTCTATTAATTATCGTATGCGGATTACAGATGTTTTCAATAAGTCCAGCAATGTGTGCGTTAAAGGCTTTCACTCAGCATGTTGCTGCAATTCGCAAACAAAGCAAACTGCAACGCTGTTATTCTGTCAAAGCCCAACAGGGAGCCCGATTTAAAACAATTTCTGGTAACGTAAGACAAATCTTCTATTTTAGACTGAATGGCCTATAGTATGCTCAATTCCTGGAATTTGTTTCTGTCCTGTCAATGGATGTGTGTCGTACTTGCTTATTGTATTGTCAGCGCGCACATGTGCGGGGAGAAAGTCTCACTTCCTGGCCAAGGCAAGACGTGAAACTTTATACAAACCACGAGCGGTTCGTAAAGCTCCAGGTTGCATACTTATGGTTCTCACCTTCAGTTCAGGCCAACACCTGTGATCTAGGACATTAACGATTTCACCGCCCTTGGTATGTAATGTACCACATGAAAAAGAAGGATAATATAGAAGAAGAGGAAGGCCAAAGAAAAGATGGATGGATTGTGTGAAAGATGATATAAATAAGAAGGAAGTAAACGATCAATAGTAATAGAGAAGAAAGGAGGAAGAAAACATGCTGCGCCGACCCCAAATAAATGTGATAAGGGCGAGGGAATGATTACATGAAAACGAATAAAAACAAAGAAATAATGAAACAAAAAGTAAAGTAGGAAGGTCTTATTATGATTTCGTTGGACTTGTCTGAACATGTTGAAGTCTTTGTCATAATTAGCCATCGGCAAGTCGCGTGCTTGCGCGGCCACCGCCGAATGTTTCCGATCACCTGTCTTTAAACGCGGCTAAGCGTATGCGCTGCGCAGATGCGCATTAGTGTGGACGCTCTTTTATATCTCTTCTCTTGAGCCCATCTTCTATCTATCAGCCACAGACGTCACTGCTGAGCATGACTCAGCAGACAGCAGCAGACCACATCCATTGATTCCCCGCTACCCTCACTAGGTCATCCGTCCTACTCGGGGGCCGACTCACGCTGCGCTTTCCTATACGTGGTCGTGGTGGTGGTGGGCGGCGTTCGGGAAGCTGCGTCATATCTCTCTCGTCGTTAATTCCCCAGTGCCTGAAGACGAAAGTCTTTGAATAGTGCATGTTGCCTGTGATGACTTACGGAACTGAGACATGGTCGTTCACAATGGAACTCATAAGGCTTCTAAGAGTCACGCTCAGTTTCTTTGCGCGATAGAATTAGAAATGAGGATATCCGCAGAAGAACCAAGGTAACCGACATAGCTCACAAGCTAGCGGAAACGGTTGAAGTGGTCATGTGTAGGCCATGTAGCCCGGAAAATGGACGGCCGTTGGGGCAGCAAAGTCCTGGAGCCCTTCATACCGATCTTAAATAAAATTATGAGTCTTCATTTCGATGTATAAGGTTCTTGAGGAGCGACCGGATGACAAAAGGACACTTTTTTTAATCTTCACATTGAAAATGCTGATTGCATTGATTCTATTCTGAGTAAGATGGACCCGTAAATGTCAAGTTCTGGAAGAATCAGGGATTCGGGTATTTTTTTTGGAAAACGTCCAGCTAGAGTAAGTATAAAAAAAACAATACAAAACAAAAATAAAACGAAGTGCATGTCCACATATTCTTTCCCAGTGCGCTTTAGGATATCCTTCAGGGTTTAAAGCCCATGCCGATCAACATTCCGCTAGTAATTGCAGAAAGGCTACACCGATGTTCGAAATTTAGCCGTCGTATAGTGCCGTCCCGTTCACCCAAGTATACTTTGGCAGGAGATCGAGAGGGATGGCGATACACGACGGTCGAATTCCAAACATCGGAGTAGACCTTCAGATTCAGTATTAACAGTGGTTAATACAACCTGTGGAATGCGGAAAAAGCTGCTATGGAGCTACTTGACAAAGTAAGGACTGTAAGTTTGGAAGGTAAGGTATCGACTTATTGAGGAATCGAGGTAACAAGAGGACCACTGTGATTCGCAGAGAAAACCATCTGTGCTTGCATCTTACCTCATAATAATAATAAATACAATGGAGCAAAACAAAACAATATTCCACCCCGGACACCATAGTATAAAACAAAGTTGCTTCGTGCTGTCTGTCTGTCTGTCTGGTATGGATGCTTAGATCTTTAAAACTACGCAACGGATTTTGATGCGGTTTTTTGAAGAGTGTTTCAAGAGGAAGGTTGTAGGTATAATACATGCATAATTTATCAGTATTGCACCCGTGCGACGCCGGGGCGGGCCGCTAGTATATTTATAAAGAGCATTTTGCAAATCCGTTTCGATTCTTGTACCAGTAATTATTTATAATTATTAACTCTCGCGCCATCAATTACTATTATTAAATACATTACTTATACTCAGGTTGGATTTAGAAAAAGATAATTATTTTAATGAATATTGGGCCTCATAAGAAAGCTCAAAGTTAATCAAAGCGCAATGGAGCGAGCTATGCTCGAAGTTTCCTTGCGGGATCGAATCCGAAACGATGAGATAAGCAAGAGACCAACGTTGTAGATATAGTGGCGACCGTGGACTAGAAGACGCAGCGTGACAAGGTGGACCGACCACCTAGTTAGGATCGCGGGCAGAAATTGGATGAGGGAGCAGCGTTGTGGAGAACTTTGGGGGAGGCATTTGTCCAGCAGTGGGCATCTATCGGCTGATATGATGATGATGTGTTAATAATGTGCAGAACCCTGGATGAACAACAATGTTTCCGTTGACAGTTTTTAACTCGCGGAATGCAGACAGCTGACGAAAGTTATACGGGTAATGACAAGTATAAAAACGATGCTCACTGCAATATTTATACGGTTCATTTGTGAAATTAAGGGCATTAATGATTGAGATAGTCTTTAGTCTTTGGTACAGACCGACCAATCAACTAGCAAAAGAAGAAATAGGTGGATACTTTTTAAGGTTTCCTATCCCGTTTTTTTATTATGATCCATCCCTGAATCCCAAGATGCTTCCGGCCCTAATACTTTTCTGCTATATATTATGTTGCATACATTTGATTATTTTTATTAAAGCAGTAACGTCTGCTAACGTAAACCAATGTTTACAATGAAGCGAGAAATTTAACGGTTCAGGCAGGATTCAAACCTGCGTCTCCAACGGCTTTCCGGGACTGGCGTCCTGCCTACTGGACCACCGAATCCCGAACCTGATGAGAGCCATTGCATTTTTCAACCAGTTGCTTCTACATGTCTTCGAATGGCGTCGTAGCGAATTTTCGAATCCTGTCTGAACCGTTAAATTTTTAAATTTTTCGCATCATTGTAAACATACATTTGATAGTAAATATTTTAAATGCGATTAAACTAATCGATAAGCTAGCTTATGTGAATGGAGAGGGAACGCTTTTTCGCTATTAACTTTGCAACAAGAAGAAAACTCTTAAGCTAAAATAGTTAATTTCAATTGACGAAGAAGTAACCATTTAATAGGAGATTTGTTTATAAAAATGTTTGTTTTTTGTTTATTTTGGTTGGCAAATAGATACACAAACTAAACAATAACAACTTTATTAATTTCTTTGCCCATGAAGGGCATAGAAGGGTCATTCTTGAGAATCGAATTCTTCATGTGATTCCCTTGGCGATTTTTATTTTTATATTTTTTTACCTATTTGCTAGAAAATATGAAATTGTATGTAATTTTACGCAGATTTATCAAATAGGCACCACTTTTGGTCAATTTGATACAGAAATATACCACTTTATGTTTTCGCCGCCAGGGGAATAAGAAAAGATGACATGGGAATAAGAAAAACGCCAAGGGAATCATAAAAAAAAAGTACAGGGGAATAATATTCAGATCAGTTTTTCTTCAATAAATAAAATAAATTCCAAAGTGTAAGGATACAAAAATTCACAGTGTTTTATTCGCATTAATTGGCAATTTTCTTAATAATCGAACCACCGTCGTAGTATAAAAATTTCTGGGAATAAGCATCTTCTCTTGAATTCAGCTCAAAATTATTTGAGAACTGCCGTACCTAAATGGAATAAAATTCTAAATCAATGATTCAGTCATCTGCAACGCGAATTAAAGGGAAATTTATTTACTTTTCATGAAAACGCAAGAAAACTGTGATTCCCTTGTTCGAAATTAGAACCAGAGGAATAAGAAAAAAGTATGTTTCTTGTCGATTCTGCCGAAACTAAAATTATTATAAGAACAACTATTAAGTCAACACATGCAGGCATTCATGTAGTTTTCTTTTTACTAAACACTATGTACCTATTGCAGATATAAAATTTTATATAAAAATTCAAGGGAATCAAAATCATAGTGAACCAAAGCCAAGTGAATCATATATTAGCCTTCATAGCTAAGAATTCCAGCAACTAGTCGCGACCATTCCCGGCATATCTGAAAGCGTTACTGACGTTTGCCAAGCCCGGCCATTGCAACTGGTCAGATGACGTTTAAGTAGGGATGTGCGCCGTGTTGAATGAGGCACCAGAGGAATCATAGCTTAGCTCTGGACAAACCTTTAACATAGTTTTTTTTTTAAATTACGATACACACAGCCACCATATTTTTTCTTCTAAATAAATAACTTATATTCTAATAATTTAACTCAATTCTATACTTTATTTCAATTCACAACATGTACTTTTTGGGGTAGTTTGTTCAAAAAATGGCGAATGGACGCACCAAGGGAATAAAGTTTTATGTGTTTAATATTTTTTTAGAGTTAATTATACTTAACTTAAACAAAAAATTAATCGTGCTCCAGTTAGATGAGGTGCTAATGTAATATATAAAAAATACTATGGTCAATTATTTCAATTGTGCGGGTACTTTATCCTTCTGGACGCTGTAAATTAAGCCTTTCAAGAATCACCCAGAACTCGAATAATACCGTTACTGATGGAAAAACTGAAATGACAATTTGATTGTTGATTGATTCTATTTGGATCAAAATCGACTTTAATTTTATAGATGTGGTTTGAGTGGTTACTGGCTCTACTTGTTTATTTATATTTGTTTTGGAGTAACCACACGCTTTCATTTACAATGGAGTGCACTATTTATCTGTTTATTTATAAAACCAAAGAATATATTAATTAAAAAACATATTAAAATAACAAAAAGCAAGTAATATAGTTATATGTATTATGCATAATATATAATTTCTTTTTTTTATGTGAGACGAGAAAACTAACGACAATTTTTTTTTTCTTTCACAAGAATTCTCCTTACGCAAGACCAAAGATGCAATTTTTTTTTGCGGACTTACTAACATACCTACCTGTTGGGTTCTGAAAAATGTACGCCGTCTGAAACCAGTATTTTATTGCTTGTTGGGCATGATACAACCAACCGACGAGTATGTGTCGCAATGACTGACACGCGTCGATTTTACCCGAACAAAGGCGCAGCCGTGCCAGATGTCCATTAATAAGATTACTACAGGCAGATTTGCGCCGGGCAGTGGGTTCGTCTGTCTAAGTAGAGTAACATGCCATACGGGTCCGATATCGTAATTCGGTGGCCACCTACCGTCCTTCTGATTGAAATCAATCTCGGAACTACTCATCGATGCTTTATCACCATTGTTGTCAATATCATTTCCATCTTCAAAACACGAACCTCAAATACACAATCCATTTCAAAACCTACAGCTTATTCACTAAAAATCATTTTCAAACGTTCTTTTCTGACGAATTTGAAAAGACAGTAACGGTTTTTCGTTCGATAAACGACGCGTTGATTTTATTCGATTGGAATACAGTTCAAAATGAGAATAAATTTGAATTTAGAATGCCGATACTCGGATTGGTGTAGATTGCATTGAATATAAGTTTTTACTGCAATTCGATAGTAAAAAGTCCGAATGAATAGTTTTTGTATCGAGTGGTTCCCATCGATGGTGCTCGTTGTGTTGCGTTGGATTAACTTTTTGTCGAGTGCGATGATCCCCATTCGATTTGACGAAATTAAATGAATTCGAGTAGGTACTATTGAATTATTAAGGTCGACTTTTGATTCACACGGTCATATTGAACAACTGATTTGAGTATGAACCTTAATTCTTATACGTAGGCGTTGTATTATCCCCAATTTAAGAAAGAAAGAAAGAGTAAAAAGAAAGAAAGAAACATTTACCTGTTCATCATCATCATACTGCTGGACAAAGGCCTCCCCAAAGTTCTCCACAACGATCGGTTTTGCTCCGCCCTCATGCAATTTCTGTTTGCGATCCTAACCAGGTCGTTAGTCCAACCACGCTGCATCTTCCAGTCCGCGGTAACCACTCAAGAACCTTACTGCCCCAACGGCCATCGGTTCTACGAACAATGTGCCCCACCCACTGCCACTTAAGTTTGGCGACTGTCCGAGCTATATCTACAGCCTTGGTTCTCTTGCGTATCTCATCATTGACAGCATTTCATATTAACAAGACTACAATTTTATTACTTTTCTTAATTCTGCTTAGAAAGATGAAGTAATCAATGTTTTTATTTTCTTTCTGAGATAATTATTTATTTTATTAATAATTTATAAAAACTTAATCATTTTAAATTGTGGCAATACCAAAACTATGACTGAATGAAACGGTTACTTTAGTCCGTTTTCTAATAAAAAAATGCAATGACGTTGAGGTTCCCATGACATTGTCAAAAAAAACAACAACCGTATTCAGGCCTAATTGTCTTAGATTGCGGTAATTTTATGTATTTTCTTATATTTCTTTAAATACAGAAGAATAAATTCAAAGATTTTTTTGCGCGTACACGACACAAAGCCCTGTCGATCTCTATATTAATTTTCACCTGTTAGAAATATGAAATTTTGTAAATTTTGGATTCGGAAAATCTTAACGGCGCGATGCAAGATTTGTATGGGAGCGCGGTGCCATCTGTTTTACATGATACTTTTTACCCGCGTGCGTGCTGTAAAGAAAAAAGGGTAACGCGGACAAAGTTGTGACCATCAAGTGTAATAAACCCCCACTTTTCTCCAATAGGCAGGGCGTTCATCCTCACACACTGGAGCCTAAATGGTCGAGAACTGTCCGGTTCCAGAGGAATTTCCTACCGCGAACGCTTCGCATGTGGAATGAGCTCCCTGTTAAGTTTTTCCCGGGGGCTACAACATGCGGTTCTTCAAGAGGGGAGTAAATAGGTTCTTAAAGGGTCTCCAAAACTGCGTGTGATGCTGACGTCAGCGTCCATAGGCAGCTGTAACTGCTTAACATCAGACGGGCTGCAAGCTTGTTTGCCACCGTCGTAGTATAAAAATACTGGGAGGTTATGTCTGAAGATCGTGACCTTTGGAGGAAGACTTTGTGCGATAGTGTGGTTGCACATGATGAAGTATGGTTTGCTTCTCTTTCCCACAAGCGCAACCTGAGACACCAGCATGCGGTGCTTCCCCTTTTATCGATAGGCGCAATATTTATTTGTCAATTACGCGGCCGTGGCTGTTGCTCTCGTATCTATCCAGCCATATTCATAAGTGCCGCAGTTTATTAGACGCTGCTTAACTCATCTGTTATAGATGTACAAGGCTAATGATGAGTTTAAAAGAACCTTTTTCTATCCTACTCTAATAAACCCCCCCAATTGAAAAAAGGTCCCCAGAAGCAAACGCCGTAAACATCGTGCACAGGTGAATGGAAAGATAAAGGCGTCGCAACTTTTCCTGCGACTCGACTAACGAAGGAATTAATTAGGCCCGAAGATCGTGATTTACGCTTTCATTTTTAAACCCAATGTCCCTGCGGCGGTACTAGTGGAACGAGGGTTAGGGTAAAGGGTTGTTTTCGAGTTTGTTTTTCCTTTAGTATATAGTGATGAAGCCTGCGTCGTATTTTGGCAGTGTAAAAGACTAGTTGGTAGAACCTGTGGCTTAAACCCCAGGATCACAATGTGGCTTTACACTGCGGTGATAAGACCTATTATCACCTACGGCGCTGTGGTTTGGTGGCCCAGAACCAAACTGACAACAGCCAAACATAAACTGCAGCAATTTCAAAGACTTGCTTGTGTAGCAACGACGGGCTGCATGAGAACAACACCCACAGCGGCAATGGAGGTACTGCTAGGACTGCCACCCCTTGAACTGTTCATTCAGCAAGAGGCGGCATCAGCAGCTATCAGACTGAAGACGCTTAACCTCTGGGGTGTAGCACACGGAGGTCATGCCGAAATACTTGAGGAGGCTATCAAACACAAGCCAATGATAGCTGCTCCCAACGACAAGATACCCAAACAGCATTACTTCAATAAGAGATACGAAATCGAGTTGATTGAAGAACCTAACGATCAATCCGATATACACGAAATACGCATATATACGGACGGGTCAAAGACACAAACAGGGACAGGAGCTGGAATATACTCACCTGAAATAAACGTAAACATATCAATAGCCTTAGGCAAATATAGTTCCATCTTCCAATTTGAATGCCTTGCCATCACACAGGCTGCTAAGGCAGTTGCTGCGCGAGGTATCAAAGACCAAAAGATACGTATTGTTTCCGACAGCGCTGCAGTCTTACGAGCTCTGGAGAATAAAACAATCAAATCCGGGCTCATACTAGAGTGTCACTCAGCGTTGCAAACGATCGGTTCGAATAATCGGATCACGTTGCAATGGATAAAAGGGCATAGTGGGTCTCTAGGTAACGACGCAGCCGACCAGCTGGCAAGGAGAGGGTCCGATCAATCGGCAATTGGCCCAGATCCCTTGCTCCCCTTGGCGTTTAACCAGCTGCGTACATGGCTTCGTCACAGAACACGATCACAACACGCCGATCAATGGGCAGAAACCAGTACATGCAGGCAGTCCCGGGAAACAGTCCCATACCCGGACACACGCCTGACAAAGCGCTTATTATCGCTAAGCAGGCCCGCCCTGCGAGTAGTAGTAGGCACTATCACTGGACACTGCACACTTAACAAGCACTTATATGTTCTAGGAATGACCGATAGCCCCCTATGTAGGGGATGCCTGTCGGCCGAAGAAACAGCTACCCACGTGATCCTGGAATGCGCCGCCGTAGCTAAGCAACGGGCTGAAATCCTCAAAGCACCGAGGTCACTTCGTGAAGCCTGTGGAGACACCAGGAGAATCCTGCGCTTCTGGACGGAGTTAGGCTGGCTAGACTATTAGCTGGCAAACATGCACGCACAACGGCCCGAATATACACGGGCTAAGTGCGGAAAACGGAGCCCATAACCATAACTATAACCATAGTGATGAAGCTCTTTGTCACTAATATTGATACATTCTAATGATGTTGCGAATGAAAGCTAGTTGTAAGATTTGTTTAAAATATGTTATGTAAACGTTTTGAATAGAATCTTTCTAACGATTTAATGTGGAAATACCACATTTTTGCTCGTAGGTTAGAGTCCTGCTTAGAGACGTAAATAGGGACCCTCGTGATAAGGCCCACGTCTCTGGACGGCGACATTCACCTTCCCAAAACTGGCACTCCATCTGCAGACGGAAATTTCTTTCACATCTATGAAACTCGGGTATCTGATTTGACCGAGGCTAATGCGCGGAGTGGTGTTTTTCTCTTGTTTATTATACATGTATTATATGGCGCAGTTGGCACCTTGCTATGAAATAGATAGTAGCCTATATCGACTACACAAAACAAACACGTCGAAGTACTCAGAACCTTCTCCTTTTCGAAGTGGGTGAATAAATATAATAGATCGATCGAGTCGACGTCTAGAACTCGTCGTACCGCGCAGATGGTCCCTGATTAAAAGTTTTCCTGTAAAACCTTTTTATGCTCAAAGGGTTAAGGGCTTTCCCTTCACTTTGTCATTGATGCTTTGTTCGTTTCATTTGTAGAACACTTGTAAGTCTCGATTTAGGTACTATTACTTACTATGTATGGAATATATGGGTAAGTAATAGTATAGATTTAATGCAGTACAATTGTTTTCGGGATTGTTCTTGCTGTTCCACGAAGACATTCGTGTCGATATGATCTAATAGTCACTTTATCACTATATATTATAAAACAAAGTCGCTTTCTGTTGTCTGTCTGTCCCTATATGAATGCTTAGATCTTTAAAATTACGCAACGGATTTTGATGCGTTTTTTTTAAATAGATAGAGTGATTCAAGAGGAAGGTTTATATGTATAATAGGAACTTGATTTCAATATAGTAGAAAAACACTTTTGATTTAGTATCAGCTTTGCAGACGTGCGAAGCCGGGGCGGGTCGCTAGTACATTAGTGAGTTCGTGAATGTCCCAAATAAATATCCGATCCGGGGATTTACATATCACCTCCCGTGGTTTATCTAAAGATTCTAAAGTTTTGCATCTTGTCTTGGCCAGGAAGTGAGATTTATCACATTGTAGTATAGTTAAGTTATCTTATAAGTAGATCTATATCTCGTTTGTACACAGTGGTAGTTTGCCTATCTCGAATATTCACTCAATTTCTCAAAGGTTAACTGCAAGAATTCCCTAATAGGGGTAAGTTCGCCCTTGAACATGTAAAATCTGTTCTGAATGTACCTATTTATAACCTGTTATCGTGTATGTATAATAAAGTGTTTATGTCACCTTAGATCGTAAGTGGGGTTTACTGCCCGCTACGCGGGGAGTAAATCTCGCTTCCTTGCGAAAACCTTTAGCCAAACCGCGGGCGGTAATTTAGTAACGCCCCAGATCTAATTATGTCCCTGACCTTTGACTCGCGCCACAAACCTGCGATCTGGGACATTCACTAATTCACCACCGTATGTAATATTCTATTAATAACCCTCTTTTGAGATCGGAGGTCAAAAAGTAAAAACCCTCCCACCCAAGCTCGTTAAACTCAAAATTGTGTTTGTTTAACATAACCTTTCTTACCCACATCGCTGACATGACACTTAAGTGTTTGATATACTTGAAACCCGCACCGCAACTCCCGCGCACCATAAACACTCCTCTTTTTGCATCCCCCATCTCGCTCACCCATGAGGAATTCCTCAAAAACGAGAGAGATAAGCGATCTCGCGAATCCCCTTTGATGTGCGCCGCTCGCATAAGATATTTAACATCTTTTTTATATCGGAAACTAAGAAAAAACACTGTCACTTGGTATTTCTTAGTGGGTGCAATTTTGGGTAATCCCAAAAGTTTTTCAATTGCATCCTACGATTACTAAACACATATTAATGTTTGCTTATCGACTGACACCATTACAACCTTATTGCTTTTTATTAAGCTTTAAATTCGGGTAGATGTGTATGTTTAGTGGTTTAATGTATGTTTGTAAGTCTGATTATAAGACTTAATTGATTTTGGCAGCGACCGATCGGAACGACACGAAATTGGCCCTGATTTTGGCTTTTATGTGTCTCTTTATACGTCTGTAGGCGGCTTCAATACTTGGCCATCGCGAAAGGTAGTATAAACGTGACGAACGGAAAGCTTATACAGCTATTTGGAGCATTAAAGGGCGATGCTGTAACGAAACTTTGGCAAAAACAAAGGAAATCTTGACAGAGATATTTCCGATAACTTACTCATTGCAAGAATATTTCGGTCTACACCGTTTGTTTGAGCATGTCGCAATCGTTCTCGTTTTGTGTGATACTATTTGAAATCCTACGTTAGCAAAAGCAATAGGGTGAGGAAAGTTTTTGGAAAACATAGACAGACCTCAAAAAGCAATCAAATTATATTTTTTTACATTGACAAGTCATCAATCAAGCAGTTTTTGTAAATGGGTTTTGAAGCAAAGAGCCCTTCAGCTAAAAATAAAGCATACGCAAAATCTGGGAATTATTCTGGATTTTGAATATGCTTCTGGCCGTCAATTATAACTGCCTACTGAGCCGAAGGACCTGGGTTCGAATCCCGGCAAGTCAAAGATGTTCAATGTATTTAAGTAGTATTTATCTATATAATTATGCATATCGTTGTATATAGTGTCTATAATACAAGCCGATTGTGTGGGATTGTCCGATATTGATCATTAAAAAAGTGTAGATACAGCGGGAACAGCTTATCTGTGAACCGAAGGGTGTCGCCACTATCTTCACACAGAGCACTCGAACGCGGAGACACTGATAATTGTTTCATACAGCGTGTATATTTGATATAACCGCAAATTGAAGCCAGACGGAGATTTTAGTGCTATAAATTATAATCCGGTATTTAAAAAAATATCAATTTAGAGTTAACTGCCATAGCGTAATTATTTTTTGAAAATTTTCTGAGCAGCAATGTATGGCGTAAATAGTTTAGTAAGTGACCGTTTTGATATGACTATGTTAAGTGACAACAAACAACAACAAACAAATACATTGCGTGCTTAATTATTTAATATGGAAAAAAAGTTCGATTTTTTTCATAATTTACTGATCAATATATTAATGAGTGCCTATACTAAGACCCCGTAAAGTTTGCGGTTATATCAAATATACACGCTGTATATATAAATGCTCTACGTATAGTACCTAGTGTAATTTTTATATATTTTAATACTGTCACACAAATCGATCTAGTCCCAAATTAAGCTCAAGAAGGCTTGCGTTATGGGTACTAGACGACGATATTCTTACTGATATAGAACAACCAACCAACAAAATATTCGAGTTCATCACACAAATATTTGCCCTGGCCGGGATTCGAACCCGGGACCGCCGGTTCAGTAGGCAGTTGCTTACAAACTGCGCCAACTGCGTCGTCGAATCTATAATGATATGGAATATGATTTAATCATAATTTTAATGTAAATAATACGTATCATGCTTGGTATTAACCTGTAAGTGACGTAATAAAAAATAATAATAAATAAATTGATATTTACAAAAATCACAATCCCATGAAGTCCCATCAGAAACAAACTAACATCAATCGGCGTGGAACAATCGACAATCGACCCGGACAAGGGTCCCGTCAAGGGTCCTCCGCGTAAAGGGTTGTTACTGTCTGCGGATCTCGAAAATTTTACAAACAGATGATTTGTTGGATTTTGCTATTGGCACTCGTGGGTGGGGTATTACGTGTGATGGCGATTTCGATAGCGATCCGGGCCTATGAATGACATAGTATTAATGTCACCAAAGGGCGGACAGTTGATGCAATATACGTCAAAATCATGTCAAACGATATACGACATATGGATAATACTACAATTGGCTTACAGAAGACAACATGAATGCAAAATAGTTATATAATTTTAAATATGTATAATTTTAAATTTAAATATTAATTTATTGAAATGTGTGACAGTCGCGGGAACCGAAAAAAATATTATAAACATCAGACAAACATCAGACAACCTCACACAAATCGATCTAGTCGTCGTCGAATTATATATGAATTTTTCTTAACTCCTCTTCAAACTAAATTATTTTATGTAATTTAACATCTCGTAAAGTATTGGCATCTTTGTTAGCACCTTTTTATGCTAGTATAATTACTTAGCATAATGTACCTAGTTTATAGTTTTTTTTTCTTTGTTTGTCACTATTTATCTACGCAATTATGTTTTGGTCCCCGAATAAAAAAATAAAAAATCTTTCTTTCTTTCTTTATTCCTTCTAGATAATCGCCATGACACGTAATAGGCTGTCCGATACAGCCGTTTGTTTTTCACTTGTCATTTTCCGACAAATTTTGCCGAAGGGCTCCTTGAACTCGATGTGGAGAGGTTCTCAAACTTTGCTTTGGTGCAGTCTTCATTAGAGTGACGTCGAGTGGCGGATTGTTCGGGACAGACCCTGCATTGGGACTTGGGACTCGAATAATTATAGGTACATTCGTATGTAAAACAGTTTCGATACTGTGGGACTATTAGAACTAATTAGATATCACCGCTTGGACTAATCATCACAAAAAAGTACATCACTGTAAATACGATGCCGGCAAGACTTTTAACGGCTTGGCTTGTATACCTAGTGCTTTTCTCAAACATATGCAAAATAAAAAAAAAACACCAATAAAAAAAATATAATTCAGCTATTTAGCCCGCTTATGACCACAGACGCCATGTTTAAAACAAATTACTTCCCGGCTTAGGCCTTCAATTTTGTATGAAATTCCTTTACAGTTCTCTCGAGTTCTTCCGCCCGAAATGTGATACTTCTAAGCTTGTTATAAGGCACGTTATGACGACATTTCATTGCATGTTTAAGAAAATAATATGTAATAGAGACATAATTTATTCTTATTTATATTGTTCTACTATATTTACGTATAGCCGTAATCCAAGATTGGCTAAAAGTTTGTTTGACTATTTTCATCAACATTTTACTACATTATGTTATTTTTACTTAACTTAGTGCAAGTACGTCAAGATTCTTATAACGCCTATATAATTAAATAGCTGAATAGTTTGTTCTTATTCATGTGTCACGCAGGCTTAATTAATAATAATAAAAAATGATCAAATTTGTATTTAAATAATAATTTAATAGTGATACAAATTATTGTAATCTTATTATATTAGCTATACGTGTGATCTGACAACTTATGTTTAACAGTTTATTTTCAAATAAACAAATAAAAAAAACATATATTTACAATATACAAATGATAACTTATTATTTTTAATAGTAGCAAATTATAATCTAAAAATACGCTTTAGCTTTTAACTAAACGCTTTTCATTCTGATCGTATTTGAGATATATTTGTAAAATGTTGACATTTCACTACATAGTATAAAACAAAGTCGCTTCCTGCTGTCTGTCTGTCTGTCCCTATGTATGCTTAGATCTTTAAAACTACGAAACGGATTTTGACGCGTTTTTTAAAAGAGAGTGATGCAAGAGGAAGGTTTATAAGTATGTATAATACATGCATATTTTATCAGCATTGCAACCGTACGAAGCCGGGGCGGGTATTTAATGAAAAACTGGATGTAAAATTAGAAGCACGGTTTGTTTCACCTTTAAAAAATGTTTTAATAGTAAAAATCGAGGGGAAGCGATTAGGTGGCATTACCTTTGTTGTGAGACACGTTGAGGCGGCCCCTTGAGACAATTCGGCATTTGGAAAAATTGCAAAAACAAAATGGAAGGAGGGCTAATCTAAATTAGTAGCGTTGGCAAAATAACGCGCAGGTTTGCGGTCTGATAATTAATATTTTTTGTTAATTTAAAGTGTTTTAAAAAAACTTTTTACTCAATTCCTGAAAATCATGACATAATAACATAAATAATCTGAAAAAATCTTAGTAGTGTATTATCGCAAAATGCCTTAATAATAACAACTTTAAAATTTAAGTCTAGATACAATGAATAAATTTAGTGAAGAAATTTAATATCAATGTCTTTTTATGTAAATCAATTGTAAATAACTTAGGGTTATCATTTTAGGAAATAAAAAATTGGGCAAGTGCGAGCCCGACTCGCGCATGAAGGGTTCCGTACCTATACATATATATATATTCTTTAACAAGTTTGTTGTATGGGAGCCCCCCTTAAATATTTATTTTATTTTATTTTTAGTATTTGTTGTTATAGCGGCAATAGAAATACATCATCTGTGAAAATTTCAACTGTCTAGCTATCACCGTTGTTGAGATACAGCCTGGTGACAGACGGACGGACGGACGGACGGACGGACGGACAGCGAAGTCTCAGTAATAGGGTCCCGTTTTTACCCTTTGGGTACGGAACCCTAAAAAAGGTTACAACGCGATTCTCGTTTTCTTTTGCTTAATATCGATTGGGTACAACTTACGACGCCATCTCTTAGCAATTTTATTACTAAATTTCTTTACGGCTGCCGAAAGATGGATATTCAAAGATAATACTTTTTACCCGATTACGACAAAGAAAATGTTAAGGGACAATCTTACACAAATCGACCTAGTCCCAAACTAAGCAAAGCTTATATTATGGGTACCTACTAGACGACGATATACATATAATATAAATACATATATAGAAAACATCCATGACCCAGGAACAAATATTCGAGTTTATCACACAAATATTTGCCCTGGCCGGGATTCGAACCCAGGACCGCCGGCTCAGTAGTTAGCTGCACTACAAACCGAGCCAACCGCGTCGTCAAAAACAAATATGACTTGGATGAAGTTACGAACACCTTCCCAGTATCGTCATAAATTAAAGAGTCTCTTGTCGGTGTAGCTGATGAAGAATGGAGTTGTCTCCATCTAAATCTGTCCATAGACACTTCCTTGACTTCCCTATAGGACATGACGTCTACCTTCTCTTTAATTTGTTTAATGATTCCTCTTCCTCACTTCCCTTCTACCTTTCCTTCTATGGTGTTATTTATAAAAGCGCCATTGCCTTCCAGCAAAATATTAAATAATACTCGTACCTATATTATTATTTATTCAAAAGGGACTTACAATATATACAACACACTAAAAAAAAGCAGCAATTATTTACATAACTAAAATAAATTGATAATAATTAATACTCGTATTATACAAAAAGTTCAAATGTCGCTGCCGACCTTCCTATAACCAGAACCAATACCTACTGCCCGTACATTTTTGGTAATTAGTATTAGCACAGAAAAACCATTAAGATTTACGTTTTTAATGTTATGCCCGACAAAATAATCGTTTGAGTGGAATTTGGAAATGAGGACATTGTTTTGTATTGTGTTCGTTATTTGACGTAGATACTCATTCTGGCATTTCGTCTCTGGCTATTTCACGAATCTATGTTTTTTTTTACTGTTTATGTGTTTGGATATAATTTGTTGTGGCTTTAATTTGTTTAATTGTTTTAATGTCAAAGGCGGAAAATTAGGAAAAATACGCAATACGTGTGATATGTACCTCACGCTTACAGCTAGCGCTTCATAATCAGAATTCGGCTATAATTAAAAAAACACACTATAATATAATTCTAGGCGTATTTCCTTTGAATTTGTTTATTGTTTAAATTTTAATCTATACGCTTTACATATAGCAAGTATAGCTTTTATACTGAAAAAAAATAGCTCTACTAGTTTAACTACTTGAGAAATAGCCAAATTAAGCTCATAAATGGCCGAACAATGTCATAGCCACGACAAATTTTAATTTAAATAATTATTTCCTATCAGGAATTGTTTCGGTTTCGTGATTATTCTCAGTCTAACGGCTATATCTATTTTCTGATTGGATAAACTGTTATTTTTATCAAATAATGCCGAAGATTTATTTTAATTTGCATTCATAAAAATAAACAATGCAACTTGACACGTCATATGTCAACAAGTCAAGCCTTGGGACGTCCTAAGCCCTTTCTACGTTAAGCGATATTCCGTGCAAGAGCCTCCATAGACGCAACGCAGCGCAGCGCTAAACTTAACCATTCGGTGGGAAGCAAAAGGCCCAGTATCCGCCGCGGGCCGCGACGGCGCAGCGGCCGCGGCCCTACCTGTGACATACGTCAAAAGAAAAACTGTTTATATTATTTATTGTGTTTTTATATTTTTTTGTGTTTTTTTGTTGTTGTTGATTAAGTTTCGCTTAAGTCTCCCAGTGCCCCGAGACTTATGCCAAATACCCGAGGTGATGTGTCTCTGGAGGAATTTTTACAATGCCCCCACTGCCCAACCACTAAATTGCTAAAAGGAAGAAGAGGTTTGAATATCCATATCGGTAAATCACACCAACCATGTAGCCGTAGTCAACCAGCACAACATTTGCCATCTACCCCTCACTCTCCCGCGGCATCCGCTCTCCAACCCCCCTTTCTGTCTGATAAATTAAGCTCACTTAAAGAATCTATCGGTCGCTACGCAGATGAAGTAGAAAGACGGATCAAGAAAGCCTGGAATTCATATTGGTCGCATAAGCATATTTTCAAATCAAAATTAGATATTACACTGAAAAAAACTGCGATCGACACTGTTGTGACTCCCACTCTACTGTACGGATGTCAAACATGGCCTATCACCAAAGAAATAATCGACAAATTGCAGAAATTCCAGAGATCCGTCGAGAGGAGCCTACTAGGGATAAAAATTAAGAATAAAGTTAAATGTCAAGACATCCGAAAAATTACAAATATCGTAGATGCAGCAGAAATGGCGTGCCGCTTAAAGTGGCGTTGGGCTGGTCACATTGCGCGAACGAACGACGGCAGATGGAGCGAAAAAATGCTGCACTGGTACCCGCGGGAGGAGCGCCGTCCGCGAGGGCGGCCGCGCAGTCGCTGGGCCGACGATATCAAGCAGCAGGCCGGCGTCGCGTGGACTCGACTGGCAACCGATAGAGAGATGTGGATCAAGATGGAGGAGGCCTTTGTCCAAAAATGGACAAACCCAAAAAACAATTTAAATAGTGTTAGTGCAAGTGTGTGACATAATTCATAAAATTGATATAACTTTGTTTTTTTAATGAATTTTATTTATTTATTATTCGAATGTTATTTATTTATACTTAATTTATATTACAAATTTATGTTATGAAAAATAATGAAGAAGTAAAATAATGTTTATAATATTTAAAATCGAATGTTATTTATTATGAATTTAATTTAATATGAAATGAAATTGAATTTAAATTAACATGTATTTGTGTGATATAATTTATAATATACTATTTTAATTTAATGTAAGCTATGAATGTTAGATACTCATTGAATGTTATTAATGAATGTTAATCTTATATAGTCTTACCTAGATGCATGTACTATTGTAACCTGTTTATAATGTTAAATTATTGATTCAACATGTAGGCTTGAACACAAACTTTACTACTGTACTGTACTTAAAGCAAAAATATACATTCTGTTTTTTAAGTACGTAAACAAAATTTGAAACTGTCTCTTACTAAATCGATATCTGCATGTACAATTATTTTGGGTTAATAAATGGCTTTATTATTATTATTATTATTATTATTAAAGAATCTATACCCATTTTAAAGAGGATCCCTAGGGGGGCGAGAGTGACTGTCGCCAAATGCCTTGTAAAAGCGATCGACGACTGTGTCTCTTTAAATAAACCATGCGCTTGGGAAAAATTACTTACATTCTCTTATCACATCCTACACGTCGATCATAGCGCATCCTCCAAATTGCAAACATTAACCAGTAAAATCAAACATAATTGCTCTCACCCCATTTCTCTGTCTCCCTCTTGCGCGCCCTCACCCTCACGCAACATATTCAAAAAAGTAGAAACTAAAATTAACGATGGTGACCTCCGTGGCGCTGCTCGCATTCTCTTCTCCAGCGATACATCGGCCCCAGATTCCCCGGACACCCTGTCAGCTCTCGAGAGTAAGCATCCACCAGCTCCCCTAACACCTGAGCTTCCTGCGCCTCCAGACACCGCACTGCCCGGACTTGTTGCGTCAGAAGACGCCATTCTTGCGGCAATCATGTCATTCAACAACGGTTCGGCTGGTGGTTTGGACGGGATCACTCCTCAACACTTGAAGGACCTCCTAACACACACATCAGGGAGCCACGGAAGTGAGCTGCTAGCCAGCATCACTCGGTTAGTAAACCTGATGCTTAGTGGTAAAGTCGATGAGCATGTAACGCAAACGCTATATGGTGCTAGCCTTTGCGCCCTTTCTAAAAAAGATGGCAGCGTGAGGCCTATTGCTATAGGATCAACTTTCAGACGTTTGGCTTCCAAAATTTGTTGTAGACATATACTTCCAGTTTTAGAATCAAAATTTCAGCCTACTCAACTAGGATTTGGCAGCAAAGGAGGCTGCAAAGCCGCTGTCCACGCCTGTCGCACATTTCTCAAAAACTCGAATAATGCAACACTCCTAAAGCTAGACGTTAAAAATGCCTTCAACTCTGTCCATAGAAGCGTCATGCTCAGCGAGGTCCTCAAGAACATCCCAAACATTTATCCATACGTATGGCAATGCTACAGCTCTCCTTCTCATCTAAAATTCAAAAACAATACAATTCTATCCTCTGTTGGCTGTCAACAAGGTGACCCGCTTGGGCCGGCCATCTTTAGCTTGGCCATTCACCCGAGCATCACTCAACTTACGTCAAAATTCAACACCTGGTACTTGGACGATGGTACCCTAGGAGGCGACTCGGATTCTGTCCTGAACGATTTCATAAATATTAGATCTAAATTTGAATCCATTGGTTTAGAACTAAATTATAACAAGTGCGAATTATATGTTGACACAATCCGAGGTTCAGACACCGTACGTAATTTTCAAAATATCTGTCCGGGTATCAAAATTCTATCCAAACACTCTCTCCAGCTCCTAGGTGCGCCAATATTTGACGAGGCCTTTCCAGATTTTATTGACAAAAAAATAGATCATTTCCATACATTTTCGGACCGCCTTCTGAAAATTAATCCCCATATGGCTATTATATTTATATTTATTATTCGGTACTGTCATTTTGTCCCTAAATTCCCATATGCTATGCGGTGTAGCCCCTTTTGGAAACTTCGAAATTACTGTGAAAAACTCGACAATATTATTTGGAATCAAATTGAAAAAATTATCAACATCAAAATTGATAGCAGGATGTTTTTGATCGCATCTCTGCCTGTAAGGTTCGGTGGTCTCGGAATACGACAAATTTCCAGCGTCGCATTACCGGCGTTCCTGTCCTCGGTGCATAGCACGCTACCTCTCACTGGAAAAATACTAAATCCATCACTATGTGATAGTGGTTGTGAGGTGGCTGGTTTGTCCGAGGCCAGGGACGCATGGAAAATGGCCTGCCCAGGTAATGACATCCCGTGTAGTCCGAACCTTCAAAAAATGTGGGATCAACCGATCTGCCGGCGGGTGCATGAGCACATTTTGGAAACATGCACATCAGCTTCCGAAAAGGCCCGCTTTCTGGCAATCTCCGAGAGGGAATCGGGTTATTGGCTACACGCGTACCCCTCGGCCAATTACGGGAACCTCCTGGATCCAAACTCTTTCCGATCTGTCGTAGGCCTGCGTCTCGGGGCGAATATCGTAGAACCGCACCGCTGCCATTGTGGTACACTCGTCACTCGGTTGGCCCACCACGGACTCTCATGTTCAAAGAGTGCTGGTAGACTGTCCCGCCACTCCTGCCTCAACGACATCATTCGCCGGGCCCTGGTCAGCGTCAGCGTGCCGGCCACTTTAGAGCCAAATGGCCTGTCGCGTGACGATGGCAAGAGGCCCGACGGAATGACCCTCGTGCCCTGGCAACAGGGACGGCCATTAATATGGGACTCCACATGTGTGGATACCCTAGCGCCGTCCCATTTGGGCACGACGTCGTTGAGGGCAGGTGGAGCGGCTGCTGCGGCAGAGACAGCCAAGCGCCGCAAGTACGCAGCTCTCGGTGATAGCTACGTATTTGCGGCGTTTGCCGTGGAGACCTTAGGACCGTGGGGACCGGAAGCAACTAAGCTTTTCAAAAAGCTTAGTTACTTACTTATCCGGTCCTCCGGTGATCGTAGGGCTGGCTCGTTCCTCGCCCAACGCATTGGCATTGCCATCCAGCGAGGTAACGCGGCCAGCCTTATGGGCACCCTACCTAATGGTAGCGACATAGGGGATATATGTACATATAGTTTAGGTCCCAATAATTTAAGTTAGGTTTAATTAGATCATGTTTTAAGTTTGTTAAGGTTTAGTTATATACTTTTAATTTTAAAAAAAGCTCAGTAGTAACTTAAATATGCTTATTTTACAAAACTTATTTCGGTTACTAGTAGCCTTCAGTTTATCAGTCCTCCGATTCATGTAACTAGCACTTACCTAACATTTGGGCTACTGTTTAAGAAAACTTTGTTTTTCAGTGCAATTGCTATCATCATCATCATCATCATCAGCCTATTCTTGTTCACTCCTGGACATAAGCCTCCCCAACTGCACGCCATTGTAAGCGATCCTCGGCTACTCTCATCCAGCTTTTGCCAGCCATCCTGCACAGATCATCGCTCCACCTAGTCTGAGGGCGTCCCACACTACGCTTGCCGATCCGCGGTCTCCACTCAAGAACACGTTTGAAATATTGCAATTGCTATCCAGTGCGGGAATGCTGCCTGCGTCATGGGGACTTTCTTTTTTAATATTCACTCATCGTTTCAGTTACTAGTCTGATGTTTTTATTTATAAATATAATAAATAATTTAATAAAATCTTGGCTTCAATGATGACGTCTCATATTGTTTGAAAATTTCCTGTTTTTTTTATTTCCTTTCGTCGAAAAGCTTCCAATTGTAACCCTTTCCCGTCGTATCCGCGCCAAATTCTCGCCAACAAAGACCCGAAAATCGAGAAATAAAAGAGCAAGTTAATGACGAAACACAAGACACACAAATACAGAAGGAGTGATCAGTGGAAATTATATAACCTGGCAAGTGTTGGTACGGCCCAGGGATAGTGGCGCTACAAACAGCTTTCATATATTGACGACGCGTTTGGCTTGGTTTGTAGACACCTGCCTACTGAGTCGGCGGTCCCGGGTTCGAATCCCGGCCGGGGCAAATATTTGTTCTTGGGTCATGGATGTTATCTATATATGATACCATTAGTATCATCATAATTAACGACGACGCGGTTGGCTCAGTTTGTAAGCACTTGCCTACTGAGCCGACGGTCCCGGGTTCGAATCCCGGCCAGGGCAAATATTTGTGTGATGAACGCGATGTTATCTATATATGTAGTAATTATATTATGTATATCGTCGTCTAGTACCCATAGTACAAGCTTTGCTTAGTTTGGGACTAGGTCGATTTGTGTATGATTGTCCCTTAATATTTATTTATTTATTATTTATATGGCAATAATGTGCATACGTCATATTATAATTGCGTCAATCGCGATTTATCAAGGATTTGTCATTAATCAAATTTACACATTGTTTACCGGAATGCTGCCAATCCTTCGGCTTGCTTGCGAAATAAATACTAAATCCTATTGAAAAAACTTGATTTTCATCACTGTGGATAGTTTTTGCTTTATTATGCAAAAATCACTTGTTTGTGTTTTTCAACCCTCGCCATATTGCGGATTTTAGTGATACTAATTTATTTACTGGCAACGATACATTTTTGGTAACTGACGTTGAAAGTCAGTGAATGTCATTAATGTAACGTTCCAAAGAGGAAACAGGACTAAGTATACCGCAAAATTCAAATAATTTTTGCATGATAAAGCCAAAACTATCCAGAATGATGAAGTTAAAATTACTTATTTCAATAGGATTCAGTTTTTATTTCGCAAGAACAATAAAGGATGGGATGTGAAGGTGCGTGTAAACGCACATCCTAGGGTATGGCTAATGCGCATAAGCATTTTAAACACATATGACGCAGAGGGCGCTCCAGTAGCGTAGAATTATAGAATAAGGGATTTGGTTTTGGTGTGATTGACGTAACGATGTGATAGCTCAGTTGGGAGAGCACTACGCCGGAAACGTAGGGTCGCAGGTTCGAGTCCTGCTTACATTGCACTGAATCACATTACATTTTTCTTTCATAATTTACCTTTGTGTCAATTTTTATAAAATTAAAAATGTGTTATTTCCACATCACCACCGAATCGATAAAAAGGTTCTAAGGTTCTATTAATAATGGATTGAACAGTTCCGGTAAACAATGTTTTGAATTTGGTTGATAACAAATCCTTGACAAATCGCTACTGATGCAAATATAATGCATGATGCACATTATTGCCATATGAAAGCTGTTTGTAGCGCCACTATCCCTGGGCCGGACCGACGCTTGCTAGGCTATCTTATACTTGTGTATACGAAAAACTCCCATTATTATCATCATAATTAACGACGACGCGGTTGGCTCAGTTTGTAAGCACTTGCCTACTGAGCCGACGGTCCCGGGTTTGAATCCCGGCCAGGACAAATATTTGTGTGATGAACGCGATGTTATCTATATATGTATTAATATATTATGTTTATCGTCGTCTAGTACCCATAGTACAAAGCTTTGCTAAGTTTGGGACTGGGTCGATTTGTGTAAGATTGTCCCTTAATATTTATTTATTTATAATTTTGAATCTTCTACATATAATTGTAATTATTTATTGTGGGTCAAAAAAAAAACAAAAAAATTGTCTTCTTGATCCTTCTGTCAACTATCATATTGTGGCCGGGAAACTCCATTCACAGCTACGGAATCGGTTTGCGGACTCAAAATAATGCGAAACGAAAGAATAGAGACAAAGGGGCAATTGAAGGTGAAAATAATGAAGAACAAACAATTAACACACGGGGGAGTGGGGGGCGTTTTGACACTATCCCTGTTAGTAAGGGACCATGCCAGCCTAACTTTGTGTTAGTTAATAAATAAAATAGTAGTTTAACCTCCCGATCGTTTTTCAAAATGTCTGAAATATAACTTTACCTACAGATAGCGCTTACTGGCAGCGTAATACGCTGTTAAGATTTTTTATGAAATAATGTCCCCTCTCCATAGTGAACATAGAAATTTCATATTTTTATGACTACAATTTGATTACTTTTCTGTATTCCGTTATGGAAGAGATCATCACTGTTTTCTTTTTTATGAGATATACAAAAGAAAACAGTGATTTTTAAAATAAAGTAACTCTAAAACTATGACACAATGGAAAGGATAGGTACTTTAGTCTGGTGTGTAATTAAAACAAACGAATGACGTTGAACTTGGCATCGTTGACGGCTAATTAATTTCGTGGATAGTTCCAGGACTACTCGATGCAGGAAAATTTGTCGTAGATTTCGGTTATTTTATGTATTTTCTTATATATTATTTCCTAATATACAGAAAAATAAATTCACATATTTTTTTAGGTTGTACACCACGCACAGCTCTCTCGATATCTATGTTCATTTCCACCTGTTAGAAATATGAAATATTGTCAATTATCAACACAATTTTAGAATTTAATAATAGTATAGATATAATTTTTACCATAAACTTTTCAGCCCGACTCCCGAGCTAAGGAGGGGCATCAAAAAATTCTATGTATTGTTTCGGTTATTCTTTTCCCTTAAACAAAAAGGGTTGCCGTGTTCCAGAGGATTCTACTCAAATGGAAGAAGTATGCGCGACTTTTTTTATTTGTTTGTTTTTAAATATTTTATAATTTCGCCTTTGATCGAGGGAAAGGATATTTTTATAAATCGTACTTTTCGTTTGCGAAATTTCATTGAAGCTTTTTTGTTAGTTCGGGCGAGTAATTTGGGGATTTTTGAAGTTTTCGCTTTTAAAAATGACGTTTCGTTGGTTTATTCGACGATTTAATTGGCGAAATGCTCGTTAAAATATTGAGTGGTCGTTCCCTCGGCTGAGGGTCGTGATCACCAAAGTATCATATCGTTTCGGACGGAACATGAACTGTAAAGGAATTTCATACAAAATTGAAGGCCTAAGCCGGGAAGTATTTCTTTAAACATGGTGTCTGTGGTCATGATCAGGCTAAACAGTTGAATTATATATTTTTTTGGGTGGTGTATTATTTTTTATTTCATTCCATATGTTTGAGAAAAGCACCATATACATGCCTAGCCGTGAAAAGGGCTGGAGGAGGCAAGAGTACTATTTATTTGGTCCAGTATGATACTTGTTTCGAGGCAGTGCTGGTCATATATTATATGCCTCGAAAGTGGAGTGCTCCGAGGAGTTGTTCGGATTGATTCCTGCCGCTTCTTTTCGCCATCGTTCTACGCGACAATCCTTTCATCCTCACCACTTAGATAGTTGGCAGTCCACAACTGTGCGCTTTTCTAGAAATTTCCTGCCTCGCACGACTGCATTGTGGAATGAATTGTCGCTTGCGGTCTTTCCGGACCGATACGACCTTCAAACCTTCAAGAAAAGAGCGTATTCCCACCTGAAAGGCCGGCAACGCACTTGTGACTCCTCTGGTGTTGCACGTGTCTATGGGCGACGGTAATCGCTTTCCATCAGGCGATTCGTTTGCTCGTTTGCCCCCTATGACATAAAGAAAAAAAAAAAAAATAATTACTGGAAAGGCTAAGGGGTAAACTGGCTAAACCATTTTTTTTTTCAAATTATTTTATTTAAATCTACGCCAAAATTACCCATTTCATCATATAACCAATTAAGGCGGAGGAAATGAACCAATCAGGCTGCGTCTTTGTGAGGCCCAAAAGAAGACCATTTGAATCTGACAAACCCACACTTCCCCTCCGCCCTGTTGATAGACAGCCTAAAACAGGGCTACAACTCGATGGGTCCCAATTCTTTTGGATAGGTATTATATTATTTATTTATAATGTAACTAGCGACCCGCCCCGGCTTCGCACGGATGCAATGCTGATAAATTATGCATGTATTATACATACCTTCCTCTTGAATTATTCTATTTATTAAAAAAACGCATCAAAATTCGTTGCGTAGTTTTAAATATCTATTTCATGAGTTAGCTGTCATCTATGTTGGTTCTTGGTCCAATTTGACTCATGGTCCTTTTACAAATGTGACTTGGCCAGTTCATCGCCTTTTAATCAGTAACACAGACAATAAGAATATCAGTAATCAGTCATTTATTTGCTTAAACATGGTATAACTATACAGGTGGTCTTAAATCTGTTTACAGAACTACATGTTTTGACACAGACATGCATGATAATGCATGAGATTAATTTTGATAAACAAAGTGCTTACTTTCACAACCCAGTAAGGCTACTAAAGGATATACGTATCATCAGTAAACCACAACCACATAATATACATTTAATTATCCCCTACCGAAAAATATAACTCCAACAAACCATCAAAATCAAAATGGCGTGTCGACTTTAAGTCACTACAAATATATCGGTACCGTCTCCGATGTTTCTTTTGTTTTCAAGAATAAGAATTCAGTATGTAAATGTTATAGTTGTACTTTTTACCACCCGTAAATATAACTTTGTAACGCTATAAAATCATCTTGTAAACAGCCAACGACTGGCCATTTCATTCGTGACCAAGTATCTTACAAAAAACCGTGTTAACGCAAATGGTAATAAGAGAAAAACATTCAAAAGTCAATCTTTTTGCATTGAAATAAGATTGGTTGAGATTGTATTCGGAGGTAAAGCTAAGTTTGTAGATGACAGTGATACCATGAAACATGTCAAATAAAGCAGTTTGATGACAGATAAGCGAGTATGTGAGATTTTTGGAAACGGGAGTTCGTAATTGAAGATCTTTTCATAGAAATTGTGGTCATTTAGTGTAATATTATTAGGTAGCTTTAGTTTTCTTTGAATAACGAGATCGTGACGGACTGTGTAATATAATATGTCTTTGGACGTTTTGAGATTAAATTTTGATAGAGTTTATTGTGAAAGCCCAACAGTGTGTTTTCCAAATCCACACCATATTGCCGATTTAGATCGAGAAAGTAAATGGGAACAGGTCTACAGTTTATTTTTTTAAGCACTTATTCGATACATGACAGGACCCATATAACGTAAATCCTATTGAATTTCATAAAAAAACGAGCATTGACATAGTGGTTTAGCAAGTATTTATAAACGTTTTTTACTTTCTATTTGATACAATTGACTTCATGTTATATTTTTTCTTATCACGGTGTTGAAGTATTTAATGATAATAAATCATTACATAGACAGTTACGTAGGTACGTACTACGTGCTTTTTTTTAAAGCTGTGTTTGATCAAATCTTGCGTTGCAATTCATGGGCTATTTCTGTAAATTGGTATAAATCGATTAAATCGATACATTTATAACCTGGAGAAAGAACAATCCCATCAAAAACATAAATGTAAAATGAGAGCCAAGTTCAATATCGCGTGCACTTCGCCGACAAAAGAATTGAGATCTGGAAGGGCGCCAAGTTCTTTGCCCTAAAATTTTTAGATACAAGGACATGCGACATACTCAATGCATTTATTTTACTTGGGGTGTAATTCAATATCAAGATTTGACTTGGCTAGTTTTCACAAACTAACTAAATTTTATAAAAGTAACATAGTCATAGTTCATTATCAAGCTAACAGTATAAGTAACAAACCGTACACTAACTTGCGTACTTACCTTTACGAAAATAGGTTAATGATTTGATTGATTTTGATTTATAATATAAATTTATATTTTAAAACTAGCCAAGTCAAGTCTTGATATTGAATTACACCTCAAGTAAAATAAATGCATTGAGTATGTCGCATGTCCTTGTATCTAAAAATTTTAGGGCAAAGAACTTGGCGCCCTTCCAGATCTCAATTCTTTTGTCGGCGAAGTGCACGCGATATTGAACTTGGCTCTCATTTTACATTTATGTTTTTGATGGGATATCATTACTTTTTGTACAGAAATTATTATGATGTGTAAATTACTTAATTATTATTTGTTAATTAGTTCTGTGTGCTATTCTAGTACATCTTTTGAAAGTTTTGAACAAACAAAGAATTTTCCAAAACGGTTAGTACGTATTGGATTTTTATGTGCATGTATGTGTAAGTGTGTGCGTGTGAGTGTATATGTTATTCTAGTATATCTTTCAAACAAAAAAAGAATTTTCCAAATCGGTTTATAAATGACAGAGTTCTGAGGCAACAACCATCAATAATAATAATAATAATAATAAAAAAACAAAAAAATCACTGTTTTCGATTTTTATATGTATACACACACAATTACTAAGCTGCATGCCAAATTTCACCTTTCTAGGTCACCTGGAAGTGGGTTAGGTTTTTGATTACTAGTCAGTCAGTCAGTCAGTCAGTCAGTCAGTCAGTCAGTGATAAAAATACCGTTTTTTGGACTTTAATATCTCAATAACTATTTAACCTATATTAATGAAATTTGGGGATCTACTTGTTCTAAAGGATCTTAATACATAAGCCAAATTTCATTTTTTTATGTTAAATAGATTTGGAGTTATTGGGGGGTCAAAAGTGGCTCCAAACGGTTCGTGTAATATAACACACGGCTGCTGCTCGCCAGTTCCTGCGGTGAACTTGGCTGGACACGCTGCCGCGTGTCTAGATAAAACAAATTACTATTTTATATAGAAAGCTCCAGTAAGTCCAGCTCAGTCCGACGGCTCGTAGCACAAAAAAAATGATTTAAAAAAATAAACAAAAAAAATTATGCAGCTTCGAAAAAAAAATCGGTAAAATCGATTCGATCAACCATTCATAATCGTTAGATTGGACATACAATATGTCTGCTACATCACTATAAATATCAACAGAGAACTGTGAACTGTTAAAAAAATTCCAACTGTAGAAGGAAGAAGAAGATGTCAAATTGCATATTAGAGTTGTCAGCTGCTTTTGATGGTGACTGTACGTAATTCGGCTTGCATTTCATAATTCGAAAATATCACGTTTTTAGGAGTCGGTTCAACCACACTGTATGAAGACGTTGTTTTAAACAGAATCCGATCGAACAGTCGCATAAACAATCACTTTATGTAACCTAATCCCTACCCAGGAGCCTCATACCACCGCTTCATACCAAAACGTCTTATGAGCGCAAACACTACTGTCTCTTACACCGTTATTATTCCAATAAATAAAAGATTGCGTACGCAAAAGCATGAACAGATGAAGGTCTTAAGTACAGCGACGTCTCTGTCAGTTGCGACGTTATTCCACGTTCAGTATTAAAGTAAGACATAAATATAGGAGTTACGAGCGTCTTCGAAAGAAAAGACGCGTTGAGGTATCACTTGACTGTTTTTGTTTTATTGGTTTTAAATAAAATTGAATTGTGTAAGGTCGCGCGGGGTGTTCGTTTACAGTGAGTTATGCTTACCATTCCGGTGGCATTGTGTTAATTTAAGGGGTTTGAGTTGGCGGTCATCGTTTTATGATTATTATTCCTATATGAGCTTATAAAGGATATGAAGACGACAGGCGTGAGACCTGATATGGAGCAAAATAGAGATGAACGGCTCAAAACGAAACGGAAAGCCGACCCGAAATCATATGGGAAAAAGGCGATGATGCTCGTACGCACGCTTGTAACTGGCAATTTAACACCCGAGTCAAAGTCAGTTCAAAAACAAAAGTCTTCCCTCCTGTGATCAAAAGTTAACAGTTTGTATGAATCCAGGTTTTATTACTATTACATCGGATTATAGAAGAGAGAACATTCTTTATTCTCATATGAGTTTTATCAGAAAATTGGGCCCTGGAATCCTTAATGTAGCTTATGTCCACAGGAAAGACTCGAACCTAAATCTGACTATGACCCATTCAACTAATGGTCAACTCATAGTTCAACTGTAATATCTCTGATACTGAATCTGCGGGCTATATTTTCGGCTTATGCCACTTAACGTCAGTTTCAGCAGTGCAGTTCTTACAGCTGATACGATTTTTTAAGTTTATTCGGATTGATCAGTGATCGACTCCAATATCATGCGCTGTCTTTATCCAAAAGTTTCTTGTGACGTTCGTCTGTCCACTTTGTTAGGGGATTCCACGCCCCAAATACTCTGATCGCCACTCAAAAACTATCGGTTCTACCAGCAATGTAACCACTGTCACATAAATCAGCTGTTCTAGTTATCTAATCTTGCCATGACTTCGCTTGAATATAGGCCTCTCAAAAGTTCTTAACCAATGTGTGTCCTTCTTCGTCCACTTTATTAGAGGATTCTACGCGCTTTTTGCTGTACCAATATATTTGTCAATTATGCGGCCGCGGCTGTCACTCTTGTATCGGGCTATCCAGTCATCTTCGAAAGTGCCGCAGTTTATTAGACGTTGCTTAACTCATCTGTTATTGATGTAAAAGGCTAATGATGATGATGATCTAGTGCAATTTTCCACGACTTCGCTTACCGCGCGACTCACCATCACCTGTCGAGCTCGCATAGTATTGAAGGAACGTGACAGGCATTATTGGTCACACGACGAAGAGTCTAGTCACAGTTTCGTTCGAAGCTAACCGAGTCTCGACAACCTTGGTACTTATACCTAACCTAAATTCAAAATTTAAAACACCCCCGACACAAATAGCTGGTCATCATGAGACCCTCATTCAATAAGAGATAAAGAAAAATCTACTAAAACTGAACATAACTACAAAATTTGGAATTCTTAGCTTTAATATTGGCTGAAATCTTGTCACTCGCTTCAATTAAAGCTGAATATCTTGGAAACTTCTCGTTCTATTTTCACCAAACATAGCTAAGAACTATCTCGACGGACAAGTCTTTCGATAAAAACACTCTAATTGGTCCATCCACTTGAGAGCTACAATGCCACAGACAGACACACAGATACACAAATATACAGCCTTATTTTTTCGTCAGGGGTTAAAAATGGTATAGAAACCAAAGTCCTACGCACTTTCCCTTCTAGAAGTTTCTCAAAATGTAACCCAACACCTCCCTAGTTAAAATTCACCGCATTAGCCGCGATCACCGGCCACCTTTCATCTCGAGATACAATCGGACGTGAATGCATAATGCAAACGCGAGTACAACGCGAGTTACGAGTGTTTTTTTACAAATAAATTTCGCCTATTGATACGCTGTTTGAGTACGAAGTGCGTGTGATCTTATTGCCGCTTTCCAAGATCAGCTGTTGGTTTTCATAAGAGTCACAAGTAGCACGCAGGCTGCAAAAGCGTATATACAATCTTTATACAGCTTCAATTTGAGTTATAATGTTTATATAAACTCTAATAGGCTGTATTAGAGTTTATACACTTTAGTCTGCTATCTGGGGTCTCATTGGCTCCTTGATCACATGCAAAGAATTGAAGAGAATCAAGCAATTCAAAGAGCTTGCCTGGGTTCTCCAAGGTATCGCTGGGTATATACGGTAGATGAAAACCTACTTGATGAACAAAACGTTTGTAAAATAATAAGATCTGTTGTGTAACTGTATTCAAGCAAATAAACAATTTTGATTATTGATTTGTTTGGGGCGATCCTGACTTGGGTTCCGGCCAACGATAAGTGACCAGCTAGCTGTCATTGCGGTAGCCCGCGAGAGTATGTTAGGATCACAGAATTATATTATTTTTCGTCTATTTATATTGGAATACGTTTCAAATTATGCTCCTAGATGTTTGGTCGGATTTGGTTGGTTATTTTTTTTTTTTTAAGACTGAACATGTAATAATTGAATGTTTGACAATGTAAGTTTATTACAAATAAATTATTCTATTCTATTCTATTCTATTAAATTATGCATCCTGGATGGATCAAGAACCTGTACGATTCAACCATATGGGTAGATGTTTTCTCCGAGTACTCGTTATAGGAAATTCTTATGAAAAATCAAGTGACGTAATATAAAAATACATTTATTTATGTAAAAAGATTCCCAAAAGACCAGATTTACACAAATCTGTCCCAGTCTTATCTTCGATCGCTGCCGTATCTCGCGAAATATTAAATATCAATGTTGGCGGCACTTTGTGCATATGTCCAAGCTGTCATACCTATAATATAGTAAGGTGGGCAGCTATTAATCTCTACCGGGTAGTGGGTTGGTATTAAAAAGTCATTGGCCTGATATTCGTCGTATTCGAAAGTGCCTAAGAAAACTTTAACATATTTTCGGAACTGTGTATTTTGTTATGGCGCTGTTCACAGGGCATCTGAAGAAACAAAAGACGTCTAGCCTAACCTAACCTACGAAAATAGTAGTGTAATAGGTGCAGTGCCTGATTAGGGCACTGTCCCATCTCTCTGCCATGGCAGTCAGGAGACTGGGCCAGCTGTCTCCTTGAAATAGTGCAAGACTCAAAAGGTACTCAAAGGGCAATGGAGACATATGCTCAAAGTTTCCTTGCGCGATAAAAACAGGATTGAGGACCACATGAGAAGCAAAATCGTTGATAGCTCCGGAATTTTCTCGAAGATTCAATGGCGGTTGGGGCTGCTCTGATGGTTTCAGGAGTGGCATCTGCGTACAAGCAAGTTGCGAAGAGGCAACGTGGATGACCCTAGACTAAGTGCCTAGGGGGCCTACGATGGTTGCGTCTATTACGTGATAAATAAGTAATAAAGCATCTGTCACTCACACTCGCATCTGTGACAAAACGTGACGGATGCTTCGTCACTTCTTTATCACGTGATAAAAGAAACCATAATAGGTCCGCAGACTCACTAATCATCGATAATTTATCAGAGTGTAAAATCCAAACTTTATTATTCAGCATAGACCAACATAACACATCTAAAACATACTTCAAAGAGTTCAGTATTAGCATTCAGGCAGCAACTGAGTTTCTCGTTTAAAAACGTCCTAAATCTCATATTATTGCTATAGAGGAACGTCGTTTTGTGTGAGCAAGTACTGTAGCCATCCGATACGGCGCGTGCTTTACGATTTTAGATTCCACTGTTAATCGTGTCAAAGCGTTGTATGGAGAGAGCAAAGAATATACAGAAGTGTCATCTATACTATTATAAAATTCTATATTTGCATTGATTTTTTTTTTCTATGGAGAGGGGTTGTCAATATCATGACATGGTTACGATCCAGGAGAAAGAAATCTCATCATCAGCTTCACCCCATTTTAATCAACTTCTGGACATTTGCCTCTCTTATGACGTAACACTTACACTTCGCCTTTTTTCCTAGTATTCAATTCCTGCACATTAAATCATCGCTTCCGTGCATTAAACCCCTTTTGCTGGATCATAGTCACTCCTCCAATAGAAGTCCATCGGTTATCGGATCCGCCACATAGTTATATAATAATCCGTATGAAACGCTTTGCGCTACTTTTCTTATCAGGACAGAAAAAAAGAGTCGGTCTCTCTTCTTGCGCACATTTCCCCTGAAAAGTATAATTTGGATCTCTTCAAATCGAGAGGGAATATACATTTTCTGGGCAAACATGCCTCATTTTCTAGGCCTTAATGACACTTAACATCAGGTGCAAAATGCTTAGCTATCTTAAAGAAAAACGCAGCCCATTTCAGTAATCTTATTAAAACTTTCGTGAGACATATTTAATTATTGTATTAAGCGGTTTACACTCACGCGAAATTGTCAGGAACGGCCCGAGGGGTACAGGTACGGATAGCAGTCCCTGACGAAGAGCTCCATACGAGTTGTGAAATGCCGGTAGACTCAGACAATAGACATATAAAAGTGCCCCTGTGGCCTACTTGTAGAATAAAGTTCATTATTTCATTAATATTATGTTCTCAACACGTCGGGCCGTTCCTGACAATTTCACGTGAGTGTAAATCGCTTGCTAATTCGTTAAACTATATCAGGTTCTATCGAATATCTTTGTGTCAAATATGATGCCTCAAACATACACCAATACCTCGCTGGGGTGGTCACTTTCGACTATTCTTAACTCCAACTCAGGTACACAATATGGTAGTGTGGTGCCTCGTTCATTGTTTTTAAATTATTTATATTCAACTCCTTCGGTACAAATTAAGACATGAGATAGGAACGTCCCATGCTGAGACCATTTGTTTACGATTTCCATACTTCTGCGTATGAGAAAACGTCCAATTTTGATCTTTAAAAAGGTAAATTTAGCAGTGATTCCGTCGATTATTCATTGAAGGTGTTATGCAAATTTTATTGAACACTGTTGTATTCGGATTATTGATGGGTTATCGGTCGGGGACAGTAATTTTATATCCAAATAGTATTCACTTGGGACTTTGCCTTCAAGGTGAGTATATTTTATTTGACTGTTTTACTGACGTTTCAAATATTTATTGATATGATTTGAGCAATTATTTAAAGTGAAATTAATCACAATTTCTTGTAGGTATATTACAAAGAAAGATACAGTAAACATTTTTTTAGACCATGTCTAGATTTGAACTGGTACATCTATTCTGTGCTGGTACTTATCTTAAAGTCATGCCTCGGCATGTTTCGAATATTTGACAATTATAATAATCAAGACTTTGTTATCACGCTTTTAATACCTTTTTTGCTACAAGCAACTAGCGATGTACCTAGTCAAATCTTGGAAAACAATTTTAACCACCGTATCGAAATGAAACTTTGCATGTATTTTTGGTTTACGTCAGAATACAATAGTTTAGTATCTTGGAGCTGACCTGATGGAGACGGAAGGTGGTCAAAGGAACTCCTCAACAGCACAAGATAAAACCATTGTTTCGGGTAATTTGGACGTGATTTGACGCCCGTCTCGAAGGGTCATGGTCCATGGACGTAAAATCACGTCCAAAACGTCGAGGTAATTAAATAAAAAATTTTTGAACGCCATAAAGTCCCTTTTTGTTATTATTATTATTATAATACACTTGTGTTAAAGTCCTAATTCCTGACATCATATTAACTATGTTTGCCTTAATCCTAATTGGACACACGTTTTATTTCCACTAACTCTTTAAACAACAAGAAAGGCTAATTTACAGCGATCTCGGAGAAACGAGCATTAATCGTGACAAATCTCGCACTAGTTATGACAACGAAAATTATGACACGCTTAGTTATAATAACATTAGTACAGTCGCCAATGTTCTAGTGAATTTTGTAATAGCATCCGGGTGTGACCGGTTACGGGTGCAATAAATCCTTTGAAGTCTGTCGCCTTTTGAGAGAAACAAAGCTTGGCCAAAAATGTTGTATTTAAATTAATAAGAAAATATGAGTAAGTTGGATAAGTACATAATTATTGTACCATTGATACAAAGATCAAAGCAAAAAGAAAAATTGAAATGCGTAATCCGGCGAAAGAGAGCGGGAATCGAACCCGGTACCTCTGGATTACCGGTCCAGCGTGTTAACCTCTCCACTACCTTAACACCACGAATTTTCACTTGTGCTTTGTGTGTCGAAATTTGCATTGTTTATTTGAAAGGCTTTACACTTTAACACGCTGGACCAATAATCCAGAGGTACCGGGTTCGATTCCCGGTCTCTTTCGCCAGATTACGCATTTCAATTTTTCTTTGAGTTTTGATCTTATAGCAATGGTTTAAATATATATGTGTACAATGAAAATGTCATATTCGAATCACCTACCCAAAATCATAACTCCCAGATCGTGCGAATGTATTTGTGGCCGCCTGTACCCTTAATTAGAGTTTAAGTCTCAATTTAATAATTATAAATAGAAGTGCGTTTGAGAAAATTGTTCACATGTATTGGACTTGGTCCAGGTGTGTTACCATCAGTTCTCGTTAAGATCTCACGATTCGGCTGAACGAAATGAGCGAACGTAAAGTGTCGTGAAATATGCTTCATTCAAATAATGTATATCAATCAATCAATTGAGTTTTGTGAGTGAGTTAGAACAATAGCGGAAAAGAAAAAAAAAATATTCTAATTTATTCGTTAACATAAGACACATATTGATAAATAATATCTTTACCCGAATTGAAAAGAACAGTAACCATGCAAAATATATGCAACATCACAAATCCAATAAACTGTTAATACTTAGGACATTTTTTTTTGAGGATGTCAATCGATTAAATTTTTTTATTGGGATCATATGTCTTTGTAGACTACCTACACTTAGACTGCTTTAAAAGTCAGAAATGACCGTCTAAAGTTCAACATTCCTACAGAGGACTAAAAACGCTCCATACAAAAGGCCTACCTGCATATGACGTCCTCTCTGGATTGGGTACCAGTATTTGTATGGAGAAAATAAGTAATTGCCATTTTCACCGTGAAAACGTGTGTTTAAGTTCATGGTTGTCATACAATTTTTTTTTTAATTATGGTGATTCTAAAAATAATTTCAAAAATTTTTTAAGGGCTAAAAAAACAATTCTCAAATTTTAATTTTTAAGTCACATACTTATTTCAAATTTTTTTTTTTGTTTTTCTTTGTTTCCTTGTATCATGTCATATTAAGCTAATATTATTCATATAACTACATTATGTTGTAAAATTCAACATCAGTCGCATGCAACCATCATCTATTTTATGTTTTACAAATCGTCTGTTGACAACCAAAACTCACTAAGTAAAAAATACATACTTAAAACAGAGCTCGTATCTCAGTGTCGATCTACAAACAAGATACGAGGTTTTGAAGAATAGTAACAGAAATTTTAGTGAGTGTAGGTTGTCATCAGGCGAAATAAAACACGCACTTCAGCTGTTTTTGTAAATTTGTCTAAGAGCTTTATATGTCATATTCTCTTATCTTCGAACGTTTAATATAGCTGCATATCTCATTTTATACTCATTTGTTTCCCACTTCTTATAAATTGGGACTCTTCAAAAGAAGCGTGAAAAAGCATCTCTCAGGCCAGCATGGCAGGTCAACTGACATGGCACCGTTGGTTTCTTGTCAGTTTCCGTTGCAACTTGGGCACTTTTTGCTTACCATCGGAGGCGAAGTAAAGCCACTATGTTCTGCCGTTAAAAAAAAGTCGCACACTTCGACATGTGAACCATTAGTACCGCCGCCATAATGGCCGCCTATAATCCGACTATTCACTTACGATTTTGTTAATTTTATTATAATATCCGTTGTTTATGGTGATAACGGCCCTTGTCCCGCCTCTTTGATCGCACCACCCAAGTGCTTGTTATAATTTGAATTTATTATGCCAAATAAAATTATGAGACATAAATATGAGTTTTAGTTTTTATATTGTTCAGGATTTTGAACGAGACAAAGGCAGTTTTATTAGTTTTGTTAAACAACGTGACCTATAATAATAAGACTAATATTATAAAGGCGAATGTTTGTGAGTGTGTTTCTATGTTTGTTACTTCTTCATGCTCAAACGGCTGGACTAATTTTGACAAAATTTGGTACGCATATAGCTGACACCCTGTATTAACACATAGGCTTTTTATACTACTAACTACTAAGTAAATTTATACCATTTTGTAAAATTGACATGAGATCTTGTCAATTGTTCCAATTGAATCTCAATATCTTAGAAACTACTCATCCTATTTCCACCATACATAGCTAAGAAAGATCTCGACGGACAAGTCTTTCGATTAAAAAAACCGCACTCAAATTGGTCCATACGTTTGGGAGCTACGGTGCCACAGACAAACACACACATATACATGTGAAACTTATAACACCCCTTGTTTTTCGTCGGGGGTTAAAAAGTTTTTGATCAAATTTGCGTACCTTTGAAGTTTCATATTCTAAAGACCCTTTAATTATTTTGTTTAGATTTTTTTATTCCTATAGCGATTACTGATTGTGCGATATAGAATTATGCAAAAAAATGTGTCAGTAAGGGGAACCATCCAGCAGTTAATGTCATTAATTTGCAGCATTTTCCTTGCTTGAGTTAAAAACTGAATGAATAAGTGTTTTCTTCGACTTCAGATATTGTTGCAAAGTGACTCATAGATTGCAAGCTTTCTGGAAGGTGTCCAAATATTTCCGCTGTGCATTCACGTGCAAAACTCCGATTTTATAGCATAATTTATCAGCGTTTGGATTAACGTTCAACGCGATAGATGTATTTATACTGTAATAAAATGTAAATGCTGTTCGAATAGTGAAAATCTGTATGAGGGTTCAAAAACGACAAAGCGCTTCGAGTAAATATAGGTAGTGCAATATGTTGATTTATACAACATACTGTATTTAAATTAATAAAATTAGCTAAATATTATGTATTATTTAACAAAGAAAACAAAAATAATTTTAGAAATATGTGACTTCAAAATCGTACGCAATTTTTAATTATTTTTTTTATTCAAAAGAACTTTTTAAATTGTTTTCAGTATCCTCATAATTAAACAAAGCAATAATTGTAAAATCACCATGAACTTAAACGCATATTACTTATTGTCTCCATACAAATATTGGTACCCAACCCGACGTCACTTTTAGTATGTATTTTTTAACTGTTTTTGTGTACAATAAAGTGTTTACTTATCTTACTTTTTCTTTCTTTAAATTTAAGCGAAAACCCGTACACGATGTTGCATTTTAAGATAAATCATTATTTACTAGCTGCCCCGCACGGTGTTCCCCGCTTATCCCACGGGAAAACACAATATCTTTATAAATTGTAGCCTATGTGTCATTCTGATGTATAAACTATATTATTGTAAAGTTTCATTAATACCATTCAGTAGTTTTTACTTGAAAGAGTAACAAACATCCATCCATACTTACCAACTTTCGCGTTTATAATATTAGTAGGGACTTCTTTCTATTTATTGGGTTATCACTATGGGTCCGCCGTCGGTCCGTATGTCGGTGTATCACACACATGTCGTTATGAAATTTGCAGGACCATGGTCAGAATAAGCAACTTTACCAACTCACTATTGATTGAAATCTGAGAAAAAAGAAGAAATTGCCTACAAAATAAAAATTGACCCGCATATTGCCCCAGCACTAATAATTAGGTTTCGGTAAGAAGTTAAATGTTCGTTGAGTAATTTATTTGTGTGCCAATAAATGTCTATTCTAAATATAATCGATGAAATCATCGATATCGGCATTCGCGACTAATCAAAGCGTCGTAAATCGACGCGACGTGTCACAACAGCTCCCGCCCACGACCGCTGACCTCCTACATTATTGAATATTAAGCCTGCATTGGGCGCTAAAATGGCGCCTATTGAAAACTGTTTACCGGTATTTCTTGCCCGCTCGGTCGATCGGGGTTCTATTCCGACGAGGCCTGCCCGCGTAGGCCAGGAAGTATTTTTTTTAAACATGGCGTCTGTGTTCATGAACAGGCTAAACAGCTCAATTCTATATTTTTCAAGTGGTATAGTGCTTTTCTCAATCAATTCCCGGCAAGCCCGGCAAGGGCAAATATTTGTGTGATGAACTCGAGTATTTGTGCCTGGGTCATGGATGTTATTTGTATTTAAGTTTGTATTTATCTATGTTTAAAGAAAACGTATTATCGTCTAGTTCCCATAACACAAGCCTACTAGAGCTGTGGGACTAGATTGATTTGTGTGGTGTTGTCCGATATTTATTTATTTATCTATTTATTTTATTTTATTGCAATCAAATAAAAAAATACACCCATTCATTCCTAGCCGTGAAACGGGCTTGCCTACTTCGTATCACCATCCGGTCTCCCTACGGTCAGCCGTCTATACCTACTCACCCGGCAAGCCCTTTTTCCCGGCGTCTGCGGTAATGTACTACTATAGCATGAGCAGAATACACATGTCAACTGGATTACGCTGTAGCGTGAGGGTTCTCATAAGCTCCTTCAAGTGAGACTTACGGCACTAAAACCTGGTCGCTCCCATTAGGTCTTTTACTCATAAGAAGGCTCAAAGTTATCCAGAGAGGCCTTTGCTCGGAGTTTTGTTGTCCTGCTTTCGGGGTGGCCTATGATAAGAATGCATCATCAATCATCATTCTCATTAAAATATTATTTCGTTTTGCAATAATTTTTATCACAAAGCGCCATTTTACTGAAACCGTCACTTCGTAACGAATGGCGCATTATACAAACACATCCAGTCATAGGTCGAGCCGATCGGCTGCCGAACCGGCTACTCCAAACTTCGATACTCGTTCCATGCTATCCCTCTCGCTCTCCCGTCAAACACTATTGAAATGAGTGGGACGACACGGCACGTAGTTTGAATTTCGAATATCGAACTACAACGGGCCGAATGCTAATTATGATTTATGCGCCGCGCGCGCAGGTCTATCGACTTTTTTGTTGGATTGTTAAGGTACCGAAGGAATTGTGCAAATATTGTGAATGAATCTTGGCGGTGTGTTTTATGACAATATATTTTTAAGATTTCATCGCATATGGAATAAACAAAATTTAGATTATATTCTGTCGTTGGCAATAATGATATTATAAAGTCATAATGTTTGTCTTAAAATCACCAGTCATAAATCTGAAACTATTATATTTACAGATTGTTTTAAAAGCTCATTCTTTACAATCATGCTTAGGATAGGATAGGCTTATCTATAATGCTATCCAACAGTCCTTAAAAAGCTTGATTAAAATTAAATTAGGACAAAAATTACATTACGTCAATCAATTTTATGGCAGTAATTTTATACATATCGCAATGAGGATGAAATACTTTTTAATATGCGTTTTTAGGGTTTCGTACCCAAAGGGTAAAAACACGAGACTGTTACTAGGATTTCGCTGTCCGTCCGTCTTAACCCGGCCAGTATAGAGATGGGATATGGGTCTGTACGTAACCCTCGGTACGAGGTAACCCAGAGACGATTAAAGATTTTTTTTTTCCGACTACGGGGAATATAAAAGAGTTATGATGCAGCGACGAAATAGCACTTTGTATTTTAGTAGACATAACATTGCAGAAGATGTAGAATGTCACTGCAAACGGAATATCCAATATATCCGATTATTTTAAGCGATTCACTTTATTTTGACACAAATGAGTAATTGAGTGCGGCCCTGGCCGGATGTCGGAGATTCATGGAGCCAGGGCCGGATTTAGCGTCAATAAATTAATATTATGTTCGTCGATCGAAGGAAGCCTTTTGTTGGACAAAAGTCGATGATGTATCGACTTTTAATAAAAGTGTGATGAAAAAGGATGTTAGAGTTTTTTGCCGCAAGGGTAACCTTATTAAGGATGATTACTAAATAAAATAAATACATATCAGACAACCTTACACAAATCGATCTAGTCCCTAATTAAGCTTACGAAGGCTTGTGTTATAGATAAATATATACTTAAATAAGTACATAGAATAATCATGACACAAGCACAAATAATCGAGTTAATTACACAAATATTCGCCCTGGCCGGGACTCGAACCCGGGACCACTAGCTCAGTAGACAGGTGCACTACAAACTGCGCCAAGCGCAACGTCAAAACTTTGTATATACGAGGAAAGTCCAGACGGACATGGTGGGAAGACCTTCGTTCTTATATTTCTGGTGAATGGAACAGATAAAAAAAAACTGGACCAGTGCGACTTGGACTCGCCCACCGATGGTTCCGTACAAATTAATACCGTACTTTAAATAAAGACTATATTTTTATGTTTTAATTTTTACACATGTGCACGTTTCAGATTTTTCCCTATACTTTTAGTACCTACTGTCAAATTTCATAGTCCTAGGTCAACGGAAAATACCCTATACATTTTGTTTCCGTTGAGAGTGTCGAAATATACGTTTTTTGCGGCATAAAGGGCCGTCACATTTTTTTACGTTAACTTAGAAATTTCATTTTTACACAGCTTCAAGGGACAAGACCTGAGACCTGAGTAGACCTGAGACTGTAGACCTGAGTAGGTATATTGTTTTAATTTCAACTCGATACCTCCACGCGTTCCCGAGATAAAAGGTCTTGGCAGACAAACGGACAGACAACTAAGTGATCCTATAAGGCTTCAAATTTTCCTTTTCAGGTACGGAACCTTAAAAATGCCAGTTTTGAAGGGCTACTCCGATGTTCAAAATTCGATCGTCGTTTGGTGTCGTTATGCAAAACGCTCCATACCCATTTATTTGTTAGCTACTTGTTTAGAAGCCATTTTGTTTAATTCGACATGTTTTCAAACGCATGACTAAATCAGAAACTGCCTTCTATAAATAATATTTAGCGATAATAAATCGCCGGCGCGGTAAATCAATTGATGGATGGACTGTCTTATTAATTGCGGGCTTACGGCTCGAAAGCGATATGTTTCTCGCGCATCGACATTAGTCATTGGATAATACTGACGCAAACGACGTATGCAAATGACGTTTTCATTTAAAGTGGAATCGCGGATTTCGTTAAATTGAGGTTTGGAGATCGTTTCAGTGGACGTTTAGAGAGTGATATAATCAAAACATAGTATAAAACAAAGTCGCTTTCTGCTGTCTGTCTGTCTGTCCCTATGTATGCTTATATCTAAGATATATAAAACAAAAATTGGGCAAGTGCGAGTCCGACTTGCGCATGATGGGTTCCGTACCATAATCTATAACAAGTTTGTTGTATGGGAGCCCCCCTTAAAGATTTATTTTATTTTATTTTTTGTATTTGTTGTCATAGCGGCAATAGAAATACATTATCTGTGAAAATTTCAATTGACTAGCTATCACCGTTCTTGAGATACAGCCTGGTGACAGACGGACGGACGGACGGACGGACAGCGAAGTGTCAGTAATAGGGTCCCGTTTTTACTATTTGGGTACGGAACCCTAAAAAAGAATTTGAAATTTGACCCGTGTCAATAAGGTCTAATTTATTATCAGCCATATATGGTTAAAACCACGCAACGGATTTTGATGCGGTATATTTTAATAGATATGTAGAATCAAGAGGAAGGTTTATATGTAGATATAATACATACATAATTTATCAGCATTGCACCCGTGCGAAGCCGGGTCGCTAGTTTTAAATAAAGAAATAAATAAATATTAAGGGACAATCTTACACAAATCGACCTAGTCCCAAACTATTTAAGCAAAGCGTAACTTTTTTGGCCAATCAACAATTCAATCGACATCATGTCGACTCTGCATCAACCACGGCCAACATATATTGCCAGGCTGTAGCATAACAGTCATACGCGACTATTTCTCGCGCGAGATAATTAACCGTCTCTTTCTCTGAGTAATGTGAGACAGAGAAAGGTAGCCCTATGTCGCGCGACAAGAGTCGCAAAAACATGGTTGTGCTAGACGGGCAGGTTTGTGATCGGAAATGTTGATCGCATATCCGACTTTTCAGCCACCAAAGACGGTCGTTTCAGACTGAAGACCACAAATCGTCTAGGTCAGGCCGCCGCCATTAACACTAATTTTTGTATCCATCTGTAATAGTTATCCATATTTCCATTGGTCCGAAAGCGATTTTTTCCAAAACAGTTAATTTTTTCATAATAAATCGAAAACAAACATACGAGTAACCTAACCTAATGGATTCATTAAAATGATATCTATAAAATTCTAAAAATATTAGGGGATTCAGGAAAAAAATAGTTTCGGACGTTACAGATGGGAGACAATGTTCCGAGTTCAGATAAGATGCCCCATGAAGATTTACTAATACGAGCGATTCTTTATGAATCATACTTACTTACTCGGATGGCTCAGTGACCCAAAGTGAGTCTTGGCCTCCGATAAGAGATCCAGACTGGAGAGATGCAGTGGAGGCGGATCTGGCGGAGTTGAATGCCGATGACTGACTAGAGACAGCACTAAATCGTCAGGAGTGGCGAAATCTCCCTCTTATGAATCATAATTCATTATAATCTAATCAACAATTTGTCGCAGCTATTTACCTACATTGAACAAATTAAAGAGAAGATAGACTTCATGTCGTATAGCAAAGTCAAGGAAGTGGCTATGAATAGAGTTAAATGGAGAAAACTACATACTTCTTCAGCTACACCAACAAGAGTTTGACTCTTAAATTTATGATGATTTACCTACTTAAATGTAAGCCGAAATGTTGTTAAGTATTGATTCTGTAATCCCTTCCAAAATGTGCTACCCAAAAATTCCATACTGACCCTTAAAAAAAGGTCACAATCCCTAAAAAAAGTCCGTCAACCTTCATCAGTATCCTTCATTGATCCGTCGAAGATCACTACCGAACAATACTAAATTTATCAATGGGAAGGAAGCGATTTACAAACATAAAACCAGTTTCGAAACTTTCAAAAATCATCTCAATTTCAAAAGACTTCGAGTTCCTCTGAGTCGAGTTGTTAAGTTGGTATTTTCGTAAAGAGTTTGATTAATAACCAATTCTACCGGTAGCGAGGTTTTTTATGGCTAGCTGGCCAGTCTTTTGTATTCGATTCATTTATCAAAGGTTTCGATTCTGAAATCGAAATTTTAATATCGATTGTTGGATTTGTTTTATTTGGCTACCGGGCGGTTTCTTTGTTTGTGATCTGTTAAAGTCGGTAGCGGGTTTAGAATTTAATTTTGTTCGTTCAACATTCCATTTATACTTAGTTGAGTCTGTGCAGAAAGAGAAGAGTCATGGCAGAAACTGGAACTAACATTATGACTTTTACATGACAATCGAACCTTAAACACCATTATCTTATATAAAATTAACAAACTTCTGTCAATCAACTGATATATCATTTGTCTTTTCATTGCGAAATGATTATGGATTTTGACTTGACAAAAAGAGCGTTATGGCACAAAAACATTATTGCAAATAAACGTTAGATCAAAAGTGTTTAGGACAAAGATGTTAAGGCAAATGATTTTAGGACAAAAGGTTGTTAGGGATTTAGAGGGAGACCTCTTACTATATCAAAGACTACCACTTCAACAGTCGCCAGCCTGTTTGCTGTTGTCACTATGTATAATAAATAAAAAAAACCGGCCAAGTGCGAGTCGGACTCGCGCACCGAGGGTTCCGTACAAACACTTTCCATCCCTAAGTGGTTAAGTTAAGTTTGCACCTGGTATGTATAGCGCCCCATATAAATTAGGTGCAAAGTTAGGTATTAAATATTAAAAAAAAAACTACTTACTAGATCTCGTTCAAAACAATTTTCGTTGGTAGTTTTTATAGTAATGTACATCATATGTTTTTTTTAGATTTTTCATTTTCTTATTTTAGAAGTTAGAGGGGGGGGGACCAACTTTTTTCCACTTTGGAAGCGTCTGTCACGCAAACTATTCGGTTTAGAAAAAAAATATTTTAGAAACCTCGATATCATTTTTGAAGACCTATCCATAGATACCCCACACGTATGTGTTTGATGAAAAAAAATTTTTTGAGTTTCAGTTCTAAGTATGGGGAGCCCCCAATATTTATTATTATTTTTTTATTTTTGCATCAAAATCTTAATGCGGTTCACAGAATACATCTACCTACCAAGTTTCAACAGTATAGCTCTTATAGTTTCGGAAAAAAATGGCTGTGACATACGGACGGACAGACAGACAGACAGACATGACGAATCTATAAGGGTTCCGTTTTTTGCCATTTGGCTACGGAACCCTAAAAAACAATGTGTCATATTTATTCACATGTAGGTAGATACCGATGAATCTCAGTGTCAATGTCCCTTCAAACAATCCGAACAGCACTAAAATTTTACAGAACTGTCCACAGGCGAAACACAGGTCAAGGGTGATCCGTTAAATTCTAAATTCAAACATTAACGTACGATTATAATAAAAATGGAAGAAATGTCTTAGGCGTCAGTAGGCACATGATCCCTTGTTCAGTTGGGTGTTGCTGGCGGTTACCAATTTTACAGTATACGCTCGTAAAAGATAGGTTAGGTGTAAGTGTTAAACTTTGGGAGGTTTTGGTTGTTGATGTGAACTTAGGATATGCGGATGGATGATACATGATAAATTAATAACTAACCACTTATTGAAATACATACGAATCCCTTTGAGATTCGATCTCTTAGAACAGCTTCAAACATAACTATGCTCTCTAAGTGACTTTGAGCCTTCAAGCCCATTAAGTTTCATTGCATTTCGGGCTAAAAAAACGTATTACAAAATTCATCACCATCTAATTTTAGGCACTACAGTGGCTCTTTGAGATACCTCCCGAGTTTGTTTTCAACCTCCATTCTATATTCTAAAACTATACAGGGTGATCAATCCAAATGGGTCAGTAGAGAAAAAACGAAAACTATAAGAGATAGGTAAGTCTGTTCTCAGGAACCACGGTAAAACCAATTTTATATTTAATAGAAGCTGCATTCAATTTTTTTTATGAAGTTTTCGCTCCGTCTAAGTAAATGAGCCTTTCTAAAAGACCGATGGCCATCACCACTCAGACTGAAAATTCCGCCATGTCGCATGACTTGTCCCACTGGGTTCCGTCGAGCTATCGCGTGCGGCATCTTGAAAGGCGGTGGACGTGTCGAAGTCTCGTGTGCACGTGTCAACACAAGTGATATTATACAACCAAAACTAAAAAATAAAACACCCCCGACACAAGTAGCAGGTCATCATGAGACCCTGTATTAATGAGTGATATAGACGATGCTGCTAAAACTGAAAAATATTTTATGTTTTCAGAAAAAAATGCTTTCGATTAAATGAAAATTCGATGAAACGTTTGTCGACCACTGTGATCCACCATTTGCACCGACTTTTGCTTAGTGCAATAAAGTTTAAATAAATAAATATGAATAATACAGTCATCATAATTATAAATTTATAACAATCCCAACAGTACTGACCCAAAAATAAACAGCTTTCCCTCGCGACGGTACCAAGTAACTCTCCACAACTTGTTCCAAGAAACAAACATTATTTTTATAATATTTCAACTTGCGTGTAATAGGAATAACTCGTGATTTATGAAAACGGCCGGCCATCTTGTCAATCGCCGCCATTTTGATCCCGTTCCATGGTAATGGAACAGGTGGGAAGTGACTCACTGGTCAAGTCACATTAAAAGGTATAGTGGTGTACTGGTGTTGCAAGGAATGTTGTGATCTTAGTTAGATACTTTGGATCTGGGCAATATTTCTGAAGCCTTTATTATGGATCAGAGTAAAAAAAACGACACAATATGTAAAATATTAATATTACACGCGCATATCACAAGAATTATGTATTTTCGGCAGACTGGTTGGAAGGGACTCGCACTTTCTTGCGTTCCGTATGACAAAAGTGAAGCAAAGAAAGTTTCAACTTGATGAATCTTGTCTGTTTATCACGCTGCGTCTTCCGGTCCGCGGTCGCCACTCAAGACGCCAAGCCGCCACTCTTTCTTTCCCAACGGACATCGGTTCTACGAGCAATGTGCCCCACCAACTTAAGTTTGGCGACTGTCTGAGCTATATCTACAACCTTGTTTCTCTTGCGTATTCTCATCATTTCGGATTCGATCCCGCAAGGAAACGCCGAGCATCCTTTAAGTAACTTTGAGCTTTCTTATAAGGCCCATTTATGAAGCCCAAAAGTGTCTTTACGGATACTGATGGCCAAACATAGTTAGAACCTTTGAAAATACTGTCCAATCAAGTCGCGACTTTGAGCAATGAAGATAGCGACGATGAAAAACAAGAGTAGCAACTTCTTGGGTCGTCACAATGTCTACCTTCTCATATAACGGTTTCTAAAACTACCCCGAACAATCATATTCTCGGATACCTAAAAAACTATCGATACCGACCCGCACCATTTTATCGCGTTCGATCACGCCCGAATAGAGACATAAAATTTTATTGTTCGTCGAAACCTCCAGATTTTAATGGTTTCAAACCAAAAACCCGTTTCGATTTTGATCAAAATCGGTAAACAACCTATGCACGTACGACGACTTTTCGATTCCAAGAACCGCCGTCCTTGTCTGTCAGTATGGAATATAAAAGGACATTTGTATGTGTTATGTCTTTGATAATTGATTCGAATTATCGTGACTAAATTACAGTTGTCGAGTAATGAGTTTGTCCTACAAGTTGGGACTGTTAATCGGTCGTTTTGAATGTTACCCATGCCAATGTGTCTATTATGAATATATTAAATGCTTATATAGTTACTTTGATGGTTTAATTGACTAACAAATAACTGCAGTAAGTAGCCATACTGGTGCACGCTTTGAGAGTGGATCTTTTCAAACCATCAAGAATCTTTTCATCACACTTGCTCGTAAACAAGGGTTTTCTTGCTAGAAACCGGGGCGGTAAGTCGTAAATTACGACCTAGGGCTGTAAGTAGTTTTTATCATACTTTAAGGGTTTACATGCTAGAAAACCGGGCGGTTAGTCGTATATTACGCCCTAGGGCGGTAAGTAATTTCGGTATTGACTATACAATTTTCTAATAGATACTCGTTTGTAATTCCTCGTTTACCACCCTGTTACGTAATGTACTATTACAATTATCGGTTAAGTATGTAACAAATTGGGTAGAGCGTTTTTCCTGTATTTAAGATTGCGCTTGCATCCGTTATCAATAATTTAAGGATGCTGTATGCTCAAAACTTATATCTTACATTACGGCTCGGCCACGTCTTCACGCGACAAGCGGAGCGACGAGCGGTGGCCATAGGTGGGAGCGGAAGGCCCTCGGAAGGCTCGTTGTCTCACTCACTCTGCTCACACCACCTGATGAAATTTGTATGAGGAGGTTGCTTCTTTGACTTGGTCAGACGGACAGTCTTGTCTGACTTCTGGTGGTGGTGAACTCTTTAAGTAGGTATAGATTAAGGAACTTTAGAATAGAATAATTTATTTGTAATAAACTTACATTGCCAAACATTCAATTATTACATGTTCAGTCTTAAAATAATAATAACAAAAAAAACATTTAACATTCACACTTTCTTTTATAGTTTTTCTTTCCAATAATGTTTCTATATTCTTGCATGAGTAAATAAAATAAATAAAAATCTGTCTATTACCAAAATGAACACAAATTATTAAACAAAGTAATATACAAATTTGGGTACAGTTGCATAAACGGAAAACAATTGTTACTTTACTGTTAAGTTAAGATTTTTGCTGATAGGTACCATATTCAACATGGGCTGCGCTAGCAGCCTTGCGCTGATTTTTAGACACAGTTACAAAAATCAACTAAATTAGATAACTAAACTACTTTCCAGCTATTGAACCTACGGAACCCTAAATAGGTAGCAACATTGTTAACAAGATAGGTACTTAAGATATTCAAGTTAACATCGGATGTTACGTTCGATGTTTTCGGTGCTTCAAATAAAGATATCACCGATAACAGCTACCAGAAGCTGTTGGGAGATGAATGCAATAAAACTAGCGCTTTATCGATTCCGCGTATTCGATTATGATCTTTGTTTTAAATTCTGGAAACCAATATTGTGTTGGTTTGTTACTAATTGACGAAGAACGAAAATGTTTATAATATATATTATCACTTCATTTCATTCAAACAAAAATATACATGTCGCCCCCTGCATGCTATACGGCCACATCTCAAAAAAAATTTTTTTTCGGATTATTGCAGATTCGTAGTCAGAATAGGTTAATTTACGACCTTATTTCGAGAGCCATAAGAAAAAGTGTCCTTAAGAGCCTTTTCTCCACAAGTGGCCTTATGGATCTGACCAAAAATTGTCAGTTGACTCCCTGCAAGACAGCCACTTTTCAGTTGTGGCTGTATAGCATAAATTTGTAATATTTTTTTTGAGTTGCGTCTCATGGAAATAACGTATATTCTAGTATTATTACGATGAATCCCTTTAAATATAAGCAAAATAAACGTCGCTGTTGAGCCAAACTGGCGCGCAATACTCTGTTGTGGAGTAAACTAGTCTAAGACTGGTAGTGCGTAGCACATCAGTGGTTGCTCCCCAAGTAGTTCCCCTTAGTCTGTGGAGTATGTAATTCGGCGTCTGTAGCTTCTTCGCATATAGGTGAGACTGCGGTCTAGAGTGACACAAGTACTTTTGTGTAGGATTTAATTTAAGCGCAGTCTCTCTGAAGCATATATTTGGCTCATAACTTGCTTCTTTGTTGCAAGGATGGAATGTCGAAACTTCTGTTTTACTAGCATTGGGGCAGCCTAATCAGAAATGTCATTCCAGATTGCGAGTAAGAGCTTCCTTCGAGGATTTAAATTTGCCATGCTGGTTTGTGATGGCGATGTCATCACCATACATAAATTTCCGACTCTCTGTTTTCGGAATCGGTCCTGACCCACTCCTGTTCAACCTATACAAACACGATATGGGTTAAACAGGAGCAGGGCCAGGACCGATCCTTGAGGTAGTCCATTGTTCAGCTTTCTGACTTTGCTCGGATTGCTTCCGAGGTAGACGATAAATTCCCTATTGCTGAGCATAGAGTTGATTAGTCCCACCATCTGCACCACGGTCAGGAGCTTATACATAAGCTCCTGTCTACATACGCTATCGAATGCAGCTGAGAGGTCCAAAATACTGCCACGGTTTTCTCTCTCCTTTGAAAATCAGCCTCTATGTGTGTTGTGCGCGACATTTACCTGATCCACGGAGTAGTTCGGACCACTACGGAATCCAGCCTGCTGCACAGGAATTATTTTGTCGACAAAAGGTTCGATTTGATTGTAGATTAGCCTCTCCAAAAATTTGTAGATGGAACTAAGTAGTAGAGGTCGGTAACCCTTTGGTTCGTTGCCTGGCTTACCCGGACTGAGTGTGGCTATTATATTTGAGCAGTTGAACTTAGGTGGAATTATATTATCCGAGACTATGTCTAAATAGAACTGTGAGAGCCACGTCCTACAACTACATCTTGGGCCAAGGTGTTCTAAAAATTCGTTGTAAATACCGACTCACATAAATTGGGACTTTGATTAGAACCAGTCTTCATCCAGTATTGCTGACCCTAAAAGTAGAAAATGAAAAGCTTATCCTGCACTATGAAAAGGTAATATTGTAAAAAAGTTGAAGAATTCTGAAAAAAACAGTACACTAATATCAACGGGAACCTAGTCCACGCTAAAACCTAAAACTATGGGGCCTCCTTGTACATGGTACATGTTATATATGGTATCTTCTTTTACGGTACCTTAAGTTAGTATTAGTATAATACGTTTTCATCTCAGTTTTAGTATAAGTAGTGTTAATCAAGTGTTCTTTTAATGGCAATGCCACCTTACTTACATAAAATCTTAGTGGGAATTGTGTTAGGATGTAGGCTATACCTAACGTAAAATTTCTTTTCTTATTATGTAACTGTTTTTGTCTATGTCTGTTTTTTTTCCCCAATAAAGAAAATAAAATAAAATTATACCATATATGGTACATGTTAACATGATAATTAAAGATACACGTGCCTTAAAGGGAAGGTACCAGATAATCATTAATTATATGCAAAATGATGATGATATCTGCATCTAGAAAGTTGGTATTAAAGCTGCATGCACTGATTATCGCTTACAGTGATGTTGTTACTGTAACAAAAGTTGATTAATAAAGGTATTTTAATTATTTTAGTGTTTGTATAATAATTTTCATGTTACCATTTTCCAATAATTCTTGTTCGGTTTTGGACGCATCTCAAAATTTCAACAAAATGTTTCTGCAATACGGCCACAACTCTAAGTACCTATCTTAAATGCCTCGTATCTTAAAAAATATACACGTTTTATATAAAAAGTCGTATTCATGAGAAGCGTTATATCATGTAGAGTAAAAAAAGTTAAATTCAAAATGAATTGACCCAAAACTCAAGGAGTAAGCCCCGTTTTACTACCACGCACTACGCTGCCAAAACTTTAACAAGCGATTTCTCCAAAAAATGGTTTTTTGAGATGTGGCCGTATAGCAGGCAGGGGGCGATGTAACATAAATAGAAATAAACTATTGATACAAAGCTCAAATGGCGGTCCTGCATCACGCTATTAAGATTATTCCTGAAATCATAACCCCTCTTCATAGAAAAATGTTTTTCAATATACTGATTTAGAATTGTACAATAGTACCTAGGTGTGCTTGAAGGTAAGAGATTATTACCGTTCTTGTAATCTGGATCTTCTATTGCTTTCGAAAGTAAGACTCTTGGAATATTTTCTCTTAGAAAGTTGAACTCTTTGCCGGCACATGTGCTCCCTGCTTCTTAAAACATGGGACCCTTCAAACGAAGCGTGAAGAAGCATCTCTCGGGCCAGCATGGCAGTGTCAACTGACAAGGCACCGTTGGTTTCTTGACAGTTGCTATTGCGACTTGGGCTCCCCTTGTTGCTTACCATCAGGCGAAGTGGAGCCACTATGTTGTGCCAATATAAAAACCACCTAATACCCAAAAAAGGTTTAAGTAAAAGACATAATTTTCGCGGCTAAGTCTGCTATTTCTAAAATAACATTCGAAACAAACAACAAGTACCTTAAATTACCTCCAAGTATTAAGAACAGACACCAAACGTTAACGGCAAATACCACATTAGCATAGGCTCCTCCGGATATCCATTTTCATAAAAGGTCATAAGAGACTATGTTTCCGATACAAAATGTGTCCCTTTGTCAGACACTTGACTCCCTCTTAATAGACGATAGGATTTTCAAGGGAGATTCGGGAAGTCATTAGACGAATAATTTTCATTGTAATAAACACTCTGCGATAAATATCCACCCCTTTTATTTATTGGCGGGGGAAGACGGTAGATGGTCAAGATCTGTTTTGGGATCCGAAATGGCTTCTTAATTAAAATGTATAGCAATATGCAAATGTACGATATAGGGGAATATTGATTGGTTGTTGATAGAATCGATTGATGGAGACAAAATGTATGTTTACGTTTCTAGTGATTGTAAGCGTGCTTTATTTTTAACTGGGCAAAAGTATTTGAAGAAATTAAATAATTTGAAATTTGACAATGACATCTGAATAAACTTACTTATTAACATAGTTCTTCCGCTATTTAAATTAAGTACAATTATAGTCAAAAGTCAATTTAAGTAGAAACAAAAACTGCTCTATTTAATTTGAAGTGTCATAAAATAGTGGTAAGATTAAGATATTATTATATTCAAGAGTTTGATAAATAATAAGGAGATAATAATAGTATTACAAAGGCCATTGGGTACAAATATTTCTACTGCCTCATTACAAATATTGGTACTCAATCCACAAATGTCGTCACATGTTGGCATTTTGTATGGACCGTTTTTAACGCTCCGTAGGAATGTTCAACTTTGGCGCTCGAACAGTCTCATCAGTAATCAAGTGTAGTTAGTCCGATATAAACATTTGATCCCAGTAAAAAACAGAATCGATTGACATCCTCAAAAAAAATTCTACACGTTAGTGGGAATAGTTTTAGGCCATACAAGTCCCCACCAATTTAACCCCAAGCCCAAAATTGCAATAACTCACTAGTACCCCCACTTCATTTCCAAAAAGCCATTGCTGATCGGCTCCCGAATTCCTTGGCGTAATTATATGAACCCTTTCAACACTAAATTACAAGCGTGGCGCAATTACTCTGTAATATTCGAGTGTTAGTCGTTTTATGGGTCTTACTAATTTGTGGGGGACTTTTGTTTGCTACATAGGTGGGTAAAAGTGTTATGTAACATCTTCCGGTGATCAGAGATCGTCTTATTGGCACAGACTGAGGAGTCATGATCAGATACGATGTGGTGTGATGCAGAATTAAAGAAATAATATTTTTTTAATTTATTACATGACCATGGAATCGGTGTCCTTCAGTCGACAGAATTAAAGAAGGCACCTAGTGTCGCCAGATCGAATAACCCTTTTATCGGGAAAAACAACTTTTTTTCAGGAATTTTGACTTAGGTCGGTAGAAACAAAAATTTCATCACATTATAAAGTAAATATAGTAAAAACAACGTCGTTTGCTGCCGATAGAAATGTATACATATAAATAAATACTATATAAAAAAAACATAAAATGGTTTTCTCATTTTTAATTTGATATAGGTACAACCTACAAAAAATGTTATAACGTAATTTGTTTGTAGTACCTACCTACTTAAGGAAAAATTTGCAGTGACATTTCCTTTAAAAAAATGAATTATTATAAAATGAAGTTGTTTTTCGGGAGACTTTTCAATTTGTCAGGAGTCGGGACGACGTAAAAAAAATCGAGAGAATCCCGCCAAATCCCAACCATTTGACAACCCTAAAGGCACCTGTCAATCATGACGATGAAGATAATGGAAGATTACTTCATCATCATCATCATGTCAGCCGATAGGAGTCCACTGCTAGACAAAAGGCCTCACAAAGTTCTGCACAACAATCTCATCCAACATCTGCCCGAGATTCTAACAGTCGTCAGTCCACCGATAGGCACAAAGATGGCCGCCACCCGTCATCTTTAAACCTATTCTCGTCCTTGTGACTGGGGCAAGTTACAAAAAATGACATACAAAAAATACTATAATAAAGGGGAAATCATGCAGATTCTAAAAATATGTATTAAGAATAGTATATTCTCCAGACCATATTCGGTCACGGCGACTTCAACTCCGTTGATGGCGTTCGTGTGCTCTGACGTGGCTGACGGTATTTCAGTTCAAGTCATGTCTTAAAAAAAAAAGAAAACCTATCTTATTTTTGAAGACCCGTGCGTACAACGGGCACGTAAGCACCCCACAAACATACTTGTAGTTCATTACTGCAGGTGGTCGGGCTTTCAGCTCATCCCTTCTGAGGACGAAGTAAATAAATAATCCATGAATGTTAGATTATGGCACACCAAACTATGAAAAACGATAGAGGATCGTTTGATTTTTAACCGTGTGTGAATAAGCTCTATCTAGGTACGAATGCTCCGTCGCTATTATCATTTTCCACCAGATGAGATTGAAACCAATCTTGCGTTATAGTAATGAATGAATGTATAGGCAGGTATTTGTGGCTCGAATCGAAGGCGAGTGCCATAAATATGCGATCTCGGTCTTTACGAGTTACCGCTCGTGGTTTGTTTGAAGTGAGATTTTCTCCCCGGGCTGTTATATCCTACTTACAGCCTAGGGCGACGTAATAAATGTTACTGTTATACATATCTATTAAACATAATAATTTATTATGATATTAATGATAAAGCAACACATAAACCTACAGAAATTTAAATACTAACTATAAACTAAGAACTTAACAAACTAAAATAAAAGGCTCAAACAGAAAAAAAATAATTTAATTTTATCTATTAAACTCTCGTATGTAGTTGTAATTCCTTGTGTCGCATTGTATTTTTTATGTGATGTCCAATAAAGAGTACTTGTATTGTATTGTATGCATATGCAATGCATATTATGCATCTAATATCATGTATAATTATCATTTTCTACCACTGAGCACATTTTATACCAGAGGCTGTTCGAGGGTTTCAATACCTCCAATTTACAATTTTACAATAGCTAAATCACAAATCTCCCTTTCTTTTCTGTATTGCTATTTTAGTTTCTGTATAGTTTTTTTAGTAACTGTTTAAAGATTACCATAAAATTGATTATTTTTGTAATTACTTTATATGTATGTAGTACAATTAAAAACACATAGCACGCAGAGCAGATGGCCGATGGGGCCGAAAAGTGCTCGAGTGGAGACCTCGGACCAGCAAGCGCAGCGTAGGACGTCCACCTACAAGATGGACAGATGACCTTATAAATGTCGCCGGAAGCCGCTGGATGCAGGTCGCTTCCAACCGGTATATATGGAAGTCCAAAGGGGAGGCATATGTTCAGCAGTGGACGTCCTATGGCTGAGATGATGATGATGATCATGACAATTAAAAATCAACAAATAAATAAATATACAAAGATATTCGGCCACCTGTGTCTGACGCTATATCTTCTTTAAATGCCTGGGTCAAAGAGTTAGTCCAAATGGCCGATAAAATAAATACTTACGCAGTTAACGACCAATCAGTACATAATCATTAATACAACCCGAATTCGATTCCTTTTGACTAAAGAATTTCGAGATATGCATTTTTTTATTCACATTAAAATTTGTTATACTCTTTAATTTTATAAATATGTCAACAAGGTCATTTTTATTGGCCATTAATGTACCATGATTCACGTTTACTGCGTCTTTGCACTTTTAAATTAAGTTTTCAATAAGTTATTGGTTATCATTTTTACAGTCAAATTATGGTTATTTAAATTTTATTCAACTAAAATAAATTGTAAAAATACGTCGGCGGCTTACTTAATAACTACACACGAATATTGTTGATGACCTGATGAAGGTCGCAAGAGTCCGCTGGATGCGGGCAGCTCAGGACCAGTCATGGAGGCGTTCTCTGGGGGAGGCCTATGTCCAGCAGTGGACGTCTTTTGCCTGATGATGGTGATGATGACACGAACATTTTACTCAGACGAAAAAGAAGGGTAGGTATTATAGTTGAAATGAAATAATTTATTCGGTAAATAGACCCAAAGGGTACTTTACCCAAATCAGATTTTGAATTTACCGACATTCCCCAGAAGGAGAGTGCTGTTGAGAAGAAAGCCGAAAAAAACTTAACAGTTAATAAATTTTTCGTCAATCATACTCTATACAATTTATTTTGAGGGACAAATTAATGAATCACGTAAAGGAAAATTTTGTGCTCTTAAAATCTCAAAATAAACAAGCGTTTCACTTGTGCCAGTTTGTCATTATTGAGTCTTGAAGAATAAAGGACACACTATCACACTAATATTATAAAGACGAAAGTTTGTGAGTGTGTTTATGTGTGTGTCACGCTCATCACGCCAATTTTAATAAATTTTGGTGTGAAGGTAGCTGACACCCTGGGTTAACACATAGGCTCCTTTTTATCCCGAAAAAATGCAGCGTTCCCGTGGGAAGAGCGGGCTACATCGCACGGCGCAGCCAGTATACCTATATCTGTAGAATTTTCTAAACTTTCAGTTGATTCTATATAAACAAAGTAAGCCTTTATACACCAAAAATATTTAAAAGCAAAAATCAACTCACAAAGCCATTGTCGCCATTTTTAACCCTACGCAAGACAGCCCCCTTATCCATAAATTGTGCGTCCGTATCCCTAATGGCTGTCTTTGTTTATGTCTGTGCCAATACTGAGGAATCTTAATCGAACGGGTTTATGTTAATTTTGCGGGTGTTTGGGGACTGTCGTTTATTCAAGCAACACGGGAGCGACACGACACAAACAAAGTTTATGTCTGTAAATACTTTACGGTAAAAAATCCTGAACAACATTATCAAGATCTGTTCGAAATTAGTAGGTGTTAATTGGCATTCTACAAGAATGTTTTATCATCGATTACTATAGTCTGGCTAATAAAATATTACTCAAAGTTTTGGCGGGAAATTTATAAAAATCTGCGTCTGGTGACACTGTGTAGTAGGGATTATAGTTTTGATACTAGAAAGTATTTTTGATTTTCTATGCACACGTAAGGTACCTAAGGAGTAGGTAAGGAAATAAGTTAAATATATGTTAACTAACGTGCACTCATAGTTATATTATTATTATGGAATCTCGAATTCTGGAATAAAATTATTTCATTTCATTTTTATTTCATAGTCAGCTCACATAATTTCTACCACTATCTACAGTACAGTCAACGACAAACACACATAATTATGTTTACACTTTTAAACCATATTATATACTAGGCGAAAAACTAAATGTAGTGTAAATAACACCTAGCTCGATAGTACCATTAATCCATTACCAAAAAAATTACATAAGTACTATGCCAAATTTAAACTCAATCGGAATGTTAGAACTAGTACATAAAGTATTAAAATTATTTATAGAGGACCCACCTACTAAATTGTTTAAATCATAGACAATTGGTGATACCACAAGAAAATATCCGTCAACATTATTTGGCTAGCCAGACTCTAGCAGTGAGATTGACACCAAATATAACTGTTATTTATCAAATTGAACCAAATAAAAGTCAACCTAGTCACGAAAAATTTAAGAATTAATACACATTAACTACTACTACTATCATTACTAGCTGTGCCCCGCTGTTACCCGCTCTTCCAAGGGAACACTAAATTTTTTCGGGATAAAATGATAAAATTTATCAAAATTGGTCCAGCTGTTTGAGCGTGAAGAAGTAACAAACATATACACATAAACACACTCACAAACTTTCGCCTTTATAATATTATGTGATTTACCTTTGTATTACAACGTTCCGGGGTAGTTGCATACGCCGTGGTCTCAAATGTACCTACTATGGGCTGCACATGGCCCATTTCTGAATAAACTCATCTATAATTGGGTCATGCAATTCTGCAGCTTATTGAACAAACCTCGAGAGTCAGTATAAGTGTGTCAATGAAATTTCTTTAAACCCAAACTTCACTAGAAAATTAGCTTTAAATATTACTGCACAAACACTTCCAAAATATAAACATCGTCATTTCCAATTAAACCAACCGAAATCCCAGTATCGATATAAAAATAAATTCCAACAAAAAATGGCCAAGATCGAATCTAATCGTCGCGTCGGAACGTCTTGATACTTAACGACAAAAAACTCTAATAAATACGTTTTTATTACCGAATGAGCTCCCTTTCCAATTTATAGGCAAATAAAATCGGTTAAATGGTAACATATTGTTTTGTATCGATTCGTTTTATCGTTATTGGTTAATATAAGTTGGGATGGGAAGGTGTGGACATGCCGATGATTGTTAAGTTATACCTTTACCTGCGTGCGTAAATACGTATTCATGTTTATAATTTTTATTGGACTTTTTTAGACGTATTAGGCTTATGAATAAATGTCAAAAAGACACTTAACTAAGCAAATATTAGTTTTTTTTTGGCAAGTTTGCGTTCATATACATTATTTTAGCTATATGCACCAAACACTACATATTTACCTTAAAATTATATCAACAGATTAACTCTAAGAAACAGTCAAGGAAAACATTTGGAAAACCTGCCAAAAATATTACCAAAAAAAATATTTTAAGCTATTTTTGACAATATTTGCTGCTTCACTCTTGTCCTCAACCAATCAATTTCATTGTTTATATATGGAATCAAATACTTATTTATTCTTCTACCACTTGTTTGAATTTTGTACATATTTTCTTAAGTCTTACATTCCTTGTTAACCTCTACCATGGAACCTAAAAAGTGACCAGAAATCTGAAACAATGAAAATAATTTACTAAAAGCCTTGAAATATTTTAATAAGTTGAAATAATAATATTTAAATAACACATCCATATTATCTCAACGATATTATCGACGACATCTCGTTGTATTTATCGTTATCGTTATTATTGTTATATCGGAATAAACGATCAGAGGAACAGAAATACGAACATTAATCGTATTTATCACCTTACCTGCGCGTACGCAATACTAAATTAGAATATACGGCGACACAGTCCCATGCGCAGGTAAGGTATTATTGCAAATTGGTTGATATTTTTCTTATTAAGCTATAATGCCTATCAACCAATAACAGGAACGATAATTGGTAAGAATTATTTTGTACCATACTATATGGCACATGACTATAGAGAAAAAAATAACACGGAACTAAATATTCTACTACTATTTTTTGGACTTAATTTATACATATATTATTATTTTTAATTGGAACAAAACTAAAAAGAAGACCTATTTTGACTACGGTAACGCCCGCCGCCAGTGTAATGGGTACGTTTGAGCCAGCTACGATTCGGGGCGTGCCTTATTAACGAAATTGACGAAGCCTGTTGTGGATCACATCATTGGTTTGTATTTGACGAAGCCTGTTGCTGATTTGTTGTTGTATTTCACCTGACGAAGCCTGCGATGCGGATCAGAACTTATTTTAAATGTTCCTTTCGTGTGTCTTTTAATAAACGATAAGAACTTGTATAAAGATATAAAAAAAAAAAAAAAAAATTGACTACAGATTTTTATGACTTCACAAGCCAGTATACACCTACACAGTCATGTCTGGTTAAAATTCTGCATGAATCGTAACATTCTTTACGTTAGTTTTGACCGTGTTAATATGAAATTACGTATGAAATTTATGAAAAAAATGCAGTTTTTATTATAACTAAAATCGATGCCATGGTTCGTAAGAACAGATTTCCTTATTTCTTATAGTTTGTGACTTCTCTCTACTGACCCATTTAGATTGATCATCCTGTATAGTACAATACATATTCACATTTACTAAGCATTTGACGTGCTAAATTTAACAACCTGGTTGAAGATTTGAGTCGGGCAAATTGACATGAATCAGAGGCAAGGATCGGTATGATATGGAGAAAACAATCGAATGGACTGAAAGGGTTACTTCAAAAATCGAAATTCAAACTTTCTTATTGTACCGTGTTTCTCACTTTCCAACATTCGAAGTAGCAGGTTGGCATGTAAGTATATTTACTGCGCTGACTCAAAGACTCAAAGTAGATCTTGGCCTCCGACACCAGAGAACGCCACCTTCTTCTATTTTAAGCTACCTCCCGTCATTCCGGTCGATGAAGTACAATCAAGTCTTTGATGACTTGGTCACTCCACCGATATCGGGGCCGTCCGACTGGTCGTTTCCCGTTTCTCTCTTCACAGCTCGATCCTCATTCATTCTTTCCACATGGCCAAGCCAGTGCAGTCTAGCCGATTTGGTTTCACCGATAATACTCGGCCACAAGATCTAGAGGCATGATACGAACTTTGAATTCCGAATGTCGATGTAACTCTCCAAGCGTGCACATTCATCGACTGATATCATGAGATCGTGGTCCGTGGGTAAGTGTCCTGTACATTTCAGCTTAAAAATCCGTTACAGCTGTTCTTAGCCAACTCATAAAACTCACAATTAGTGTTACAATTTATTTGCATCACACTAATATGGTTAATGATCGAAACCGCGCGGAGCGTGGGTACAGACAGCCGCAGCGTTTAGTAATCAACCGGCGGAGCAATCAGCACGATACCATCGCGGCTGGCATTACGTAAAAATTACGATTACCGTAATGAAATAGTGGTGAGGAGGTTTGGGGGCTGGATGTGGCTTCTGGAATGTTCTTGAACTAGCAATTTACGGAACTATTTGTCATCCATCACGTGATAGGCGATCCATCTATTCGTTTGCCTCCTAGATGAATAGGTACTGGGTGATTTTTTAAGTCGTGAATGGAAGTGTGTTTGTATGTATGTAAACACTTTATTGTATACAAAACCAATTTACAAAACTTTAAAATAATAAACATGTACAAGGCGAACTTATCCCTATAAGGGATCTCTTCTAGTAACCCTTGAGCAAATGAGAAAATAGTGGGATATCCAAGAAGAAGTGCTAGGGGTTGCTGGGAAGGATCACTTTGAGCAACTTTTACTATGGTCAACTACAAAATCGCGAGGAAAACTCAGCTGTTCCATAAATTTTCAGTACATAATAAGTTATCAATTAACAAATAACCCTTAATTAGTTGTTTACTTTTTCTCGATTACATGGTTGGTTCCATAGTGAAAGTTGCTCAGTGTGCCCCTCCCCAGCAGCTCCTGGCACTCCCGTTCAGATACTACAAATCCCCTGGACGGCGTGCCATACCAGCTGCATCTTGAGCTGTCATCTCTATTTTCCGGGAGCTGAACATAAAGTCATCGACATAGCAAACCGGGTAAGCAAGCTGAAGTGGCAATGGGCGGGGCACATAGCTCGAAGGACCGATGGCCGTTGGGGCAGAAAAGTTCTCGAGTGGAGACCACGTACCGGCAAGCGCAGTGTAGTACGACCACCCGCAAGGTGGTCGGACGACCTGGTTAGAGTTGCGGGGACTCGCTGGATGCGGGTCGCTGCTATCCGGCCCATGTGGAAATCTATTGAGGAGGCCTGTGTCCAGCAGTGGGCGTCCTATGGCTGAAATGATGATGATGATGAACATAAAGCCCCGACTTTGTTCGATTTGCCTTCGTAAAATTTTGAAGGTTTTTGGTCAAATTGCGAGGCACAATCTTGCTCAGTTAATGGTCACCGGCAGGATTGAAGGAGAAAGATCAAGACTCCAACAAGATGGTCAGACCAGGTCCGCTCGGTGTACACCAAACTGTAATATAAACTAAATGCAAGGAACAGACACAGGTGGCGGAAACTTATCAAGAAAGAAAATCTTGACCCTCAATAATGAACATAACCCGGGGTTTCCGGTGCACGAATGATTTTCCCACGGGTACTTTCTACCACTGCTCGCGATCAGCAGGGTTTTCATCCTCACACACTGGAGTCTAAATGGTCGAGAACTGTGGGGTTCCAGACGAATTTCCTACCGCGAACGCTTTCCATGTGGAATAAGCTCAAGCTTTCCCCGGGGGCTACAGTATGCGGTTCTTCAAGAGGGGAGTAAAGTTCTTAAAGGGCTGGCAACGCGCGTGTGATGCTCCTAATCGCCTACTGTCTTACTGCACCGAAAACCCTATGGTTATGAGGAACACGATGCGAAGAGAATGAATATCCAAAAAGCTTGCCTCTTCCATAATTCTGTTTCCTTGTAAAGTCAGGCAGTCGCTTGAAATAATTACGGAAGGCTTCTATCATTACAGGCGACGATTAGCCCTCAGATAGCCCCGCCACACATTCCTTAATAAAAATTATATTAACGTCGCTTGCGCAGCTATTGTGCTCATCAGGAAATTGACATTTCTATTGTTTCTTGCGATTTTGTGCGTTATCTTGATAACAGATCTGGAATAGTTTGTGATACAATATTACTATTGTTGTTGGGACGTACGGACTGGTCCTTGTAATAATAGAGGGAAATAAAAAATATTGTCAAACTAAATTAGTATAGTCTTTTAAATGACTTGGAAAAGAAGAAGTTCTCAAGGCGATTTAATGTCGATTAGTCTTCAGATACCAGATACCATCTACTTACATATACTATTACAAAATTGTATAAATGAAATATCTGTATATTGACCATATTTTCCGAAAAATAATTGAATTATTTAGGTTATTAGTAGGTCAACGAACCGAAAAATGGATTACCTGTATACACTTATTTTTTTTTTCCATCTGCAAAGTTTCGCCAAATTTCCATTCCTTCGAAAGCCATTTTACTCCAAACCAGTTACTTTTTCCGAATAATTCATGAAACAAAACTGACCTAACGTAATCGAGTCTTTTAAACTACGCTCGCGTGTGCTGATTTCTGGCCGAAAGGTGTTGTGTTTCGTCGGTTCCGGCCTCCGGGGCAACCCACCAAATCCAACACACGAGATGTTGAACAACGGGGCCACGCCGTTTCGTCGTCGAAATAAACATTGTTCGGTTCATGACGTATTAGTGTAAACTGTAATGTTTTGTAACCTGTTTTTCAATAAATAAATAAATAAAAAATATAGGATCCTGAAAATATTTCGGGTTTCAGGAAAAAAACACTATCGGTCAAATGAAAATTTGGCGAACAGTTAGGATGTGTAACAATGTTCCGGGGTTATTTTATATGCCGCATTAATGGCTGGACCGATATGAACTATTTTTGATTCTTGGCTATTTGATACTCTATAGATAGGTACTTTTTACCTCACCTTATATGTAGTTTTCTAATAAAAACTATATTAAAACCAGTGCTTGCGCAGCTATTGTGTTCACCGGGAAATTGACATTTCCATTGTTTGTTGCGATTTTGGTTATCTTGATGAATCTTGGAGTAAAATAGTTTGTAAGACAATATCGAGTGGTTGAGAACAGAAGGAATGATTGTTATCTAAAATAATGAAAACCGGAATAGCTATTAAAGAAGGGGTGGTAATTTAGTATTAAATGTAGAAATAACAATGTCAACAGCACCTATTACAAAACTGTGGCGCAAAATTGTTATTTTAAATAAAAAAAACACAATTTTTTTTTACTACGACGATGGGAAACAAGCATGAGGCCCGTCTGATGTTAAGCGGTTACCGCCGCCTATAGACGCTTGCGATGCCAGGAGCATCACACGCGCGTTGCCGGCCCTTTAAGAACTTTAACCCCCTACTTGAAAAACCGCCTACTGTAGCCACAGGGGAAAAACTGAGCGTTCGCGGTAGGAACCGCACAGTTCTTGTCTTGACCAGTTAGGCTCCAGTGTGTGAGGATAAACATCCTGCTGATGACGAGCAGTAGTAGAAAGTAGCTGTGGGCATCATGTCAAACAATTCCTCAGAAAACGTCACATTATAGACGGTAGAACACACAATGAAGCAAAGTCTCTCCTCAGACTTAGAGGCTTGATAACACATAATATTCCTTACTTTTGAAATGCCGATTTCCAATAGGGGACTAAATTCAGGTTTATTATAGAATTGTCTATTAACGTAAAATATATAAACATGCTTAATTTATTTAGTTAAACAGCGGTTGATCTCCCTAATCATTAATGGGAGACCTTTTTAAAGTTTCCAAAAATATAATTATTCGTTAAATCCTCCACGTCCCATTAGCACGCTGGACCAAATTCGAGGTTTTTAATGTAATATGAAGCCATGTCGCTAATTAATCGACAGCATATGTCAATGTTACTTCTGCAGATCGAATTGCAATGTTATCGTCGATATTCCGGGTGCCCCTCTAGGTCGGTCACTAATAATATAAGAGCAAGCAAGTCTGAAAATACATAAAACATATACCTATACAAAGCTCTGATGGGACACCCTATAATACTGCCTATATTACATGCAATATATTGCTAAATAAGTTATATCGCAAGGTTACATAAGTTTGGGGCCCTGAAACGATGGAATCAGCATGGGTCAATATTTTGGCCCTACACTAATCTTAGCTGTAAACAAAAAAAAAACTATTTTATTTAGCCTGCATCTTTGTCCACTACTTCCATCCCTGAACAATTTGCGAAAGACTTCTGGGAAAATACCTCCCATCTTTCTTGTCAGTTGCGAACAGTAACGAAGCGTGAAGAAGCATCTCTCGGGCCAGCATGGCAGTGTCAACTGACAAGGCACCGTTGGTGTCTTGTCAGATACCATTGCGACTTGGGCTCCCCTTTTTATTTAGCATCAGGCGACCACTATGTTGCGCCGTTATAAAAAAATATTAATAATGATTGCCCGATGATTTGGCTGGATGAAGTGGAATTGGAGATATCGCAATGTTTCTTTGAATCAAGCCCCAGGGCTAATAAAGACGACCGGGCGCCGTGTCGAGCACGCAATACGCATGGCTGGTGTCGTCTGATCGAGGGTAGATACCGATCTGCCGCCATCGGCCGTCGATCGTAGCTTAGTTTAACATATTTTAAGGTATGTTTTAACAGCCATTTCAACTATTCACCTATGCAAGAGCTTATAGCCATCTCTGGTGAACATATCGCAACCTGTTGTAGGTATATAGCACGCATGGCTTGTGGCAGTTGAGTGAGATCGAGTATAGGTAGATACCGATCTTCCACTATTGCCATTCTGTGTTTTTAACATCTTTTTTAAGGTTTGTTTGTAAGTTTTCTATAGAATAAAATAGAAAAGTATTTATTTGCTTAGAATAAGTAGGTACAAATGTGTCATAGTATGGTATGTGACAATAGGTAGCTTATTCTGCTATCTTCTATTGACATCTAAAGAAATGTTTTACCAACACATGGGGTTGTGCGGCTTGCGTCAACTCCTGCATCGCGCTGTTAAGATTATTCATGAAATAATAACCCTTCTCCATAGAAAAATGAATTTAAAAACATTTATTGAATTTTGTAAGTCTCTATCTAGGGGTAATGGCAAACGCGCGCACCAGCCGTTACCATCCATTTTCTCGAAGCCATTCAGAACATTTTCGGACCCTTATGTATACCCGTTGAAGTACAGCGCGTGAGCTGACAGAATGTGATTCGAGTTTTATACCTGTCTCGCTCGCTCTTACGCGACCTAGATAAGAACCTCGCAGTCTTTACCCAATCTCGAATTTGTACATTACAATTTTAGGTCTTCTATTTGAAGAACAATAGAGCCAAACTGTGAAATGACTCTGTTGACGTTCTGACTGGGTGACCATAAACAAAATTAAACATTACTCATGTATGAAACTGGAGATACCGTAATTTTTACATCTTGCGACATTCATGCAATGTTCCTATGTATTAAATATGTCGCAAAACTAGAAGGGTGACGGAAAACACGAACTATTGTCAAAATACAATAGTGTTGCGGCACGAACAATCATTGCGTGACTTTAGACAGATTACGTTGCCACATAGTATTTACTTACGTGTGACATAATGTTACAAACACCATACGGAGGGACTTGAGATTGATGAAACTCGTATTCAGATGAAAGAGTTTAATGCCTTAGATGATAATTTATACTTCTTCGCAAGAGGAAAAGTTATTGAACGCCTGTCGCGCCTCTAGAGACTATAATAGAAGGAAAGATTGAAGGGAGGAGAAAGAGAGGAAGACCAAGATAGATAGATAGAATACTCTTTATTGCACACTTCAAGAAGAAAGAAATAAAAGTACACCAAGGATAAAGGACAGTTGGACGAAATAAAGAAAAAGATGAACATCGTGTTGTACCAAGTTGCCCGGAATTAGGCTCATGCACGAGATGGAAATTACACCGATAAGAGCCTAGTTCTTAAATTTGTGATGTGATGATATTTAATACCGACACACGAAACCAAAGGAACGTGTTGTGAACTAGTAGCATATTCCAATTAAAATTAAGATTAGCCACTCAATTGCTTCGAATTTTGAGTTGGACTCTATTTATATAATAAAATAAGAGCGGTTACAGGTAGCCGTAGTTACCAAAAGCAATTGAGTGGCTAGAAGTGAAGATGGGTAGCACACTTAGTGGTACGGAACGACGATAGTCAAAGGAAGTTCAAAGAAAGTCAATAGCCCAAGCTAGGCCAGATATCAGTGAGTAGGTCATATGATATTTGGTAAGTAGCAAGACACTGTGGATGAGACACACAACATAAGAACGGTCAGAACGTTTACGCAACAGTTGGGGAATATAGGCGGAAATGACGATAATTGAGATGATATATCATCTTGTTGTATATCAAAGAGATCTAACACAGTTGATTTTAGGATACTAAATGAAAGATAAATTTTATTTGGGTTTAGTAACTTTTGATAAATGTGATCATTTTGTATTTATTTTCGAAGTTCACCAAGAACGGAACCAATTTCCAGGATGATAACCTTGCTTGCAACGACATCATATGCTAGAGCTAGAGAGAATGGTTTTACTACACTAAACTTATACACACTCCTTAACAAAATCATACTCTACATGTGAAAAAAACTAATGTAGTTATCAATAACCTCTCATTGAAACCCCATTAGAGAACCTTGAACGTAACAAAATGGCGACCAAGCTGCGTCCGCGCGCAATCCCCGCTCGTCAGCCGATACAATAGATCGCATTCAATATGGATCTGTGAACCGTGACCACCACACATTGGTTGTTACCAAAGAATATCATCGGTACAGAAGGTGTTCTGCTAACACCGAGTTCTAGGAGTAGCTGCTAGTGCTGCAACGGAGAATCTAGTAAGGTGGGAATAAAATTGAAACCAGTGAGCGTAGGTTTGTACAACGCGGACCTGTTGTTAAATAAATATTGATACCTGCTATTGATAGGTAGGGAATGAGAAGACCAGGCCCCCTATGATGGTTGAGTTTATCACTCGATAAATGGGTCATTGTCAGTTCAAAAAACAAAATTCGTCCCTCCGGTGGTCAAAATATAAGAGCTTGTATGAATCTAGGTTTTAATGCTATTACATCGGATTATAGAAGAGGGAATGTTCTTTATTCTCACAGACATTTTATCAGAAAATTAGGCCCTGGAATCCTTAATTTCGCAAATGACCACCGGAAATACTTGAACCTAAATCTGACAGTGACCCAAATAAGTGACAGCATCTCACACTCACACTCGCATTTTGAGACACACTCGGGAGCTCCAATCATTCCGCCGAGTTCGAGCCGAGGAGTTCGACAGTTCAGCTAGACAGTGTCGCATCTGACCGAACTAGTGCTTGGCATGTACAAATTCTAGAGGCTCTCAGTGATTAGACACGCTCGGGTGCTCACCAATGATTGCGCCGATGTGCGCGGGAAATGTGACAATGTGCCGCGAGAACTATTGGCCGGTCAAATATTGACTCGAAATGCCCTTGGATTTCTACCCATTTATGAAGGATTTAACCTAGTTCTGGGGGCCAATTATCACGTGTTATAAGTGACAAAGGGTCCGTCCGGGTGAAGGATGCTTTGTCACTTATTTATCACGTGATAAACGCAACCATCATAGGCCCTCTTTTATCATTGTATATATACCTACGGCAATATCCAAATATCTGACAATAGGTATCGGCCTTGTTACCACCATGTGACAAACTTAACCAAGAAAGGACTAGGCGTATAATTTAAGATTTCTCATGTAATATTTTTCTTGTTGGTGTGCAATAAACTAGTGTTGTATTGTATTGTGTATTTTGATGGTGTAAAAAAATTGTATGGAACGTACGTCAAAATTCCAATATAGAACGTCAATTTCTGTATACAGACACGATGCGACTACTAGTCCTTTATTTAAGTTTTTCACCTAGGTAGAACCAATAATTGATTAAGATCGTTCACCGATATTATAATTTTTTTGCTGTAACTATGTCCAATTTGGTGTATTCTAAAACTTGCGAAGGGGTTATCACGTGACATAATAATATATGTAACATTTAACTATGACTGACTGACGTCACTATCATAGGGAAATTGAAGTGAAAATGAGGCGTTTGAGTGACAGCGATACAAAGGCGTAACGATTCAGTGTAACATTTTTTTCTCAATAGAATTCAATAAAGCGCTTTGTCGTACGAAACCTTTGCGTAAGGAAAACGTCTGTCACACCGTGTGGCCTAGTAAATATATAATAAAAACCTTAATTACATAAAACATAAATTTATGAAACATGTAATGTCTCATTTTTATATGTCGGTACACACCACAATTTTCAGATTAAAGCATTGTTACAAAGAATAAAGCTTAAAAAGCTAAGCTAAGGTGTAAAGCCTTTTAAATAAACAATGCCAAGATCGACACACAAAGCATAAGGAAAACTCGATAAGTTGCTTGGGAGTTAGGGTGGCGGAAAGGTTAACGCGCTGGACTAGCAATCCACAGGTAACCGGGTTCGATTCCCGGTCTATTCAACCAGGCAACTCATTAAATTTGTCTTTAAGCTTTGATATTTGTATCAGTGGGTTAATATATTATATAAAACATATTAGAACATATACGAAATACGAAACGGGTTTATTTATCATCAAGAGAGCCAATTAGTATTTGCCAATCGAATGATGCGACATAAAACGTGTATTTTAGGAATCAGGCACAAATTGCTGAAAAATTTCGAACTAAGTATTTTTGAGAAATTATTTTCGCACGGGAAAGTAAGTCCCTCCTTTTTGCCGTAATACCCAATAAATAATATAAAGTTTTATTAGTCGGAAAGGATACCTTTTCCGAATTTTCATAATTCCGAAAGATATTATAATTATTATATTCCTTGTGAATTTTGTCCTCAGTTGAGTTGAGTTTATCACGTGATATCTAAATACGTGACAAATCATCTGTCACTCATCACACTGGCATTTTGTCAAAACGTGACGGATGCTTTGTCACTTATTTATCGTGAGATAAAAGCAACCATCATAACGCAGGGCGTGGTTTTCTGAATTACTAAAGTTCTGAAGAATTACGCCTTCGTCGGAGTATCGAGTTTATTTCTGCCTATTATAATGCGGAAGAAATCACAGTACGGTGTGACACGCATCCATCCACATTTAATAGCGATTCCATTGTAACACAAAATGCAAACGATAGCAGGAAGGCTGACAACTAATTTGACGTTTGACATAATTCCGAGCCATTATGTTACAGAAAGATATCTGCGTATACGCATATGTACCTGGGTTTTTATAACTAAGGAATAAGTATGGGAATTGCGTGAAAAATGTTTTGAGAAATGAAAGAAGCTTAGAAAAAATTGGGCAAGTGCGAGCCCGACTCGCGCATGAAGGGTTCCGTACCTATACATATATATAATCTATAACAAGTTTGTTGTATGGGAGCCCCCCTTAAATATTTATTTTATTTTATTTTTAGTATTTGTTGTTATAGCAGCAATAGAAATACATCATCTGTGAAAATTTCAACTGTCTAGCTATCACCGTTGACGGACGGACGGACGGACGGACGCACGGACGGACGGACGGACAGCGAAGTCTCAGTAATAGGGTCCCGTTTTTACCCTTTGGGTACGGAACCCTAAAAATTACTTGATAGCGCCATCTATTGGGAATGGAAGCTATTATTTACGTTTGACCGATTCCGAAAAGTAGTAGTAACTTTTTATTATTTAAAGCAGCTGTTGTTGATATTTTATTTAAGTTTTAGTGCCTATTTTATTTGATTGTGAATGACTTAATAAGAACAGCATGTTTTTAAATGTTGGCCACCTTTTAATTTCAGTACCTACTTATTATATCTATATTACGAATAATTTCGATATGGGTTTGAAACTTAAATCAAAAATCAATTGCAATCCGATATCAAACTGATTTTAGCAACAACTATAAATTCAATGAATCTAAATGATCTAAGGACCTAATAATCAACTAAACATCTATAGTGCAGTCATTGAAGCGAAAAATACGGTCTTACCTCCGAATTTTTTTACGGTGAACCGATTTGCATGAAATTTTGGAATTAGGCTCATCTTACCCTTAACTTCAAAAGTGAAAATGATCTGAACTCCGCCTATTATTTTTAAGGGGTGTAAACAACCCCTTAATGGAAAAATTGACATTGAGCCATTTTATCGCTAGAAAACATGTCTAATAGTAAGTGGTGAAATCGTAAAGTATTTTCTAACATAATTACCTCATATTAAAATCATTTTCAACCCCTTGAAAATCTTACAACCCTTGCAAACAACCCCTAAATTGAAAAAATCACAAAAAAATACTTTGGTATGACATAAAAAGATGTAAGTATAGAGTAAGTAATATTTTATATTCTCTATAATAATTATCAAATTTTTAACCCCCTTTCAACCCTTGAAAACTACCCCTTGATAAAAAATTGTTAATTTTTGTTTTTGTGATGAAATGAAAAGGATTTAAATATTATTCCACACTCTCGAAAATGATTATCATATTCTTAAGCTTTTCTACCCTTAAAACTACCCCTAAATTGCTCATTCCTTTGCAGACGGAAATATACTGGTCACATTATAACGAATAAACGGAGCACGCACAGCTGATCACATGGCTTGGTGTTTTATATACATATATATAAGAACGTTGGTATGTATTCATACCTACGTTTCCAAAATATATGAGCCATATTATGTATATATATACACATTACAATAGTTGTGGGTCTCTATTATACTGCGTACTTTCACATTGCTCCAAATATTCACACTCCGAAATTTTCAGTTACTAAGTAGAAAAAAAATGATAAGTTTTTGGACCATAACTCCTTCAATTTTCATGCTATCACAATTTATAAAAAACCATTGTAAAGGTAATTAAGAGAGCTACAACATCCTTTATTGCAATATATAGTAAAAAACCTTTTTCTAAAACGGTGAAGGGTTAAAGGGCTTAAGAGAGGCTGTGATTGCGCTGCCACGCGCTCTTTAAACAATGATATCTCCGTCAATTTTTGTTTGACAGAAAAAAAAAAAAACCAGATTGTTTGTAAGAAAAATACCTAAATTTTTAATCCGTACACTTTTATAGGTATCTGTCGTCATTTTTGAGATATTATGAAAAAAAAGTGGGTTTTTAAAAATTTGAAATTTTGTTTTTTTTTTCAATCGTGGCTTTTTTGAAAAATATGTGTCCTAGAGCAGCCAAACTGATACTATCTATCAAACTCTTTATAATAAAGTTAATTCTAGGCGAAATACGATTAATTTTAATTTTGGTGGAAATGGCACTTATGAAACCCATTGATTTAAAAGAAAAAACATTAGATGCTCCCCTTATTTGCAATACAGCTCACTTATTTTACGTGCAAAAGACTTTAATAGTGCTCGTTTTAAAGCTTATTTCAAGCACTACAAAACCCTTTTGTATTGGAATGCATAAAATGCATGTGCTCGCCGCTAGATGGCATTGACCACATCGATTAAATTTCAGACAAATTAAAAAACGGCTTTGATCTTTAATATCTAGCTTAATATTGCACTTAGAATACTTTATAAAAAACCAAATTGTTCATTGTTTTACCTGCTACAATTTTGTTATTTATAAAATTTTCGATACAACGTATATTTTTGGAGATATTTGCAAAAAACCGATGAAAAATGTGAAAAAATTGCGGATTTTCAATTGCCAATAACTTGAAAAGTATTGGATTTTTTGAAAAACTTTATAGATGATTTTTTGCTTAAAATTAGGCCTTCTATCGATATTCGAGGTTATTTTGAAAAAAAAAAATTCACCCCCGAGAAGGGGTGGCAACCACCCCCAGGGTGGTTGCGGATTTCAAATCATTTTCACTTTTGAAGTTAAGGGTAAGATGAACCTAATTCCAAAATTGTATGCAATTCGGTTCACCGTGAAAAAAATCGGAGCCATAATGCTTCAATGACTGCACTACTAATCTAAAACACCTGTTCTGGTATGATTCATAATTAATTCCTGTCATTCGGCAAACTTCTCTTGAACACACAGATTCTTATCAATGTTAATCTTATCATTAACTGGCCAATGATTTGGATTCCCCAGAAAATTTCTAATTAACTTTGCTGCTCTGTGAATAGGGTTAATATTCCTTGAATAGAATAATGTTAGTAAGTTTTTTTACGGTGTTAACAACCTGTTATAAGCGTTGACATTAGCACCTGATTAAAAACATAAAAATTAACATCAAAAACACTTTTTTTATAGTTCTCACGAAATTTCGTTTCTTTGAATTTGGACTATGATATTAGAATCATTTCTTATATCAGATGTTTATTTAATCAGGAGTAATAGACGTTGAGGACCATTCTACACAGTTTTCATCTTTAATTTAGCTATATATCAGCTTCATAAAGGAATTATATCGTCGGGGATAGTGCAATACCGCGTAAATAACAAGTGGAGATACGAATGAATATCTAACAAATGCTAGGTACCTATTTTATTGAAATGAGAACTTTATCGTCAGCTGTTATTTACGCGATATTGCACTATCCCCGACGATAATTATGTCGTTTTGGTTTTCGATTTGCCATTTTAAAAGATATATAATATATAGATTGGAATGGATCAAAGGTCTTTCCTGTTACTTTCGGAGTGTACTCACATTTACAATCAACTTTTAGTATGTGACCGACAGCGAGAACATGCAAAAACTACTTCTGCATACAAAACTTGAAGCTAACTGACCACTTGAGTATGGGGGTCTAAGAGGGTAGAAAGAAAGGGCAAGCATGTCTTACCGCGACTTCGCTTGTTCCGCGACTCAGCATCACCTGTCTTACTCACACGGTATTGTGAGGAAAGTGATAGGTAGTATATATCTAGTATGTATATATTATATAAGACGGGTAGCTCACTTCTATACTATTATAAAATTCTAGATTTGTAAAGTAAATCAGTTTTCTATGGAGAGGGGTCATGATTTCAGGAAAAATCTTAATAGCGTGATGCAGGATCGTCATTTGTTTTGTATGGGCGCGCGACGCCGTGCCAAACTGGCGCCATCTGTTTTCATAATTTCCTTTGTCCTCGCACGCCGAACCACTGGACAAATTTTAACCAATTTTGGTACAGGGATAGCTGGACATCAAAAGATGGTTATAGCATATTTTTATGCGTCTACGTTAAAAAAAAAACACAGACGAAATTGCGGGCATCTCCTAGTTAATAAATACATATTAAACTATGATTCACACGATCTAGTTCAAATAGTAAAATTGCCAGTTCCTTTACAAAGTTACGTTAATTCGATATGGAGGTCTCACACATTAAGTATGACGCATGTGCTTCAATTGGTGTGTTTAGCTAGTAGTGTGGATATTAGGCGCCATATAAGCGACTAGTAATGGTAGAAAACATCTAGTTGGCTTCAAACAAAAATCATAACAATAAATAACATGATAAATGTTGACGAAATAAAAATTAACAATGTAATGTGATCCACTGCAATAAAATCAGGACTCGAACCTGCGACCTACGTTTCCGGCGCAATGCGGCGTAATGATTGAGCTATCACATCGTTACGTCAATCTAATTCCATAATTCTACGCGACTGGAGCGCCTTCTACGTCACATTTGTTTTAAATGCTTATGCGCATTAGCCATACCCTAGAATGTGCGTTGACACGCATGACCCCAAGCCCCCATTATACAATAAAATTGCTTAAATAACAAATAAATTTAATAAATAAAATAACATTGCCTTTACTAAACCGCGATACAATAACGATTAACCTATATACTAGACTAGTAGTAGTTAGTACTTGCGTATTTTTTGTCATACATTTAATGTTTTGAGTAACAATAATAAATAAATTATATGTACCTATCTGACAACCTCACACAAATTGAACTAGTCCCAAATTAAGCCAACGAAAGCTTGCATCATGGGTACTAGTACGACGAAATACATACTTATACAGATAAAACCTTATATACATATAGAACAACTATAATATTTATATTTATAGCACAATTATTCAAGTTTATCACACAAATATTTGCACTGGCCGGGATTCGAACCCAGGACCGCTGGCTCAGTAGGCAGGTGTTCTACAGACAGCGCCAACCGTGTCGCCAACTCACATCCACGTGAGCTTCCCACTTCCTCCTGAGAAAGCATAACTTTGACCAAACGACTTATTTGAGAATATCATCTCAATAAATATACGTGAATTTGGTTAGTAGTTACCGGTTGATTAATTAAGGTGATTGTTTTCAACAATGACGAAGATCATCACAAATCACGGCGACGTCACAATGTACGTCGCGACGTGTATTGCGTGACGTCATTGTGCGGATGATGTATGGCTACAGTTGAATTATGGAATGATTCCGCCATACAATTAGCCATTATTACTTCATTGTCTTTGCGATCGAATAACTTTAGCTACAATGCCACCTTAAGGCATATAAGAAATGACGAACAGACTGAAAAATCTGATGCTTTAGTTAGTGGCTTTGATAGAACAATAAGTAGTTCATCAGTCAGAAAGCCGCAAAGAGGTGGGTTCAAATTCCGTTCAAAAAGAAGGTTCGTAGAGAATCAATGAATGTATTGATATCTTCAGCACAAGGCAAAGTATCAGATTCTTCAAGAGGATAATAACAAGGTAATTAAAATTTGGCAATGTATAGGCTCTTCTTCTCTTCTGTAGGTTTGCCACTTATTACTTTAAAAAAAATGCAGTGGGCAGTGGACGAAAAGGTTCTTTAGTGGCGAACATATTATTATAATCATTATAATCATGAAAATTAATGAACATTATGACTATGACCAAACATGTATTGAAACATAAATTTAATTCTTTTTTTTACGTGTAAATTCCCGGCATATTGATATTTATTTTAGTTCTAGTTGTAAGATATTGCTGTGCCTGACAAGGCTCATGTTTTGGACTTTACCTATTAGTATTTAAGACCCTTAATGTACAACATGAATTGCAATAAAATGATTTGATTTGATTTATATCTTGCTTCAGTCCCTGTTGTGTTAATGCCAATTCAATATTCATATATGTCGCATCATGGACAGCCGGGGCGGGAAACTGGGCGTTTTCAGGGACATCGGACATAGCGATAGGTTATTTGACTACGAGAGGAAAGAAACACTATTCGCACGATCACTGTCTTTTATTTACAACCATCGCTGTACTAAAACACCATTATTATAAATTACGATTATGCACGATAAAGTTTAAACTTAATTAGCGTAACGGCCTACTTAATAATTGTAAGCTAAAAATAACTTATGGCAGCACGGAAACAGACAAGTCTCTTGGCGGAGATGTTTACTCGATCACGAACCAAAGTAAAGTGTGTCCAAAACTAAATCCAACTCGACCACGTGGAGTACAATTCCCGCCAAGGGCCATGTCCAAGCGAGGTGGAAAAGCTGTCAGCCAATCGCTTGCGTTTCCAGTCTACCAACCTAACAAATTAGATTACAACCAATCACAAAAATAGAACGAACGGAAATCATACAGGTTGGCCAACCTAATCAATTAAATGTTACCAGGAATAAAAATCGAATCAATTTCATTAAGTGTCATATGGTGTCGCCATCTGTTGGCAGCTTTAACAAGTAAGAAAGAGAATTCAATGTACGGTGATAACCGCAGTAAAAAAAGAATAATCAAAATATTAAATCGTTGCCGACTGGTGGCGCCGCCTTCACAATTCGACATATATGTATATACTTTTATGCATTTACACACCTTAAATTGATAGATTATAATATGGAATGTTAATTTAAGAAAAAGTACATCATGTCTAATATTTTCGCTTGTAAAACAGTTTATAAACTTCTTTAAACCTAAGTTTTTAGCTTTAGGCCAATAAGCCTAGAGACTATTCATAGCCTAGGTTCATTAGCTCAGCTTGGGTTAAATGTTAAATAAATAAAAATTAAGGGACAATCTTACACTAATCGACCTAGTTTGGGACTAAGCAATGCCTGTACTTTGTGTACTAGACGGCGTACTTGTTATAAAATGTTTGGTTTTGAAAAGCTTAAATCTAAATTCATAACGGATGCTGACAGATTAGATTTCGTCGATACTGACAACGTTCACACATTGACAAAAACCTCTCATTCATAAACACCATTAATGTCCATTAAACGACTAAAATACCGATCTAATGACACGGACACATTTTGTAATACGCGACAAATTACCAAATTAAATCCACCAACACAAAAATTATATAGCGACGCTTAAGCAAAAAGCAATAAAATCTAAATTCGATAGGACACTACCAAAATGACGGTAATACTTATTGATGTAAACCAAACCCAATTTGCGGTACTGAAAGCTGAATTTCAATACTTATACTGTTAATTTTGACGCTGATGTTAGTTTAGAAACGGCAAATATATGTTTGTGTTCAGTTCACAAAGCGATATGCAAATAAGGGGAAGTTCACATGATGCGGTATTGTTTGGAGCGGTGATGTGAATCGGTGTCGATGTTGTTACGTGGTCTAGGGACACTAGTTGTCCTACAATGGAGACTATATTTGGCAGTGTTCCTATCCAAAACACCAATGCTTGGAAATGCAAAACACCTCATTTTGTGTCGATACATCAGTGAGATCAAATCAATTTACCTGTAATTCTGAAAGTCTACTGTCTATAAGTGATTAAACATGTGAAATAATGGCATAACCAAGTTCCAAACATGGAAAAATACAATAAAAACTATACTTTTCGATTTAATGATATCGAAGTAGCCTAAATTTGCTGATTTTTTGGATTTTTGTCAAAGGTTGACATTTCGGGTTCAGGAAGGTTCAAGTAATTAATATACGCGATATAATCTGCTTAAACCGTTTTATTTCAATGAGTGATATTACATTTTATCAGTTGTAATGGCATTGAGAAGACATTTCAACATTTTAACCGAAAAACCAAACACACGTCCAACGCCAAAAGTAACCATAAGTCATTAACCAAACCAGTCAGTGCACGGTTTCGCTTGGTTGACGCCGTTAATGAGAACCAGACGAGGATGCCTCTAAGGTCGCCGGTTACACTTGGCCCTCGAATTCACGTAATAGGTGAACCGAAGACCTTGGTATTGAAGATGCCAAGCCGGACAGCGAGGATTAGGAATCCTGATAGGAAACAATCGTTACAATGAATCCAGAAGATCCTGAAGTTTTGTATATCAGATGTCAGGCACGATTTACTCCCTAAACCTTTTGCTCAAGTCAGTGATTTTTCTCCATAGATTGTATGTTTACTCATAAAGCTGTGTGATACTGATGTGTTAAAACTTTAATTATGCTTAGATTGAGCAAAATCTGGTCCTTACGAACATAGATTTGTAAGCCGAATATAATATTGATCCGACTCTTCATTATAACTTGATGTAGGAAAATATAGTAAGAAAAGAAAACAGGAATATCTTAATGGAGTAATTATTCTTCCTACTCGTTCTATCAAGAATCGTAACTAAGTGTCAAGATTGATATTTTTTAAACTAAAACGAATAGGACAGCCAGGATATTCTTAGATCCGTTAGAGCATGACCAATATTTCAGAACGCCTTAAACACAACAATCGACAATGCATCTTTATAAAAGCACCCTCACGGTAGTCGCCAATTCAAAGATTTCCAAAGATAAATCACTTCCACATCCTATAAAACATGGAAACCCCATTCGTAACGTTTTATATCCGCGATACCATCAAAAAGAAAGGAAGGAACGAGTGTCGCGACAAACATTATATCACCACACCACTCCATTTCTTATAGAAAGATACAAGTGCCTTGATATTTCTACTGAAACTCGGTCTTTTATATAGGCTGTTCATTGGGGTAGCCAGCCGTGACCCCCTAAGGAACGTATTGAGCTGGCGCGTCATCTAATCCAAACGGGCCAACTTCACATTGAATTCATAGAGACCTATTGCCTTTTTCCTCGGTGCTGTGGTATTTTATAGCTGAATAGTGCGTGCGGGATTCGGTTACTTGAATATATTACGTGTGAATATATCGTCAGTCGGTGTCAAGCGTCGGTGAACGTAGACCGGCTACTGTTTTAAAATGTAAAATACGGCGTAAATTTAAATAAACTATGAGGCTGTACATACGATATTTTAAATATTTGTAAATATATACGCGAATGAGTTCTCAATCAATAATGAGTTAATCAACAAGCGGACTACTTGAAAAGGTTGAACTACAGTAAATTGTCCAAATGTGTTTATCATGGTTGCTTTTATCACGCGATAAATAAGTGAGAAAGCATCTGTCACGTTTTGACAAAATGCGAGTGTGAGTGACAGATGCATTGTCACATATTTATCCCATAATAAACTCAACCATCATAAGCTCCTTGGTAATGCTGCTACGGTAACTCAATAAGCCACGACAATCTTTTCTGTGTGGCCAATGAAAATCGGACCAGTGACGCTGACAGACAACAAGCCTCTTAGCTTCTTTAGACTTTAGCACTGACACAATGGTTTCAGACACAGTTCTCTTGCAGGACTCTTCAGACTCTTTCAGACATAAAAAAATGTATCTCTCTCTTATATTTAGTATAGGATAGTTAATATTTTCTAAAGGCACAAGCAGATATGCCAATAATTCATTATTGATATAAGTCATTGGAGTCGTTGACAAGAGTTGTGTGTGGTTCAGTTTATCAAAACACTAATTTCCAAAATGTATGTCCGTTTCCGATCAAACCGTCCATTTCATGTTAAAGAAGTCCCAAAGTCCCCGTTTATCGTCAGGCCCGGTTGCTCCTCTAAACGATCGGCTCGAATCAATCAAACCAGCACCTAACCGTCATTTCGTTGCCTAATGACCCGTACGTGGTTTTGGTTAGTTTAACATTCGTTACTTCTACTTAACTAGTAGCAAAAGGCACTATGTATGTGTTATCATCATGTGCATTTGTTTAGTTAGGCTGTTCTTCTTTGGAATGTGGTTTGGTTGATGTGGTTGACGATGCAGAACTGTCCGATTTTTGATGGGTTGTAAAGAATTTTATAACATTGGTATCTAATAGTGTGGTAATTGAATAGTCGCTCGGGGTTCATTGATTTATATGGTCGTATTGTAAGATCAAATGCCGTATAATTTGGTGGAATATGGCTTTGGTGTATATTATCTTGCTACTTATGACACAATTGTATCTGTTTTTAATTCAATTGTAATGAAACACTTTTACTGATTGCTCTCGAACTGGTTGATTTCTAGTATTTGGCTATTTTAAAAATACTTAAGCCTTCAAAATTAACTATGTATGACTAAACTAACTATTTATGAGTTCTATTGTACTTGTTGAAAATTATCAATGAGAAGCAGAACAAGCCAAACAACTTGACGATTATCTACTACTTTGCCTACTATACTAGTTTTATAATTTCATATGCGGGAAGTTTCATTTTGCCTGGTCTGCTTTGTTTTTTTGCTTTTTCTTGCCATACACACACACTACACCTACATATATACATATACTACTACTATTATTATCGCATGTACGTACGTATATATTTTTGTTTTATAATGATATTATGATTATTTATATATTTGTTTGTTTTCTAACTGTCGCTGTGTTTTGTAGCGTTGCCTTGTTTTAAATCGGGCTCCCTGTTGGGCTTTGACAGAATAACAGCGTTGCAGTTTACTTTGTTTGCGAATTGCAGCACCATGCTGAGTCAAAGCCTTTTTCTTTAACGCACACATTGCTGGACTTATTGAAAACATCTCTAATCCGCATACGATAATTAATAGAACACTGTTATGCCAATAATGTCCTGTCTGTGTGTGCTTTTATTGGAATAATCATTTTTCTTTCTTTCTTTCTTTCTTTACTACTTGGCTCTGTAAGCTGCAACCTAGCGTGTTTTGAAAATGACACTTTATTAAAACAACGAAAAACTAATGATAGAAAAAAACTATATAATTATAGAACCTGCTCATCAAATTTCATAAGAATCGGTTTAGAAAAGTGATCTGTAGGCGATTAGTGCTGGAAATTTATACATCTGAACATCCGGAATTCGGAAGAGCGTTTTTTTGGCAAAACTGTATCGGAAACGCTTTGCTCTCTCACTCAATTATTGCTAATAATACGCTAGAAGCTAATCGTAGAAATGGTTTTACTTGGAACTTGGATAGAAAACTGTAAAAATTGTGATAACGAATTCTGGGATTTAACAAATTTTAGAATTTTGTGTTTGAAACGGTATTTGATGACAGCCCAAATTAGCTTTTCTTTATGACATGTCAAAAATGATGTGTTAATACGAAGGCTCTATGAGAATACTGGCTTGTGACATCATAAAAATCAGTGTTCTTTTTAGTTTTTGTTGGAATAAAAATAGTATTAATGTCCAAATGTTAGTGGTAGTTAAATTGGTTCCGTGTATTTTATAGTCAAATACCGAATTTTGGGTTATAGGACATATCAAACCCCTTTTTATGTAGAAATATAATTCAGGTGGCGCTATCTGTCTCGCATCGGTGACACGTCATCGGCGTGGAACGGGCTTTTTGAGGAGCTTGTCAACCGTGACAGCACTCGGCGACTTTTGTCATGTAGCGGATACGATTGTTGACTCATTTATAAAACAGGTACCTACATTTGCATTGACAGGCAATTTGAATAGATGTTTTAGTTTGATAGCTCATTTTTACATCATTATTATAGCATTCTTCATTTTCCCTCGATCCAGACCCGATGTATTAATTCGTTTTTTTTTGCATATAGAAAAAGGTAGATTTGCCATAACAGCGGCCAAAAGCATAATAGATTAATTGCGGTTGTGTTCGCTCAATTAAATTGATATTACAAAATATACTCGTATATAACAAAAACAGAACTTCAAAATAAACTGAAGAGCCAAAAATAACCCGTTGATGTACAGATTACATTTGAATCACATTTTTAAGTGTACTGTGGTGTCAAACCACTCAATTAGGTACTATGATAATTTTTAACAAAAAAAAGAACCGACTTCAGTAAAACTAAAAAGCCAAAAATAACCCGTTCAAGTACAGATTACATTTGACTCACCCTTCGAAGTCGGTGCCAAACCTCGCGTAAACTATAATATAACTATAAATATAAGAACTGAGCGGTACTTGAACGGGTTATTTTTGGCTTTTTAGTTTTACTGAAGTCGGTTGTTTTTTTGTTAATTTTTTTTTTTTTTGCTTTTTAGTGATTCGTATAAAAGTTCTAGTGGCCATCTGTGGTGATCATCATCAGTTTCCTTACACCAAATATTTATTGAAAATAAATTCTTGACTTTATCAATAAATTACCGAAAGCGCCGTACATGTCCCTATAACATTTGAAGAGTTCCCTCGATTTCTCCAAGATTCCATCATCAGATCCCGACTTAGTGCCAACGGGACCAACTCGGAGATATACCCTTTCGATTAAAAAAAAAATGAAAATCGGTTTACGGTTCTCGGAGATATCGAGTAACATACATACAAAAAAAATAAAAAATAGTTCGAATTGAGAACCTCCTCCTTTTTTGAAGTCTGTTAAAAACAGAATGCCACGCATGAAACCTATAATGGTTACTATTTGGTAGTAATGAGTATTTTTGTAAAATAAAGAAGTTTATGTGAGGAAAAAAATGCAAATAAAAACACATACAGTGAAACACAGAACCTCCTCCTTTGTTGTAAGTCGGTTAAAAAGTCGCTGCTGGACATAGGCATACTCCAAAGGACGCTATCATGATCAGTTCTGCGCAAAGCGTAGGACTTCAGAAACTCTTACCAGAACATCAATTATTATTCGACGACGTGGTTGGCGCAGTTTGGAGACACCTGCCTACTGAGCCGGCAGTCCTAGGTTCGAATCCCGGCCGGGGCAAATATTTGTGTGATGAACTCGAATATTACAGTCGCCATCAGATATATCGCAGCATATAAGGCGTAAGGCTTTGCTTAGTTTGGGACTAGGACGATTTGTGTATGATTGTCCCTAAATATTTATTTATTATTTATTTAATTCACCTGGCAATGGCTAATAAAATATTCACTGTCGCCGTCATACATGTTTCTTCCTAGGCAGTGAATGTGTCAACGCCTAGGTATATATTATGCATTACAGTTTATTTGGAGTTTGAAAAATAATTAAAGTAAGACAATGGCATATAAATTCAATACATCATAACTGATCTTACTTCTTACCTACAGATTCTTTACAGCACATTATAGATTGCCTCACAAACCAAGGACCTTAAAAACAATGGAATCAGCGAACATAATTTCACCGCACAATACAAGTACAAATGTAACAAAACAATCAGCTGATATTATCGGTTCCCGATTGGACACGCTTAGGCCGCTGTAGATCGGTAGGAAGAGATGATGCTAGGTGAAGACGCGTTACCACGGAATTGCGATACTTCGAATGTGTCTCGATCGGAAATCGCAATAGAAAGATGTAAGTGTTCTTAAGACAGCGACCCAAAATGATTTTTGGCCTCCAACACAAAAGCCATCTTGCCCGATCCTGTGCCACTTCTTTACTAGCTTCTTCAAAAATAAGACGTCGCCCCATTACTCTACCCACGTATGCACTCTTGACTAAAATTTTAATCGAAGCCAAGGTAGTTGATAACTTCAGGTGTTACTCTGAGAGCAATGGAGAGATTTTTTAGAAAGCAATGCCAAGGATTCAGAAATAATCAAGAATAAACAGATCTGTAGCAGTGCCAGATATAGCTCAAAGAATTGGAAAACAAAAGGTGCAACGGCCAGGGCGCACTGCACGCAGAACGAACAGCCGCTAAGGCTGACGGGTTATTGAGTTGCATTGCATGCATCATAAGATACAGCGTGATAGTAACACAAGGTGAACTGATAACCTGGTGAATGTTACTTGAGTCCACTGGTGAAATTAACGTTCTTTGGGGAAGGCTCTTATCTAACAGTGGGCATCTTTTGTTTGAAGATGCATACAAATCCTTCAAAGATCTACCAACCAACATAATTTCATCGCACAATACAAGTACAAATGTAACAAAACAATCAGCTGATATTATCGGTTCCCGATTGGACACGCTTAGGCCGCTGTAGATGGGTAGGAAGAGATGATGCTAGGTGAAGACGCGTTACTACGGAACCGCGATGCTTGGAATTCAATTTCGATCAGATATTTTAAACTTTACCAAAGTAATTAAATAGATTCAGGCAGTCTGGCCCACCTCCTGACTACCCAGATTTGAGAGCAAGCGCAAGACTTGTTCCCTTACCTTTCTCGGTTCTTTTTTGTATGCGTCTGTATTCAGCCGTTACTTCACAGAGTATGGAGCAGAAAATTTCATAAATGGTGACCGCGTACCGAAAAACACAGCTTTAGAAAGCCGTTGAGGTGGAGTATTGATCTAGTCAGGATTGCGGAAAGCTATAGAATGACAGTCGGTACGCGACGGACGATAGGTGGTTGTGGATAACCATGAGGGTGGTCTTTATCCATCAAGTTTCTCGTCTAAAATGACAACGGAACGTGTTCGATTCGAAACGTTTTTACCTTAAACGTTTTGAAAACAAACCTACACTTAGTCTCTCCCTCTACTTACATTCTTCGAGTTTTTCAACCGATTCAATAGCAAATAGTAGGGCGCCAAGATCATTACATGGAGATACACACTTCCTTGCTTCGCTTCGTTAAGTCCCAGTAAGAATGTTCGATGGAGCTCACATCTTAGCGACGTAGCAGCAACGCGGGAAATTAAGCTTATATGCGAGAATAAATCAAATATATCGCTGATTTTGTCATTTCTGCTGCCTAAGGGCTACGAGTTATTTGTGATGTTTCATTTGATTATTATGTTTTAAACAGGATTGAGCTTTGGTACTTTACTTATTTAGACAGCATTACATATTATAGGCAAGTACCAAATAGTGAACTTGATGTCATGAAGTATTATTTACCGCCCAACCATAAGACCATTATCGGTGCTTTATATTGTTAATATTTTGAACCTAAATAATCACACCGCCTTTGAAGTATCTTTCTAAAACCTATTGTATTTTCTTAGAACAACTCAAGGACTATAAGATTATTTATGTACACTGTAAAGATACCTTTCTATTCTTAGATTTAAACGAATAACAATTAATTCCCAGTTATTCAGATAAAAGAAACCAGATAAATCTGAGGAATTAAGATGATGGGAATCCTTCATTGCTGGAGAATTTTCATCACGTTCAATTGTAGTCGATTTAATAATTTAATAACGTAATTACGGCCTCGTCCCCGCATCGTCATATGAGATCTGCGTGGTAAATACCATAGACAAGCTTGTGTCTAGTACAGATGTTCCATAGACTAAGCCGACTTTAGTCTGTCGGCTACCCTCCTGTACAATTTGATTTCTGATTTGCACCAACTTCTAGTATCTCTGTTTGGCCCTATGGTTGACTAGTAGAGAATGCCATTTGGCATTAAGTCCGCCATTTGTACTGACTTCTGTTTTGTGCAATAAAGTTTAAATAAATAAATACCCGTTCGGGTTATGTTCTCACAGGATAATAACCTAAATATAAAATTTAAAACACCCCCAACGCAAATAGCTGCATCATCATGACACCCTCATTCAATAGTGATATAGAAAAATCTAGTAAAACTGAACATAATTACAAAATTTGTTCCAATTAAAGCTGAATATCTTGATAACTACCAACTGGTCCTATTTCCACCAAACATATTAGGTAATTAAGAACAATCTCTTCAGACAAGTCATTCGACTACAAAAAACCGCACTCAAATTGGTGCACACAGATACATATGTTGAACGTTAGAGGGGTGTTATAACTACCCCTCTTTTTTCATCGGGGCCTTTAGCAGTGTGAACCTTTTGAACTCAAAGAACATTTTAGGAAGGAAAACCATATATTGTAGGATTTTTGCTCGAAATAAAAAGCGAAACTGTCTCAGCTAAGTTAAATCTGATTGGTTTAGGATAAAAGGGTGCCTAAATTGTAAAATTTACTGACTTTAAATTTCATACTAATGTAATATCCTTGGAAAAAATCGAACGATACTTTTCGGAGTCTTTAGTCATAGTCTGTCGATATGTTTGGTAACCTACGAGTATGCGGTTTTGGTAAGTGACTTTAAAACTTACTTCTTCAAAATAAATAAATATGGCAAGAATCGCTTCGTTACTAGTGCTATATGAACTATCAATTCCTGTCTGTACCAAGTTGACAATGCTTACTTATCTCCCTTTTATAATCAGTCCCCGCACAGTCCACCGATCTGACTAATAACACTGTAATAGTAAGTAATTTCTCGTTTCCTCCCGTCTGTCACGATCTGCCGTTAATAATAATTACATCTAGTTTATTGTCTTGCCCATTGTCTTAAATGTATTTTTTCTACCGCTTTAGGAAATAAGTTATTATTGTAAATTGTTTTATTGTGTAATAGTTTGAAATGCCACATATTATTTCCTATTTTCAATGCATTTAATCTGTTGTGGTATTGTATGTTTCTTGATGGGGTTGTTTATTACACAAGGTGTCTCAAAGCTTTGAAAGACGTGCACTGGGCCAAAGCCAACGCACAGAGGCCTTTTCAACAACAAGCACCAACAGGGTGCACCAGACGATTGCTGTCCCGTTTATTTCCTTGTATGACCCGTATGTATAGATATCATTATAAGGTTCTAATTTTCTTTCTAAATTCAATAACCTTTCAAAAACAGAGGAGGCTTTTATGCCCACGACCATGTTTTTCAACCAACTTCAAAAGATTCTCAATTGGATTGTATTTTTTTTACGTTTGTTACTGCACAACTCCGTCAGCAATTAACCGATTTTCTGTCTGAGATTAGCCATTTCAAAGTTGATTACATACAATTTTGGTGAAGATCTGGTGACACGATCCATGAGGGATCGAGGGAACGATTTCGGTGTTTTTTATATACTTCAATTGTTCTCGGAAATAAAATTTACGCTTCTTGAAATCGCTTATTTTTTTGTAAAAATCGGGATTATTTATTTTGTTCTTTCACAACTACGTCGTTTACAATCCAATTTTAAATAAAAAGATAAATATTAAAAAGACTGCACCCCTATTCTTGTCAGAAATAATATCATGATGTTGTCCATGAAGAATCGGCAGTTCCCAAAATTCTTGTACCCTTGCACTTACTTACTTACTTCGCTGGCTCAGTGACCCGAAGTGGATCTTGACCTCCGACACCAAGCTACGCCATCCTACTCTGTCTTGTGCTGCTTGTCGCCAATCGAAATCGGCCCCTTGAAGCTGGCACAAGTCTTTCGGGACTTCGTCGACCCAGCGATACCTCGGTCGCCCGACCGGACGCCGTCCACTAGGACGTCCCAGGCAGACTCTTTTGGCTGCACGATCCTCCTCCATTCTTTCTACGTGACCGAGCCAGCGAAGTCGCGCAGATTTACTTTCGCCGATTACATTGGGCTCAGACACTAGCTCTTCAATTTCCGCGTTCTTTCGGACTCTCCAATTTCCGTCATCTGTCTTATTTAACATTTGCTTCCAGACGTTTAGTTGAATTCGTTTTCTTGTTAAAAAGTTGTGTCAAGATGTTGTCAGTTGTTTATTGTTATTTGTGTTTGTTTGTAATGCTTACGCAATAAACAAATATGTTGTTAAGTCCAGCACAAGTATTTCCTGGCATTTGAGTGATTTGAGCGATGAATATATATCTTAGTCGGGCATTAGTATGTTGTGTTCCTTTGGACATGTTAATCGTGATAGGTCGGAGTGATATGTAGGCAGGCTGCCCGCACACGGGAATATTTATTTATTTATTCATTTATTTAATCTTTATTGCACAAAAGAAAACTTATCGTACAAAAGGCGGACTTAATGCCATGAGGCATTATTTAAATATTTGTTTATTGCACAGATCAAACTAGTACTATTGGCGGACTTAATGATTAATCATACCGATAATTCATCTTGAAACAAAGGTCAAAATATTCCATCTTATCACATCTTATGAACTATGGGCCTATTGATGGTTGCTTTTATCACGCGATAAATAAGTGACAAAGCATCCGCCACGTTCTGACAAAATGCCATATCATGGTATAGGTGCCCGAACTGTCCGCGTAGAAGAAAAAGTCATAACCCTGTTTTTACTTCTACGTGGTCGGATGAAAGTATCTTATAACCATCTGGGCATGCGCAGCTAACCGGGTACTACAGCCGCTCCTGCGGCTATGGCGGCTCGACCGATTTCGAAAAGTTTTGGTATACGGATACTATTATATTTTCGAACTCAGTCCAGCGGCGGTTTAGGCGTGATGAATGGACAAAGAGGTTCTATTTTGTTATGCTGTTTGAGACAATATGATGAATATAGAAGTGACGATATTTTTATATTTTCTGTTAACTGCGTTTGTAACTTAAGTCGTCTAAGTCGCACGTCTGCGGCCAGCCTGTCTAATCCCAATTAAACGCGGATGAACGCTGCCGGCGAATGATTTAGCTTCACAAAAACTGGAAATATGCCTTCCCGGTACAGTGAGATATGGCATTCTCGACTATTTGCGTAGATTCGCCGGATTCTAGATGTTATGGATACTGAAAACTGGGGACTAAAACAACAGCTTGTTCGTTCAGGTGAAATGTATTTTAGGACTCATGCTGTGAATGAATCTGTACCTACAAGTTTAGTGTCACGTGAAAGAATCTGCTTTATGTTATTTTTCATGACTTTTTTGGGATACAAGCTTTTTATTGGATTTTATAGGAGGAGGATTCTTCGCCCTTTCTGTAAGGTAGCGAAGACTAAAACCTGATAATATTTGCGTAAATCTGTGTAGAGTATATTCAAAATCTCCAAGACCAAGGCGGGACCGATTTAACTTACTTTTTTTTAAAAACAATAGCAAAAATGGGCTTACAAAAAGGAAACCCAGGAGCGTTCAAAGTGGAGAAAAGCCTGTAGGAAAGCGGTTCTTGGTAGGAGTTGGACTAACGCTAAGTACAAGAAGAAGAAAAATTATTATAATAGTTTTGTGGCTGTTAAACATCTATACTGTTTCTAAAACTCCCATTAAAATGAAGGAATAGCAATAACTCATGAGTGATAAAAGTATCTTGACAGATGAAAGCCGCCATTTTGCTGAATAAATGCGCAGTCGCACGCTAGTGATAATCGCTGGATCACTGCTCCACATAAGATTGTGTTTGATTTGCCACTGCACTGATTGTTTCCGCTATAATATATCTATAGTACTATCAATATTATCATCATAAAAGGAGTCAAACTCTTTTCGGTGTAGTTGATGACGTACCCAACTATAAGACTATAGTCCAATCATCCAACTATGTTCCAAAACAAGACTCGTTTATTTTTATCAAAATCCATATTCTATCAGTGATTTTATACGTTTTTATTTAAGTTTGTTTAATTATGTTGTTCACTTTGTCGTTTATTCGTTATAATTGTCATGTTTTACCGAATATTTTCGGATTAAATTTGACCATAGTGGTGTGGACTGGACTAAAGTTGGGTAGTTTAACGGTATGTAGTTTTTATCTTTTTATGTCCATTAGCCACTTCCTTGACTTCCCTATACAACATGATGTCTAATTTCTCTTTTATTTGTTTAACTAGAAGGAAGGAATTTCGGGACGGAGATAGCTGGACATCCAAAGATGGTTAAATAATAACTGGAAGAGATCCCTTAAACGGATAAGTTCGCCTTTGTACATGCTAATTCTTATGAAATGTTTTTTGTGTTTTTGTGTACAATAAAGTGTTTACATACATACATAACATAGTACTAAAAGTATTCTTTAACCATCTTCATCCCGACTACGGTAAAGAAAAAAAATATGCCGACGAAGGGCCTTCCTCTTCTTCTTCTTCCTCGCTTCCTCATGACTGAGGGTCGTGACCATTTGAGGCTGTTATCTGTTGCACCAAAGCTTTCCACTCCACACGGTTTTCCGCCTTCCGGATTGACGCCTGTAGAGTTTCCTGACAGGCTTCTTTCACGGCATCGGTCCATCGGGTCGGTGATCTCCCACGGGCCCTTTTTCCTTCCACGTGGCCAACTACAATAAGTTTTTTCAAACTATCTGGCTCGCGTCTAGCCACGTGACTGAACCGAAGTACTGCAGGATCCGCTGAAGGCAAATGGTCGATAAGCGGTACTTGATCTTCAGTTCGCCCAGGATTACACCTTCTAGTTATGAATAAATATGAGTTTCGTGACCAAATTATAGAGAAACAGGCAAAAATCAATATTAAAGGAACAGCTTAGATTTATAACCCCACTCTCATGTGATAATGAGATTTATTGCCAATATCACAAGTAAAACGATTCTATAATTGGTTCGTAGACAAGCACAGATAAAACCAAACTGCTTCAACTTTCGTAAATCTATTGTATGAAGACTATCACTCTAGGCGTATTTTCTAAGAATTGGAATAGCAAAAATTATCATTAATTTCTTTTACTTCCTTCTTTTACCATTATGTCGCTATCCGTTTGCTTATACTTTCACCTGTTACGTGCTCCCATCCATTTAATTAAAAAAAGAAACAGTTATCCAACCGTTATACCACAGATAACTAGAATTAGTTTACAATTAAAGCCCACATTTGTCCAGAAACATGTCAAGCGAGATAAGCAGAGATAAGTAGAAATAAGCGGCAAGTGCTGATACAGACAATGCTCGGAAACGAACGCATCGCTGCGTATGAGCATGCGTAAACCCTACAGCAAAAAGGTCATATGTGCATTGAAATTCGGAAGCAGCTTACGCCATTTTTCTGTCACTTGGCAAGTGTGTGCTACAATAAAAAAGTCGTAAGTGAATTGAATTTGAGATGAAGCGAACGCTCTTTTAGTTTAAATAGATAAATTTAAATGCTCACGTCTTCTAGTAGGTATCTCCTCATTTTTGTGTTTGGAAAATAAACTGTATGTGATGTACAATGAAGTTTACTTGGAATTTAAACTAGGGTATAGATAAGAGGTTGCGTAAGTCAGCGGTGATTATTGGTGATCAGCAGAAGGATCTACAATCTTAGATCAAGTTCACACAGTTAATTGTTGTAGTTAAATGACCTTATGCTTGGATTTACGCAATGGTTGATTGTGGTTAGCAACAATTGCTTAATTTACAATACCTACTTAGATGGAACGATTTCTTTGGGTTCTGTATCCGCAACCAGCCCATAAAGAAATATATTGTCGCTTTTGAGAATCAATTCAATTGTGGCCTTAACTTCTTGGCCTGTCATTAAAGAAACCTATTATCCTATATCGCACTAACCAGTCCATTCTTCAAGAGCTGATGGAACAGCTCCTATCTTAAATAGTGAAGTCCTGAATCCTCACCTTTTTCGGACACGTGTCAAGACTTGGTGCTTTGTCCATTGAGTGCCTGGTGGTTTAGGGCAAAGTAGGTACTAGACCGGCGGAAGGTCTCCCATGAGGCGGACTGTCAAATCAGCTACAACCTGCCCTCTGCATGAGAGCACCAGACGCGCCGCTTTGAGAGAAGAATGATGCCGTGTGGTTATGCTTACCACACAAGGAATGACAGCCACGACCACTCCGCTAAGAGTAATAACGACAAAAAAGAAGAAGAACCTCCTTTAAACCTTTTTTAAAAGAAGAAGATCCTTTACAGCTTCGATAACTTTTTCAAAGATAATGCAGAGTAATTCAGGGAAAAAGGTCATCAGTGAAATAAGGACATTGGCTGTTCGCTTGATAACTTTACTACTTTTTGTTTGCCTGTCCGTTTATCTGTTTTTACCATTGTTTACTGTCTCAATTTTTCCAGAAGAAATCTCGTATACCTACTTAGCAATATTTCTACGTTTGTGAGGCAAAATTTGATCCCCTTGTAGGGCCTCCAAAAACGTTCGAAATTTTCGTTCGTCCGTACGGAATGATGTCAGAAAGTGTCTCTGTTGATGTCTGTCTGTGGTGGCCATTAATTAAATTCGTAAAAATATTATTGTATGCATAATATGTTCGCCGACTACAAGAAGACGGCTGGGCTCAATTTGGATATATTAATTCGTCAGGAGTCAATAACTGGACCAGGAAGATATATTTTCAGGCCCGTATTTTTCATAATAGTGCAACAAATTAATGATTTCAAGCAATTAATTATATCTAATTAGCCCATAATGTCAATTAAAACATTCATGAAGATTGAGATCAATACTTTATGAGCTACAACATTGTAAAAACGTCTATTTTAACACTCAGTCGCATTAGAAACACATACTATGATTAATGAAACGTCAAAACTATAGAGTGCCAACATCAAAATAAATATGATGAAAATAGCATGAAAATATTACCCGATTCACACAAAGGGGCCTAAGTGACACTAACGGTACCGTCGCTTGTGACGTTTTGTTTCGTGGGATTGTCGCATCAATGGCGCGTCAACCGGCGATACTAAACAGCTGTAAGGCCATCAATCTGTGTGTCTGTGCGTCGCTAGCTCGGAACCAGGAAGCGGCCGATTGGACATACATCATGGACGGTGTCAAAGCAGATTTGTTTTTTTGCTCAAAAACAAATAGTATGTATTTATTAGCAATTAAAATTCTAGTACGCGATATGTACTTTATAGCGTTAACTAGAAGTGTAAAACCTTTTTTCTTTTACGTAGTCGGGTAAAAAGTATCCGAAAATCATCTTTGAACGTTCATCTATCCCTGTTCCAAAATTAGTTAAAATACGTTCAGCGTTTCGGCGTGATGAGCAGACAAAAAACTTCCCAACATTGCATTGCATTAGCATTAGATTAGGTTTGTATTATAATTATAACAATCCTGAAAAATATTTGTCTCAGAGAAAATCTGAAATTATGACTAAGAAAATTATTAGACTGTCATTAGTTGACAATTATGAATAAGAATTTTATGTGAGCCAATACCGCCACTAAATATATGTTCACGATAACAAGCGTATTCCAAAACGAATTATAGTAAAACACCGTTCAAGCAGCGATCATGATTATAAAAGAAAATCAGAAATCGTTTATATTCACATCAAATCACCTTGATTTCACCATAAGCTACTTGAAATGATTCAAGCACCGTTTAGAAAAAAAAATGTATTGTCACCTACTTGGTAGACAATCGAGCGATTTTTTTAATCACAAATATACTGCTACCACTTCAACAGCAAGCAAATACTTCAAAGTGAACTTTAGAACGTCTTAGTTAAAGACTACTGAAATCTGCATCGGTAGAAAATGAATTCAGTAATTTATTCAAAAAAGGTGTCACGAAACTTTCAACCCTACTTGCTTATATGTAGCATAAGATTTTCTTCACACGTCCCTTTTTATTTCTTCAATCAGAACAAAGTCAGTTTTCCGCTGTTTGATGGATTCGCTTTACAATTTGGACTTTCTTCCCTCGTGATAAAAATGTTAGTTTGTTTTAGTTGGCGATTGGTGTGTTAGTAGAGTGAGATGATAATGACGTCACGGTTTGTGGCGGAGGAAGTATTAAAATCACATTATGCATGTGTGGGACAGTTACGTATATTCACGCATTCAATGTTTATTCGACAGTTAGAAATAATGTATGGAGATCGACTGTAAAATTTTATAGTGTGGCCTAAAAATAAGTGCAGAGCTTTCACGAGCAGTCTTTATCCTTACGAAGGTTTCACACGGCATAGGAACTCATGTTTCCAGCAGTAATAAAAAATGATTATGGAACTGCACTCGTGTGTACCTAGGTACCTTTTTGGCTGTTTATAGTAATATAATAAACATCACAAAAGTAGTGGTAAACAATTAAATGAATAAGGCGTTAGTTTGCGGAAATACATATTAACTAAAACAGTAATACTGCTTTGCTAATCCGCGATATAATAACGTGCCAGTTAATTTGTGCTAACCCGCTATACTTATTTGCGTATTTTTTCATGCATAATATGCACCCTCCCACCACGATAGGAATATAATATGTATATGCATGAAAAAATACGCTACTAAGAATAACGGGTTATCACAAATTAACTGACACGTTATTATATCGCGGATAAGCAAAGCAATATTACTATTTTAGTTAATATATGTATTTCGGCAAAGTAACGCCTTATTAATTTAATTATTTAATTTTTCATGTCACTAGTTATAACTGGGATATTGCGACGTATTGGTATATATTTGAAACCGATAGTATGAATTTTTCATTGATAATTTTTGTTTTGAAAAACTACTGAAAATTTTAAAAAAATCACGCAGAAAATTGTTTTTGTTTAACTTATTTTGAACCGCACGCAATGAAAGCATACAATAACAATGTTATTAGGTATCTAGAACTTAGGAAAAAGTATTTTTCACTTTGAAAAGCTGGTTGAAATTATTAATGTATTTGTCATAATGTTTTTTTTAAGGAATAAGACCTCTTCACCAGCTAGTTTTGTCATTTATTGATAATTCCAGGTTAGAATCTTGTTTACCAAATTAGACACGTAGGATAGACTTTACGGTGACTGTAGCGCACGAAGCAAAGTAAAGTAAAACAATGTCGGCGGGATGATATTAATTCGTCTTGCATCGGTTCGCGGAACGAGTATATTTAGTGTTGCACTTCGATCCGAGTGTCACGCGAGTTAGTTATGAGTGCGAGGGCGGACTGACGCTACAGATAATAAATATCTATATTGCATTTTATCACAAAACAGTCTATGTGCGTTTTTGCTCGAGCGCTCTTGTATGTAGATTGATTTCTGTACCTATCTGTTTTGTGATTTTATCGTCTTCTTTGGGTTAGTTATGAGTTCTGAAAGGCAGGCAACGCCCTTGTGACTCCTCTGGTGTTGCAGGTTTCTATACTTTCTATGGGCGACGGTAATCGCTTACCGTCAGGCGATCCGTTTCCTCATTTGCCCCCTATGACATTAAAAAAAACTCATCATCCAATCCATCCTGTGATCCTAGCTAGGTAGTTCGACCTTGTTGGGTGCCTTCCCAAACTGCGTTTTCTGATACGCGGTCGCCACTCGAGAACCTTTATCCCCCAATGGCCATCAGTTCTACGAGCACTGTGCCCCGCCCACTCCTACTTAAGTTTGGCGACTGTCTGAGCTATAATCTACAACCTTCGTTCTGTTGTGGTCATTTCTGATTCGGAAAGACTCTACAGTAAGTATTTTTTTCGTAAATTATACTTAAAACTAATTAAAATTATATTCTAACTATTTAGATAATCACACATCAGTTTGTGAATGAGCTTATGTGTATATTTGTTGCTTCTTGACGTTCAAAAGGCTGGACCAATTTTGATAAAATTTGGTAGCCGACACCCTGGATTAACAATTAGGCTACATTTCATCCCGAAAAATTTTGTATATAATCAGCTAAAATCGATTAATATTAACAAAGGTGCTGGGCCGGATGGCATTCATCCCCTTTTAATTAGTAAATGTGCCAAGGAACTTACCATCCCAATTACATATATTTTTACTCAGTCACTGTCTTCGGGTATTTTCCCTGAGCGTTGGAAACAGGCTTTAATAACTCCTATTCCTAAAAATAATAGAAAAGATGACGTAACTCAATACCGCCCAATTTCAAAGCTATGTATTTTTGGTAAAATATTAGAAAAAATTGTTACTAATGAACTTTCTTTCACTGTCCGTAATTATTTGTCTCATAGCCAACACGGCTTTTTCAAAGGCCGATGTGTCGAGTCAAATTTGGTTACATTTACAGATTGCTTACTCACTGCACTGAATGATAATTGTCAGGTAGACGTCGTATACACCGATTTCTCCAAAGCATTCGATAAAATTAGTCACGTGATCCTGCTTGAGAAGCTTTGGAGCGCCGGAATTCATGGCGACTTGTTCCGATGGATTAAGTCTTACATAACAAACCGCTCACAAGCCGTATCCATTAAGGGTTTTATATCTGACTTCCTTCAGGTCCCTTCAGGTGTTCCCCAAGGTTCGCACCTTGGGCCTTTGCTGTTTACACTATACATAAATGATATTAGTAATGTGGTTATTAATAGTGATCATTTGTTGTATGCGGACGATGCAAAAATATTTAAAATTATCTCCACAATTGATCACTGTTGCGAGGTACAATCTGATATCAATAATCTAACAAAGTATTGCGATGATAACCAGCTATTTCTTAACCCTGATAAATGCAACGTCATCACCTTTACACGAAAAAGGAACCCAATATTATATAATTACAAATTAAACAGCCATACTTACTTGCACAGGGTTGATAAAGTTCGAGATCTCGGTGTGTTAATAGACAGTAAACTTACATTTAATAATCATATTGACATAATTGTTCAAAGAGCTTACAAGCAGCTTGGATTCATTCTTAGGGTTTGTAAGCCTTTTCGACAAGAAACAACGTACATGACGTTATATTTTGCGTGCGTCCTATTCCCAAGTCGAGTGAAACGGCCACTGTTGAAAATTATCGTCCCATAGCCATTCTATCTACAATCGCCAAGTTGTTTGAGTCTATCATAAGCAAACTTTTATCTCCACAGATACAACCCTATCTTTGCGACTCTCAGCATGGATTTAGGCCAAGACGGTCGGTTGAAACGAATCTCTTAACTCTGGTTGACCTGATTTCCGAGCATTTAGATAAAGGAACACAAGTTGACGTGTTGTACTTCGACTTCAAAAAAGCCTTTGATCGCGTGGATAATGACAGACTACTGCACAAATTGTGCATCATGGGTTTTTCACCGAAATTGCTTCAGTTTTTTGCCAATTATCTACGCGACAGACAGCAATACGTTCAACACGGTAGCTTTATTTCCGAGTCCTAGCACACTCGCTCTGGCGTCAGCCAGGGTTCAATTCTAGGTCCATTCCTATTTGGCGTTATGATAAACGACTTGGCTTCTGTACCTAGAAGTGCTAGATGTCTGCTTTATGCCGATGACTTAAAGCTCATCTATGGCATCCAACAACTGTCAGATAGTGAGTCACTCCAAGAAGATCTCAACCGGGTCTATCAATGGAGCTTGGACAATAGACTTCTCTTCAACCCTGGAAAGTGTTCAGTAATGTCCTTTAGCCGGTCTCATAGTCCACTATTGTATGATTACCTTTTAGGATCAAAACAAATCCAACGCGTTGATACTCTCAAAGATCTGGGCGTCATATTTGACACACAACTCAATTTCCATCAACATATGAAGACACTTGCTACGGCCTGCTATCGGAGGTTGGGGTTTGTTGTCCGCAATTCCCGTGAATTTGATAACCCTACTGCCATTAAACTAGTGTACACTGCTCTAGTCAGGAGCAAACTCGAGGCAGCGGCTATCGTTTGGAACCCTCATGAGGTCACTTACGCCTCACTTCTAGAGAAAATCCAAAAAGCTTTTTTGCGATTCTTATATAAAAAGACGTATGGATATCATCCTCTTCTTTATCCGACTAAATTTTTGCTCGGCACTTTAGGTTTGAATTCACTAGAGGTGAGGCGTAATTATGGTCTCCTGACCGGGGCGGTTCATATATTGCGAGGTGAGTCAGATTGTCCTGAATTAGTGGCGCAACTGGTGCGTCTTCACGTACCTTCAATGGCGCATAAGTTCAATTTTAGGAAGCGCTCCCGCGGCTTGTTAGCAGTTCCTAATGCGCGCACGGTGTCGTACAAAAAGTCGCCTCTCGTACGTGCTTTGCAATATTTAAACGAACTTCTCGTGGCAGCACCAGAGTGTGATATTTTTGCAAGTGCTTGGATGATAATATATGATGAATGTATGAGGTTCTGTGAGGCGATGGATGACCGTCCTTCTGCTGTGAATTATATTTAATTATTTATTAATATTTTTCCTTTCTGTTGTGCAATGTTCTGTATTGTTACTTAGTTCTATGACTGTACTTGTTACACAGTGCCTTGGTGTATCACTGTAATACTGTGTAATTATAATTGAATAAATTGAAATTGAAATTGAAATTGAATTTTAGTTTGGTCAGATCGATACTGGATTTTGGATGCATCATTTGGAGCCCCTTTTTAAAATAAAAAATAAATAAATAAATAAAAACTTTTATTCGTAGTAACAGTACTCCTACACATTACACAACTTTTGCCAAACTGTAAAACAGTTTGTTGGCAGAAATAAGCTCCCTTTCTTTACATTACTGTTTTCAGCTTACAAACTATTTAGGTAAGTATTCCATATTATTAGTATTTTATTATTATTATTTTATTAAGTATTGTCTTTTTTCAAATGTCATATTGATAGGATTGAGCGTGTCCAAAAAATTTTTTTAAAAACCCTTGACTATCGTTGAGTTATCGTGTCGATATTAATAACTTTGTTGATTCCCCCTCACTTCTTGGTAAGCTATCATTTAAGATTCCAAAACGCACTGCACGCCACAGGAAATTGTTTGCTGTTCCGCACTCCCGTACCAGATATAAATCTAATTCTTTCTTCAACCGTTGTCTCAATTACTGTAACTTACATTTGTGTAATGCTGATTTTTTCTCATATAAAAATTGTCAACGCTTTAAAAACCAAATTGTCTGTCAATTAAAATCAAAGCTGTAAGAATAACTAATTATTTCAAAATGTTGTGTCATTTTGAAATAATTAGCTGCATTTTAATGTTATTTGCATCGTTGATGTTTCGTTGTCTACCGTTCCCATACTAAAATTTAGTTTTGTATAACCTTAAGTTATGGCACTCCAGGTCTTTTAGCATACTATTGTTAACCGTTATATGTTTTGTATTGTGACTGTTTGTTGCCTTAATAATAATAAAAAAAAAAAAAAAATTGAAATTGTAGTGTTCCCGAGGGATGAGCGTACATATAGAGATGTATCTGATTTAGGAGATTAAAATCCCATGAGTCTTATCCGTTTTTACCTCTCGATCTATTTAACGAGGTGCGCAGTCCGGGCCTGCGCGTGCGATCATGAAAGCATTCCCGCGACATTAAACCGCGTTCATTTTCATAGATTTATCGACGGGCCGGACTTATGGCCAGCGGTGCTCAAAGTTCTGAGCTAAATTTGATCCAAACATGATTTAGTACAACAAAAAGAAGATACAAAATATCATACCCTTAAACGTAGTAAAGTATTATCAGACTATGCCAGTGATGAGATGATCATGAGAGAAAAAAAAACATCGGATAATTACCAACGTAATCACATTAACATTATAAAGGCGAAAGTTTGTCATTGTGTTTATGTGTAGGTATGTTTGTTACGTCTTCACGCTCAAACGGCTGGACCAATTTTGATAAATTTTGGTATGAAGGTTGATGACACCCTGGATTAACACATATACTACTCTTTATCCCGAAAAAAATGTGTTCCCGTGAGATAAACGGGTAACACCGCGCGGCGCAGCTCGTTATAGTATTTTAAACAACCGTTGTATAAGAGGGGGCAAAAAACGCGAGCGGCATGGGTTACGATGTGAGCGTAGCGAACATCATAAGAAAGGTGCCACGAGCGTTTTTTGTCCTACTTATACAACGTTGCGTACAATACTTTTTCTACGACTCAACATTTCATAAATAAAATGCAAATAAACAACAAGGAAAATAATTACATGTTCCCGCTCGGAATCAACAAAATTAAAAAAAATAGTCTGCTAAACTTTTTTTTTATTGACGGCCATCTGTCAGAAAAATATGAACTTATACATAAAGGTATACGTTCACTAAACATCTGTCAAAAAAATATGAACTTATACATAATGGTATACGTTCACTATACTAAACATCCATGCACTGAAGATAAAACTTTTTTTTTAAGTTGGCAGCAGTGCCTTAGTACAATAAGTTTTTCTTTTAAATTGCAAATTGTGTGAATGCAGCTGTTTATCTTGTAATCTGTGGTACTAAGTGATGCTTTTTGGCGACATTATAATATCGTTTAGCAGTGTTTTTTTGGGCAATAGAGTATAGACTTACAGACTTTCATAATGTATGTCTTTATATTAGAGTTAGTAACTATATAAATGACAAAAAAAAGTACTGGAGTAGAAAAAATAATAAACACAATAATATCAAGCGATTGCAAGCCCCTTTACCTTCTCGGTCGGTCCACCTTTGCAGTAGCGCTTTTTCAGCGCCTACCACGACACGCGGCGAACGTTATGCCTGTCCTTTCATTTTTAACTCTGTCTTTCCAATTTATACTTAAGGCGACTCCGTACGTGGAATGGTGATTTTTAAAGTCCTAAGGCTCGTAATGTAGCCAACGGAAAAATCTGAAAAAAATATATATTATTTTTGACTATTTCTTCTAAAAAATTATAGTTGGATTTTTTTTAAAGCAATAATTACTATGGAAAAAATAATGTTGAAATAGGGTCGTTTTCAATTTTCAATTCCCTTAGGCTTCTAAACTACAAGTGATATTTACACGGCTCTTTCGCAAGAACATTGACAATTCATTGATCTTTAATCGTATTGTTTAAAAGTTAGTAAAATGGAAATTCGGTCTAATAAAGCATCAAAAAAACTGAATTTCCGCGAGCGCGGCCGTGCCCGGGCTGCGAGCTCAGTGTAAATCTAACCGTCGAAGGGGAAGGCTGTGTCACTTGCTCTCGCGATCCATCTAGTTACGGAAAATTGTTATAGTACCGGATCCCGCGGAGGCTCGATCTGTTTTCGTGCGTTTGAAATGTATTTTAAGAGAGTGTAGTTCGTTTTTTCACACGACTACGCTATGCGACATAACAAAACTCATTTTCGTATAGAATTAAATTCAACTGTTTTTTTTCGTATTTAGATATCTATTAATTTTAAGTACTTATAAAAAAAAATGTCATTGCTTAGCATTCCCGGACACATTTGGATACTTAGATATTCTCAGTCATGGGCCCACACCAGACAGGATTCCCAGAAAATAACACTTTTGGTGTGGGTTTTAGGGCCCTTCTCTGTGTAATATTAGAGTGCCTTAGGTATTTTGGTTAGTAAAAAAATCTGATAATAGGTACAGATATTTAAGTATGATAACGTCTAATGATCTTTAATAATTCAACCCTAAGAGATATGAATATCGTAATGCAGAACAAGTATTGTTCGTTTGAATACCATTGTAATATTCGGTAAAACGCTACTTTACGAATACGAATATTTATTGTAAGTATTCACATTCGTTGCGTCACTAGTACAGTACATGACATATGATATAAAAATACATTATCAAAAATTACAATAATTTTCTAGTTCAAAAAGGCAAGTGACAATTTTGGCATGAGGGCTTACTTATTTATGTAAATATAGTCAGAATACATATTTGCATCAATAAATTTCCCACTTCATATTTAAATCTAAATGAGCGTTAGTAATTATTGACATATCCGCCGGGCCTAGCTAGACATACCTAGCCTGGCCATAAGTTCTGTTCCGATTGTTTACAAAATAAAAACCTGATTTTTATTACATATCGTTTAAGCCATATGATCGGATTACAGTTGAATTAATGAAAAAATATATAACTTTATTTAGACTCATCGTAATGCCCGGACTTGACTTTTGACTAATGCTCTGAATTTTTCTCTCTAAGTTTGCCAGAGGGCAATGAAACGATGTTGGATCAAATTAATGGATCGCGGAAGGAACGCCAAAACCCAAATAGCTTACGTAACTCAGACATGTTTGCCGCATGTCAACCGATCTGCAGATCAAGAAATCTACACCCACCCAATAAAATTCGGAACTTCTAAGTTAACGTAAAAAAAAGATACGGCTCTTTATGCCGCAAAAAAACGTATCTACGCTGGAAAGGAAAATTATCCAAGAGACACGGAGCTAACTTTACAGGAGATCTAAAAAACTATGAACTTTTTCAAAAAATTAAAAAGTTATTAAATATTCTGTGGACCTAGTTTTTTAAATGAAGCATTTTATAATGTCGCTTTTGTTATTTTGTCTATTTATAGAATAATTTAAAATTTAGCATCACTTACGCAAGATGGCTGTCAAAATAGAATTAGATAAAATTATCTAAACGACACGTTTCCCGAGTTATTAGTCAAGTAAAATAGTATAATCTACATTTTACACAACAATCAACACAGTTAACAATATATATGTGCATGCTCATTTTATAGTCAGGTAAATATATAAATGTGCATAAATCAGCATGAAATAAATCAAGAAAAATTATCTATCGCCTTTGTAGGAAATATTTCAGACATGAAAATCTATTTATCGTACAGTAAAACCTCACGATTAATGTTTTAATTAGAGGAAAATATTTATTTTCAAACATTAAAATTAATGAAGTGACATTTAAAGTGCTCTAAGACAAAAACTTATGGTCCAACTACGCAAAAAAAAAACTGCTTTAGAAATGTTAAAGATTTATTCATCAGATATCACGTGAAATTTCAATTTTATCAATTTTTATGTGTGATCTGCTGAAAGATTTCCAGTAGTTCTAGACCAATGTATGGTAGCAAACGATAGCTATGACTAATGAGAACAGCACAAGAGTTCTCAAGACTGCAGTCACTCGGTACTCATTCGGAATTTTAAATCACGAACTACGTGAAATTTCAAGTTTTACAATTGCAATGAGATAATATCCTATCCTAACAAGAATAACAAAACTACCTACAACTCTGTGTGGTATAAGTGACGTCTCGTAAGACACTGTTTGAGTGAAATGGCGTTTGGGTCCATCAAACGAGTCCAAAGTAATGACTTAGCGCCATAGACACAGATTAACACCGCAGATGGGCCTAACGGCCTTTATAAATATATTGAATTACTACTAAATGTGTGATATTTTATGAAACAGAACCGGTAAAGTTGTCTAACTACCAATTTAACGAAAATATTTGTTTTTAGTACATTCTATGCGACAACTACGACTCAATTGTCATTCAAGCAATTCAAGACAAGCGACAGTAGTCGATCAAAGTCATATCAGGTAAAAAAGGATAAGCGACCATGGTTTCATAGTATCAAAGCAGGTAAATTTGGATAAACGCCAATAGTTAAGATACGACAATCAGGTAATTTAATCTAACTATGTTATTTTTTTTTATAGAATCTTATATCGATTCTGTTTAATAATATGGAAATACCACATTTTTACTTTTTGGCTAATGCGCATAAGCATTTTAAACACACATGACACAGAGGGCGCTCCAGTAGCGAAGAATTATGGAATCAAAGATTTAGTGTGATTGACGTAACGATATGATAGCTCAGTTGGTAGAGCACTACGCCGGAAACTTAGGGTCGCAGGTTCGAGTCCTGCTTACATTGCAGTGGATCACATTCAATTTTTAATTTACCTTTATGTTAATTTTATCATAAATACATAGGTAAAATGCCTCAAACGACATTAAAATATATTTAACGATCAGGTAAAAACAGTTAACCAACAAGTGCAAGGTTAGTTGCAATAAAGAAAAATTATCCAAGTTGTTTGATCTGTTTTGACAAATAAGTAAAAAAGCTCTAACGTTCATTATTACGCAAAAAACTTTTTATGTAGTCTCCATTTTGCTAAAAACACCTCAAAAATCAAGTCGTTTAGTAGAAAAAAAAGTAGATTCTCTAAATCACCAACGGGATAAGCGACACAAAAGTCGTCAGACAGATGTATACGAGACCCAACCCATTCGATGCAGAAAAATCTGCCGATCCCAACAGTGTGTATAACTCAATATCCCCAAAAATGTCGCTTAGATAAGTTCTCCTTTCCAGCATCGGCATATTTTAACACTCAAGTAAATTAACATTTATAGGGTATCCATTGACCTTGAACATTGAAATTTGCGAAAAAAATCGTCTAGTAAAATATCGTCAATATCAACAAGTATAGGGGAAAATCTGAGAACATTACTAATGTAGTTATAAAAAAAATATCGGCCAAGTGCGAGTGGGACTCGCGCACGAAGGGTTCCTTACCATTATCTGTAAGTTTGTTGTATGGGAGCCCCCCTTAAATAATTATTTTATTTTATTTTTAATATTTGTTGTTATAGCGGCAATAAAAATACATCATATGTGAAAATTTCAACTGTCTAGCTATCACCGTTCTTGAGATACAGCCTGGTGACAGACGGACGGACGGACAGCAAAGTCTCAGTAATAGGGTCCCGTTTTTACCCTTTGGGTACGGAACCCTAAAAACTATCACTGTTTATAAGTAGGTAAAGGACGTAAATCCTTTTTCCAACGGTAAAGTTGAGTTTGTCGCTCTATTATTGATAGTTTATCTTTTCATTAGAGCAGCGTGACCCGGGGGATAAAGCTGTGCCTCCACTACTATGTTAAAATATCGGTTCATCCGCTGGGTCGTGATATGATTTATTTATTAGAAAACGATATTTTTTATTTCTGCATGATTTTACACGTATAATCAAGAATCTTGTCGGCATTTTAACTATTTTTGGTAGGTACCTACACATACAAAAGAAACTAAATAGTACATTACATCAGAGGCCGGGAAAATGAGGATTTCCGGCCAAGTAGGTATATACGGCCGAGCGAGCGTGCGAGCGAGGCCGGATAGTGATACGAGGCCGGGAATCCGTTTTCACGACGAGGCATGTATAGTGCTTTTCTCAAACATACAATGAAATAAAAAAATATACTTCAAAGAATAACACTTAATATTGTTTGTCCGATATTTTCCGAATTGGACCGAATTTTAAAAATCCGATTTCAGATTCTGACTCAGGAGCCCCAAAAACCCCCGGATACCGAATTTCAGCCTCCTAGGACCAATTTGAAATTTTCTCCATACAAATCGTTTTTTTTTTCGATATTTTCCGAATTTGATCGAATTTTAGAACAAGATTTCAGGTTCATATTTTTGAGCCCCGAGAGCCCCCCGATACCGAATTTGACCGAATTTAAAAAATCCGATTTCAGATTCTGACTCAGGAGCCCCAAAAACCCCCGGATACCGAATTTCAGCCTCCTAGGACCAATTTGAAATTTTCTCCATACAAATAGTTTTTTTTCGACATTTTCCGTATTTGACCGAATTTTCGGACAAGATTTCAGATTCATATTTTTGAGCCCCGAGAGCCCCGGAATCCGAATTTGACCGAATTTTAAAAATCCGATTTCAGATTCTGACTCAGGAGCCCCAAAATCCCCCGGATACCGAATTTCAGCCTCCTAGAACCAATTTGAAATTTTCTCCATACAAATCGTTTTTTTTTTTCGATATTTTCCGAATTTGACCGAATTTTCGGACAAGATTTCAGATTCATATTTTTGAGCCCCGAGAGCCCCCCGATACCGAGTCTTAGCCGCCTAGCACCAATTTGAAATTTTGAAAAAAAAAAGTCGCCATCTTGAATTTTTTTTTCCACAAGTGTCTAACAACCAACCTTTAAAAACAAAACCTGCTTTTTGTCAAACCAGCCAGCTGTGTGAATGACCTTGTTGTTGAAACCAAAAAAAAGTTACTTTGCAGGCCTAGGCCTGAAAAGCAGTATGAAATCCCTTTACAGTCCTCTCGAGTTGTTGCGCCCAAAAACCGATACTTCCGAGCCTATTATAAGGAACGCAAAGACAATATTTCATTGCATGTTTGAGAAATAGTACATTACATCAGAGGCCGGGAAAATGAGGATTTCCGGCCAAGTAGGTATATACGGCCGAGCGAGCGTGCGAGCGAGGCCGGATAGTGATACGAGGCCGGGAATCCGTTTTCACGACGAGGCATGTATAGTGCTTTTCTCAAACATACAATGAAATAAAAAAATATACTTCAAAGAATAACACTTAATATTGTTTGTCCGATATTTTCCGAATTTGACCGAATTTTAAAAATCCGATTTCAGATTCTGACTCAGGAGCCCCAAAAACCCCCGGATACCGAATTTCAGCCTCCTAGGACCAATTTGAAATTTTCTCCATACAAATCGTTTTTTTTTTCGATATTTTCCGAATTTGACTGAATTTTCGGACTAGATTTCAGATTCATATTTTTGAGCCCCGAGAGCCCCCCGATACCGAGTTTTAGCCGCCTAGCACCAATTTGAAATTTTGAAAAAAAAAAGTCGCCATCTTGATTTTTTTTTTCCACAAGTGTCTAACAACCAACCTTTAAAAACAAAACCTGCTTTTTGTCAAACCAGCCAGCTGTGTGAATGACCTTGTTGTTGAAACCAAAAAAAAGTTACTTTGCAGGCCTAGGCCTGAAAAGCAGTATGAAATCCCTTTACAGTCCTCTCGAGTTGTTGCGCCCAAAAACCGATACTTCCGAGCCTATTATAAGGAACGCAAAGACAATATTTCATTGCATGTTTGAGAAAAAGTATTTTTCGATGCAAGACTTCCAAATGGCCAATTTCACTTATTTTTTTGGAAAATAGCTTTAACACGTTTTATTTTTAATATTCTACTGTAGTGGGTAAATAGATATTTAGTAATGCGCAATAATTATATAATTGTTTAAATGATTTATTTTACTTCGAGATTTTTCAATGCCTTTAAATATTTATTATAAGGTTTATTCGTCTTCAACTCTCGCTCGGACTATGCGAGTGTATGAAGCTGCTTGGACGCCACTCAACGAGATTATGAACGAAGTAATGTTCCGGGGGCGCACGGTCGGCGGGGGGAATAACGTTAGGCTCCGCCCAGATCCTCAAGGACGTTGGGATTAGGAGTCGCCTTAAGATTGGAAGGTTCACAATTGGACTCATAAGGTGGCCAAGAGTCACGCAACGTGGAATGGAAAGGGCTATATCGGAGTATCTTTGGCTTCTTAAGCTACTTCTTATTCTGAAATTCTTTCTTCTATTTTTATTCCTGTGGAATGAGCTTTTCCTGTGGGTACAACCGTGCAGCGCAGCTATTAATATTATAGATGTATCATTAAAGTGTTACAAAGTCGCAACAGTTTGAGCACCCCCCTGAAGTGCCAATTCGATGTCGAAACCGAAGTATTTGCGTCCGCACCTGCCGGCGTACAAATCATGGCGATATGCGGTCGATGCATCATCGATATATCCTATACGTATGTCATAAACTATGTAGCCATATCGCATGCGTGCTGTGAGCCTGTGAATAATATTAGCAACATTGTTATCACTACAACGTATAAAACAAAGTCGCTTCCTGCTGTCTATCTGTCTGTCTGTCCCTATGTATGCTTAGATCTCAACCGATTTTTATGCGGTTTTTTTACTAGATACATATAAACCTTCTTTATTCTTCTAGTTAAATTATATTTTCACCTCACTCGCTCGGAAAACCTCGGTTTATAGCGCGAAATCTACGAGAACAGTCAACCAATTTGATTCCGAGGCCATTTCGTATAGTGTTCCAAAGGACTCGAGCCCTTTAGCTCTTTTATTTAAGGCTGGCCTATATTTTGACGCCTAAGAGGGCTAAAAGCCTAAAAAGCTCTTTAGCCCCCAAGCCACCGGCCTAGACTCTCAGAGCTCGTAACCTTATTAAAAGGCTATAAGTTTAAAGGGCTAAAACTGCCTAAAAGACTTTGTAAAAATAATGAGACTTAAACCTATTTTGGCCTCCGAACTTCAACAGGCTTGGAGGCAAAAATATTTTTGAGCTTATTAAAAAGATTTAATAAACTCGGCGCTCTTTTAGTGGGGTGTTTTAAATAAAACAAAAGACGTGAGTATGTTTTCTCAACAATTATATAATTTTTGTATTTGGAACAGGCAAGAAAGTGCCATTAACATACGTTTTACATAAGGGGGAGCCTGTTTATTTTTTTAAGTTTAATAATTTCTGTAATAGGCAAAAGACAACTGATTTTGACGAAAATGTTACGTAGCATTCACATTAATTTTTACCTTACTAGCTCGGACAACTTTCCTTTCGGGTAAAAACGCATTTGAATCGATTGCAAAAAATTTGTACATAGTTAAAAGCTTGGTTAAATGGCTTGGTTGGGTATATGCTTGGTTAGTTATATGATAGGCCAAGAAGTGTTTATTCAAGAGTTACTAAGTTTTTACTTTAATGTTTTAAATTCATTTTTAAAGAGAAGTCTAGATAAGTAATTGTTATTATAAAAGTGTATAAATACGTTTTATTGCGTTTTGTAAATTTCAATTTTAATAATTATTTTCTCTATGTTGTGTTTTTTCCGCTCATACACAATATTTTACATTATCTGTGAATAGTCTACAGTAGCTACCTCTGATTGGTCGGCGGGCTGGTCGGCGGTCTGACATGCCAACATGACGGCAGAAATAAATAAAAAATGTACTTATTGATGTGATAGTGACTAGTTTTGAATTTATTTATGGTGAATTTAATCGCATTGTTTATTTCTGTAAAATTAAATTAATTGACTCTGTAATTCATGCCATCAAATCAAATAAAAAAAATCTCCAATGAGGATTCCGCTCGAAAGTATTATCATCAATGCGGCAAACAGCAACTGTCAATTAAAAAAAAAGCGAAGTCATAACTGGTTTTTTCGAAGATGAATATTTAACAAAGAAGGTAACTCGAGAATACTTATAGGTACCTACATAATAAGATTATGTAATTTTTAGGGTTCCGTTCCCAAAGGGTAAAAACGGGACCCTATTACTGAGACTTCGCTGTCCGTCCGTCCGTCCGTCCGTGCGGTGCGTCCGTCCGTCCGCCCGTGCGTCCGTCTGTCACCAGGCTGTATCTCAAGAACGGTCATAGCTAGACAGTTGAAATTTTCACACGAGCGCGAGTGCCATCCGCTAGACACGCGCGCCTGTGAACTATTTTATGCTTGGAGCAACGAGCTTCACTTCTGGCCCGTTATTTTTGAGGTTACGGTATTTAAAATATTTTCTGTGACAAATTTGTAATATACTAATATAACAATGACATAAAAATAAAAATATTGTAGTTATTACTAATTTATATTTTCATTCTTCCCGTTTCATTCTCCACAATAAATCAATCAACTATAAAGGAGCGCCAGTACCACGATATTTTTTCGTTCATAAGCCATATAGTTGACAACCCTAGAGCGACCGCCGACCACCGGTATGAAAAGTGAAGTATACATGTGGTTGATTTCTGTACCTATCTGTTTTGTGGTATAAGTTAACGTACACAAGTAAGTAGCCTTAGCGTAGCCTAGGCCTAAAAAATGGCTACAGCCTTTAAAAAGGCCTAAAGTCCCTTAAAAGGCTAATATAAAAATAAAAACCCATAGGCTTTTTTTAAGACTAAGGCCTTATTATAATCACTAGCTCTTCGAAACTCATTTTATCAAGCCAGCTCTAAAAAGAGCTCGTGAGGCTTCAAATTCGGGCTAAAAGGGCTCGAGTCTTATGGAACACTAATTTCGTACCTTGCCACAGTGAACGTCAATATGAAAGTCGCTTGAAATATCATATCATTATCTTTGTGACAAGGTTCTATAGTGGCCTAGAAATCAAATTGGTTGACTGTACGTCTATTTTATCCGTTAGCGTGCATAAGAATTTCGAATAGGATGATTGTGATGCTCTGTGATGCATGTACCTTTATTTTGAATTTGTGTGCTTTTCTCATGTTCATTTGGTTTAGATTTGAACGTGTTATGAGTGTGTCTTATATTTAATATATCAAATAGGGGCAAAATGAAGTAAGTATGAAAAAAAAAACACCCGAATAAGATTTAATTGTAACATATCATGTCTTTTTGAGTCCATCACGTTTAAATCCCTACACCGATTTCAATTATTTTTAGTACACAGGTAACTAAGCGTTCACACATATTTATAGCATACTTTCTACCCAACAACAACGAAGCGAAATAGGATCCTGACTTTTTCTTCCACGTGAACAAAGCTAGCAGTTTCCATCTAATATGAGTAATATAAGTATTCATTACCTACACTCACTATGTCTTGCTTTGGGTCCTGTAAACTCCTCATTTCCCTGCAAGTTGACTTTAAAATCTTTAAGTAGAGTACATAACATAATAACGTCGCCATCGCTCCGACGTAAAAAGCAATCTCCTTAATGGAATTTCAATTTGAACTGAAAGTTAACTAGAAATCCAACTAGGTGCGATGCAATATCGCGCCGCTACGTAGAAGAGAAGTGGGCTGTCTGTTTGTTCACCTAGATGTTTAACTTCAGAGGAAAAAATTGGGTACTATGTTTACTAGTGGCTGTGTGAGCTGCATAGCTAAAAAAATGGAGAAAAATCGACAAAAAAATAACCTACACACAAAACTTCAGGACCTGTTGAGAAATCCGACCTCTAGCCTCTACGCAAGACCAGCCGGAACCAATTGGGACATCTAAACAACCTAACATTTAGGCCAATGAAAGAATTTTCTGCTTTCCAAAACACGCGTTGTAGACGTAAGTGCCAAGACCGCAAAGCTGGGCTGGACTGGGCTGGACATGTCTGCCGCATGCATCCGGAACGATGGGCCAGAATAATCACCGACTGGACACCGCAAGATTACCGGAGCAGAGGCAGACCGAAAAGAAGTTGGCGGGATTACCTGGATGCATTTAGTAACGAGTGGAGGGAGCATGCAGTCAATAGAGACGAGTGGCGAAAGAGAGGGGAGGTCTTTGCCCAGCCACTGCTGGTGTCCCATTAGACACAATTATAGGCTAGTAACAAAAAAAAGAATTTGCTTAAAACCTTTGAAACGGTTTTGCTGACAATGTTGCCCGTCCTCCGTGTTGTTATTGATGTTAATTAAAACACACAAGCTCACAGTTACGTGGTTACACACCAAAATTTTACATGCTACACAAAATACATATTGTTATTAACTTATTAATTAGACAAAAGACGTAGATATTAATACTTTATCACTATTAAAAAACATGGAGGTACATACAGTTCTGCAAAACAAGCCAGGTGTGTTGTGAAAGATGTCGATCCAAAATGGTTGGATAGTTCACCAGTTTGGATAGACCATTGTTGGGGGTAGTGGTGGTGTTTATATAAAACAATTTAAACGGATTAAATCGCGTATATTAATTATTTGAGCCTCCCTGATATTTCAGTAGCTTTCCAGCTACTGTTGTCAAAGGTTGCACAAATGTAACTTTGACAGAGAAACATTGTGTTTTTCTCAGTCAACCTACCCGTTTTATAAATATTAATTAAAAATCTGTATCAATTTTTTTTTAATGTTTGACAGCCGCGGAAACCGAAGAAAATATTGGTAGAGTGTTTTACTAATACTGCATGGGCTTCACTTCAGTATATACGAGTATAAATCTTGTATGAACGTATGCATCATTCCTTCCGCTAACTAACCCGAAATTAATCTTTAATTCACTCAAATCACAAGCAAAGCCAGCTCAAACGCTAGTTCTCAATATACACGGGTGGCAAAAAGAAAAATCTATACAGAGACGACAACCCCACCCCGACTGTGCCGTGAAGCGACATAAATTGGAATAGTATCGGTGCAGCGCTGCCGTTGAGGAAAAGAGATTTCTAACTAGTTTTTCACCGTCTTGCTCACATCAGTATGTATTTTATAAAATATAATACACACAAAACGCTGCTTAGGTGTAAGTCTTTCAAATAAACAATGCAAAGATCGACACACAAAGCATAAGGAAAAATTTGAAAGGTTATTTGGCGTTAGACTAGTGGAAAGGTACGCTAGCTTTAAATTATTTTTATATAACTTATCTCATATAAGTGAATTTTTGTAAATTCTTTATGAGTAATAAATTCTTAAACCAGAAAGGTTGGACCAGTAATCGAGAGGTACCGGGTTCGATTCCCGGTCTCTTCCGCTGGGTTACGCATTTCAATTTTTCTTCGTGCTTTGATCTTTGTATTAATGGTACAATATACACACCTTATTGTAACAAACGTGTTTACTTAATAACGTCGACGCTTCGGATGCGATGTTACGTAGTCTTAATACTACGTGTCCTTTTCAACAGACCACATAGACTCCACTATAGGTGTTTTCGATCTACATAGTACAGACAGTTGGTGGATTGATAAGGAGGATATCATCACATGAGTACTCCATAGGTACCAACAAATAAAGAAAAAAAAAAATCTGGGAAGTGATTCGAGCTCATAAAACTGACAATCTGCCGCATCTTACCGTCTTTCTAGTTTTCAAAAGCATCAACAAACCAAGACAATCCATATACACATACACCATTTTAGACCTGAATCCAAATTCAACCCTTACCTTATTTACGTACTCAACTCAACGATAACTCAAAAAACGCATCGAAACAAAAATACGAGGAGCACGAACGGAATACAGAATAAGTACGTGACCACGACAGAGATGCTGGTTCTCAGAACTCAGTATAGGTAGCTTAGTTAGGGAGACTATGTGATAGGTATCAGAAAGAAAGAAACATTTATTGCCCCAACAGGAAATAAAATAGGTACATGGAATAAACAAGAAAAGCATTGTCAGTACATTGTCCACTCAGATTGTTCTGTATGGAGCGGACTCAGCACGTGCCGCGACAGTCAGGCGTCTTGCGCAGCGCTGGTCTTCAGGCCGTAACTTTTCGGTCCCGTCTTATTTGAGGTACCATCGGATGTCTTGATGGCGTACAGCCTCATTTGTTATGGACATGTAAAAGTGCCCTTGTGGCCTACTTGAATACTAAAGTTCATTATTTCATTATTTCACAGTTTGTAACTCGTGTCGCTCAGCAGAGGAGGAGATAGGCGTCTTGGGAATGACGTGGGAGTAGAGATGATTGAAATGTAATCGATTAACGATTAAAAATTACGATTAATTAATCCTAATCGTACGAGTTCCGATTAATTTAATCGACAGATTGATTAACAGATTGTCATTTTAATACGAGGAGCACGGATACGGAATACAGATAAGAACGTGACCACGACAGAGAGATGATGGTTCTTAGAACTCTGTAGGTAGCTTAGTTAGGGTATGTGATAGGTATCAGAGGTATCAGCTTAGTTTGTTATGGAGATGAATATGAAATAAGTGTATAACACACCATTTGCAACTTTAGCGTCGCTCAGTAGAGCAGGAGGCATCTTGGAAATGACGTGGGAAGCGAGAGAACAGACTACCAAAGACTGGTGCAAATGGTTTTTTTTATTCAACCCTACACCCCAGCAGAGGGTATAATATTATTTTTAGTTACATGACTTGAACTGTATCAGGGCCGTTTAGCCCTTCTGTCACAAAACAGATAGGTACAGAAATCAATCTACATAAAAGCGCTCGAGCAAACGCACACATAGACATTGCTCACGGACACGTCAAGCGGATGGCACTCGCGCTCGCACTGGTCTGAACTGGTCCGAGACATCATGTTCGTGAGCAATGTCTATGTGTGCGTTTGCTCGAGCGCGCTTTTATGTAGATTGATTTCTGTACCTATCTGTTTTGTGCTTCTGTTTAGACCAGGTGGTCGGTCGATCTCATGCTTTACCAAGCAGGGTAACTCACTGAAATTGTAGGTTTGGTGCATAATTTTTTCATTATGACAGCGGGTATAGGAAATTGATAGATTAGAAAAACATTTAACAGCCAAACGCTATTAACGCTTCGCGAAGCAGCAGTTTTTTTTTCAAGCACGAGAAGTGAAGAAACTATTTAGGGGGTTCCTCACTAGTATTACCCGTAGCTATTCCGATTGGTGTCAAGTTCCGTACCTAGGGGGGAGGGAGGCCAGAGGCCACCCACCTCCTACACTTGCGAGTTGCGAGAAAGGTCGATGAAAGAAAAAAGTATAAGGTGGCTGTTCTAATTATCAATTGCTTGCAACAAGGTTTTCAGCTTAGTATTCAGAGCAAACGTCGATAAAGCAAAGCCTAACAAGGGTCGGTCCTGCCCAGGGATAGAGTCGCTACAAACATCTGTCATATAGCAATAGTATGCATACGTCATATATCTGCATTATTAAACGTCAGTACCGATTTGTCAAGGATTTGTCATCAAACAAATTCAAAACATTGTTTACTGAAGTGCTGCTCAATCCTTCGTTCGTCTTGCGAAATAAATACTGAATCCTATTGAAAAAGTCGTTCATCACTGTGGATAGCTTTGGCTTTATTATTCAAAACTTATTTGAAATTTGCGCCATATTTACTCCAGGACCTGTTTCAAAGCAGCTGCCTACTGAGCCAGCGGTCGTGGGTTCGAATCCCGGCAAGGGCAAGTATTTGCGTGATGAACTTGAATAATATGTGTATCTGGGTCATGGATGTTTCATATAGAAACACACAAACAATTATCTATATAAGTACATATGTACAATTGTACATATATCATCGTCTGGTACCCATAACACAGTCAAGCCTAGAGCTAAATCGATTTGTGTGTGATTGTCCCGATAAAATAAAATTGTGAACACAAACACCTAGTACTCAAATCGGTTTCAAATATATAATGATACAGGTATATCTGGTTGGTATATCACAAATAGAAATACCTAGATTCCTTTGTTCGTGAGTCTGGGAAAAACGCACGTGACAGACGAGACTCAATTTTACGTAGGTAGGTATTAGGTACGGTTTTAACACGCTTGAGTTAAAATCAATAAATAAAGAAAATCATTCGCGTGAAGTTTTAGAAATTCAACTAAGGTAGGTACTGCGCCAACCGCGTCGTCAAACAGATAACATTGTAACACACTGCTGTGTCATTTAACTATACAGACTTCAAAATTCACCTCGACACGTCGCATTTTACACAAACTATCAATAAAATACTGTTATCAGGCGGCTTTTGCTAATATCAAAAGGGAGATCCTTCTCTGTAGTATTTTATTTCATGTCTAGATGGAGATCAATGAACTTCTAGATGCTTTTCTTAAGCATCAAGAATTAGTGATATAGAAAAATATCTCACATACAGTTATTAATAGTAATTGACATCCATTTGAGCCTTCCAAAAACTAAAGAACTGGTAACCTAATGAACCATAAACTAAACCAATAAACAAAAACTTAACAACCACATACATCTACTAGTAAACAACGTCGTATGTGCCGTGGAAGTTCTATGAAATTCCGTCATTTTAAGCTTAAAACGGCAATGTAACATCGTATAATCTATTAACACCCAGAAACGGTGGCTTCGACCGAAACTTGTATAGATTTTAAATTTATATCCATTTTACTAAAAGTACAAAGTAACTTTTGCTATCATCGTTTAAAAAGCCAAAGAATTTTATCATTAAGGCTATTATTAATAAAGGTTATACTATTATTTCAAATATTAATAGGAAAATTGACAATGCAACTAAATCTAACAAATATAAAATGCGGTTAAAAACAGAAGCTGCAAGCAATTTCGTATCTTATGAAGTTGATAATAAAAACGACAGTGTAGTTTTTGAAGTGCAAATAAACGGTGGTGGTTGGCGCAAGAGTGGCCAGGTATTCGATGCGCGCGGAGGGTCTACTACAAAGTAAGCGATAAATAAAGTATCCACGCGTTTGACAAATGAGAGGACACGCGCTTTATGGTGGCGGCGTGTGTGAGGCAGGGGGCTTATTCTGTGCCCTGAGAACCATTCCGGTGAGACGTGATATCGCAAAGAACGATATAACCAAGGTAGCAAGGTTATACAGCCCTGATACAAGTTAACCCGTAAATGCATGAATATTTTTTTTTTTAATAGTAATTGTATTTAAAATAAGTGTTTCTAGTTTTCAACCAATAATTTGCTTTTGTGTATGTAAACTCCATCTTACACTATGCATTTAAGGATTAAATTAGTTGTATAATGGCTGTTTGCTACTTGGGAGAGGTGTATACTTGAATATCAATGGAATATGAAGTATTAATGAAAACACATTACAAATTACAAAGCATATATTTACCTAATCTTTTATAATACTACGCTTTTGAATAGAACTAAGACCTAAGTACTTGAAGCAATCCCTACAAAAAATTGTAAAATCTATTAATTCTAAAAGTTCTGGTATTAAAATGGTACACACAGTTAAACTTTTTGTCAAAACTTACTTCCTATTCATTATGTCTTTTATTTCAGATCATACGAACGATCCTATTTTCCGTTAACTAGGTGTTATTTATCCTCACGATTATGACATTATTTTGACATCATCTTGACTTTTTGTCTAGAGTATTTATTACCTGTTTAAATATTTTCTTGTTTCACATGAACGCTGTCTTTTAATCCAGCCCTTTCTGTCATTCATTCCTTCTTTTCCCAATTATTATTTTCTTTAATTACAAATAATAGATAAATTCGAATATTTTAGTGTCATCGCTACTCGAATTTCAATTCTTTCCCCACATCATTAACCAAAAAGAACGATACAAAAACGCGTAACCATAATACCGCCTCAAACGTATCAGATTCACTCTTAAACCAGTAAAACACACACAGAATTCATATTAGCCGATTAATAAATTCCCAGAAGTTGGAATAAGACATAAATTTTAATAAAATATACCACGAAGCTATCGGTGGGATCTTAAGTGGTTTAAGGTCGTGTTTGGCTCATTGTTTTATGGTCTCAAGATGGAGATGAAAGATTCGGGATTATACTTTTTTGAAGCTCAATTTGTCTGGTTAGTATTGAAGTTTGCTACTGCTATATTTAGGCTGATTTAAGGCTTCTTATCCGTTCAAACGTGCTGATCGCTTTTTTATTCATATACATGTTAAAATAAGAATAACAATACTACAGACATTAAAATACTAATTATAGACTAAGAACTTAACTAACTAAAATTTATGCTGAAACGGATAATATTAAAAAAGATAGCTGATTGTTTTAGACATTTTTCGCTATGATCAAACATGTCTGTTAACATATTATCAATGTCACTACCTACTTAGAACGGGACTATTGAGATTTATTACATTTTGACATAATTATGTATTTGCTTTTGACGGGGGTAAAGAATTTTTTTTTGTCATTAAAAAGGTTAAAGTAATTTTAATTATTATAATTTTTCATTTAATTTATCACGTAGTTTACTTTTGACGAAGCTGCATTACCGCGGAAATATTGCAAATGTATGGAAATCTTGTGTACCTATAATAATTTTGTGTTAATGTTATTACTATTGTACCAATGAATGTAATAGCTATGTATTCAATGACGATGCAAAAGTGGTTCCAGTGAATCCCAATTGATTAAATGATTCTTATCTTATCTATCTTATCTATTGTTTGAATTTCTCATTGATCATTTTTGTTTCGATAACTAATCGAAATTGCGAAAAATCACGTAAAAAACTTTTTTAACTATTTTTCGTCTGCACGCAATCATGAAATAGATATGCCACTTTCTAGAACTCAAGGAAAAGTATTATTCACTTCAAAAAGGAATAAGGCCTCTTAACCAAACATTTATATAGGATAGTAATGTCAAACCCCCTATTAGTTGGATATTTCTATCCGAGAGTAAGTGTTATTCTCTGAATCTCCATTCCCTTGGCCCTTACCATGAATAAACAGTGACCGAATTCGCTAGCGACAGAGTAAACGATTTCTCTCTCGATAGCGAGTAGGGGGAAGTCCCCTAACGCCGGACGGCACCTAACGCCGGACACTGGAACTATCTCGGCAACTGGAAGCTCGGCAACGGCAACTCGGCAAGTGGAAGGGGCGAGGGGACCCCCGCGCCCCTTCCACTTGTCCTTGATTCGCTCGCGTTGCTAGTTGCCGAGATAGTTCGAGTGTCCGGCGTTAGGTGCCGTCCGGCGTTAGGGGACTTCCCCCTACCTATCCTAGGGTTAAGCAAAATAAATAATGACTTACCTGAATAATAATAATTGTTGAAATGATGTCTACTGATAACTTATGCATGCCCTACTTTAATTTTATTTTATTTTATCTAATTCAAGGGACATAATATAAACCTACTATTTTCTAATTTGTATGCCCTATGGCGAAGCATAGTGATACTATTATTTATTAATGTAACACCTTTGTACCTATGTCTTACAAATAAATAAATGATTGATTGATTGATTGATTGAAGCATTTCCGATAAACAACGTCATGTGTTTGTATTTCATTCTTGTCGAGGTGTGCAATAAAGATAAGATACGAGATATTTATTGAATAATAATCAGTCAGAAGTATAAGTCAGTTAATTTTTATTGGGGGACGCAGTTCAAACCTAACCTAACCTACGTTTCTGGTAGCGGTTCGGTTTTGTTGGGGTTGCAGTTTTAACCTAACCTAACCTATATTTCTGGTAGCTGTTTGGTTTTGTTGGGGTCGCAGTTCAAACCTAACCTACGATTATGATAGAAGTTCGGTTTTGTTAGGGTCGCAGTTCAAACCTAACCTAACCTTTATTTCTGGTAGCGATTCGGCGTGTGCATGCGTTTGGACAGTCAAAGTTTTGCCAAATAGAAGGAACCCTATTATATCTTGTAATCCTAATACTAAAAAATATTATGTATTTATGACCGTTGTCCGTTATGTATGTTATACGAACTGAAATAAGTTAATTTGGATGTTATATAAAAAACATTATATTAAGTAAATAGACCAGACCAGATACATTGACCGTTATTTCTTATAAAAGATTTTGTTGTTATAGCTAATGTTCATTATGTCATGTGAAAGTTATTAATATGAAATTATATATAATGTTGTTATATCTCGGAAGACGCACTCCTGTGTTTCAGGCACAAAGAGTTTTCTATCTTTCTATCTATACGATGCCAAATATTAACCACGATTTAATTGCTTCCATCGACCCATTATAACACCAAGATTAACGTCCACATTTCACATAATCAAAATAATAACAACGAACGACCGCACACATTTCGATTAGCCACTAAAACTACCTAATTACGACCGAATAGAGTGGAAAACGTCTGATGAAATTACCCCGTCTCTGAATCACAGTAATTGAAGCTACTGGTCTTACGGACAATCTCCTGGCGACATCCCTGTCGCTTTCTTGCACGCGCTTTCGCGTATTTTTATCTCTTTCTCGATTATAGTTTTATACATTTTAATTTTTGCGCCCGAGTTGATAAGTCTCGGATTTTGTGCGATCAATTTTGTATCTGTGTTTGATGCGAGTTAGGTCTTCTTTTGAAGGGAAGCTTCTAGAGATATCAATATTGGTTTTGAGATTATAAGGGTGGTTCTACATTGATGAAAATGAAATTGAATTGGTTATTATGCTTTAACTATTTCACACTCCTGCGAAAATGCGAGTGATAACTTTTATTATTTTAATTGTGTGTATAATTGTTAGCAAATTGATGCTTCGTGCTTAGGCCATTTTACTATTTCGCAGGTCATTTTTATGTACGTTTTACGGCGTTAAAGTGAGTTAAGTACACGATGACGATGAGCACTAGTTAAAGTGCTTGTGAATTTATTTTTGTCTATAAAATGTTTTTTTTTTACACACGATCTTACTCCTTGATGACCTAACATTTAACACTTATTTATACCTGTTGAACTAGTTGAACATATTATTCAAAATTATGGATTACGTTCGACGTCTATCGCAAATAATAATATTATCACCATTTATGTCAAGTGACCGCTTTAGCAATGACGTCTTTTTATTTTGAAAATAAAAAGAAATAAAAATAAATTATAACTGTCATAGTCATTCAATGAGGCACAAATAGCGCAAATCTGCATAATCTATATGTGTGTATGTATTTTACCTTTTCACAGTTATTTCTCGTCGAATATTTATTTTCGCCGAATTTTCCCTACGCAGAATTTTCATTATTGTTGCAAGGTCCGCTAAACAATAGAATTTCTGGTTTATCATCAAATTGTCGACACTCACTTCGCCGAATTTCATTTCAAAGTCAACGTTTCATGTATTTTCATTTCGTCGACAATTCAGTTCGTGGAATGATCATTACAAGTAATTTTAAATCGTGTATTTTTACTTGTCGGATGATTCATTACATAGTTGTATTATGTCATGGAAAACGTTTTGTGGTTTATAGTTTCAAGTATTTTTAATTAACATATAAATTATTACAAGGATTATTATTTTAAGATAGTTGGCATACAAAAGTTATCTACGGCATTATGGTGAGAACGGAACGCAATGCTAGCGGATCCACGCGCTGAATGTGGGTACCATATATCTTTTATTATTTTGTAATGTTGTAATTAATAGATTAATGTATTGATTGGCAAAGTTTTATTACCCACTAGATATAGACCTCTGCGGCGGTGGCGGCGGTTAGTATAAACAAGTTGTATGAATAGTGATCAGTATGAATACAAGCAAAACTTTTTTCGGTACGCAAAAAAAAATAACCTCGAAGGCCAGGCGGGAGCTCGCTACGCTTCGCTCCCGCCTGACCGTCTAACCTAACCCGGCCACGTCGGTTCTGTTCTGAAAGGTTTTGCTCGCTCGCTTCGCTCGCTCGCTCGTTCAAATTTTGTAATTTATGAATTAGTATAAACAAGTTGTATGAATAGTGATCAGTATGAATACAAGCAAAACTTTTTCCGGTACGCAAAAAAAAAAACCTCGAAGGCCAGGCGGGAGCTCGCTACGCTTCGCTGCCGCCTGACCTTCTAACCTAACCCGGCCACGTCAGTTCTGTTCTGAAAGGTTTTGCTCGCTCGCTTGTTCAAATTTTGTAATTTATGAATTCGGATGATTATGAATTCTCAAGATTATGAGTTAGATTTGTAGTGTAAGAAAATATATGAAAACAAATATTAGTATAAACAAGTCGTATGAATAGTGATCAGTATGAATACAAGCAAAACTTTTTTCGGTACGCAAAAAAAAATAACCTCGAAGGCCAGGCGGGAGCTTGCTACGCTTCGCTCCCGCCTGACCTTCTAACCTAACCCGGCCACGTCGGATCTGCTCTGAAAGGTTTTGCTCGCTCGTTTCGCTCGCTCGCTCGTTCCAATTTTTAATTTATGAATTAGTATAAACAAGTTGTATGAATAGTGATCAGTATGAATACAAGCAAAACTTTTTCCGGTACGCAAAAAAAAAAACCTCGAAGGCCAGGCGGGAGCTCGCTACGCTTCGCTCCCGCCTGACCTTCTAACCTAACTCGGCCACGTCAGTTCTGTTCTGAAAGGTTTTGCTCGCTCGCTTCGCTCGCTCGCTTGTTCAAATTTTGTAATTTATGAATTCGGATGATTATGAATTCTCAAGATTATGAGTTAGATTTGTAGTGTAAGAAAATATATGAAAACAAATATTAGTATAAACAAGTCGTATGAATAGTGATCAGTATGAATACAAGCAAAACTTTTTTCTTACGCAAAAAAAAATAACCTCGAAGGCCAGGCGGGAGCTCGCTACGCTTCGCTCCCGCCTGACCTTCTAACCTAACCCGGCCACGTCGGATCTGCTCTGAAAGGTTTTGCTCGCTCGTTACAATTTTGTAATTTATGAATTCTGATGCTCTCTCTTCGCTCGTCGTCGTACCTAACCTAAGCCAAGTCGGACCGGCCTTAGGGCGAAATAGGAAATGTTAGGATTTCTCGACCACTCGATATAGAAATATTTTGTAATGTAATAAAATTTCGAACCAATTAAATTCGTTGTTTTGTTATTCTGCCATTTAAAATTCATACAAAATGAATCATAAACGAAATAATATTCCCTGAACAGTTATTCTATAAAATAATAAAAATTGGAATGATCTGGTCATGAAATAAAATTCCACCAAACAATAATTCGTGAATTAAATGTTACTTGAAACGTTTTCGATGAAATGAAATTCGATGAAAAGTTTGTCGACAAAACAAGGGACACCCAGAATTCTTAAGTTATGAAAATATTGTGAGTATTAATCGTTAACGATTACTTTTTTTTTCAAATACTTTAATAATTTATTCAACAGTAAATAATGCATAAGATAAAGTGTAAAAGTCAAATCCGCAACGCAGGCATCGTCAGAGAGAATACAAAATCTAATCAGCGCAGCGACAGGCTTTGTCAAACAACACACCAATAAATTGACATCCGCAACAGGCTTCGTCAAAGTTGTGGATCGATAACATCTTGATCTTGGAAGGTGAAGAAGGACTTAAAAAGGCTCGTCCCGAGTCGCACCTGGCCCAAACGTTCCCATTACACTGGCAGCGTTCCCACGTTGTATGGCCAATGAAATCTGTTGAACCAGATACGACCCTGAGCGAGGATCACACCCTCTATCTCTGACACCCACCAGCCTTATAAAGTCCCTGGCCTCAGTACCCCACGTTCCGCAGTCTCCACTGCCACTGGCACAATATCATACATTGGTTCCAGGGCAGAGAACAGAGTAGAAGAGTTTTTCAAATTAGGTACCTACCTATATTACAAAACTAGTTGTGTTTGCCTGTAATTGGGTAAATACTCTGATATGTTTCGGACTTGCATTTGTTTTTTATGTATGTTATATAGTATTGTACCTGTTGGCAAACCTAATAAATAAATAAAATAAAATAAAATAAAATAAAATAAAATAAAATAAACTAATGTGTGCACACCCTAAGAACGAGCCGCTGATTCGTCCGCCGTCAAAGGCGCCGACATCGAACCGTAATTATGCGCCAGCGCATTGGCTTTTGTTTCGAGGACTCGAACACGCTACTGTTTGTTTCTTGCTATCGGGATATCGACATTGGCTGATATTCTGCACATTACACATTGTAATAAGAGCAAAAATACATACATACTTATGATTATCGTAAAAGTATTGGTATTTAGCTCGCAATCTTGAAAACCAGTCAACAAGGCTTTGCTTCGCGGGGCTTCTATTTCCGCTCTTAGGTAGGCAAGGTAACCATTACTAGTCAACATTGACGACGAGGTTGGCGCAGTGGTAAAGCAGCTGCCTACTGAGTCGGTGGTCCTGGGTTTGAATCAAGGGCAAATATTTGTGTAATGGACTCGCATATTTGTGCCTGGGTCATGGATGCTATTTGTATATAAGTATGTATTTGTATCTATATAAGTATGTTCATCATCGTCTAGTGCCCATAACACAAGCCCACTAGAGCTTACTGTGGGACTAGATTGATTTGTGTGAGATTCTCCGATAGTACCTATTTATTTATTTATATGATAGGTAATCGTACGTATAATCATGAAATTCTTTGACATACCGATGTTTATCGTATTGGTATTTAGCTCGCAATCTTGAAAACTAGTCGACAAGGCATTGCTTCGCGGAGCTTCTATTTCCGCTCTTAACAACTCAAGGTAACTATTACATACGTAACCAGACTAAGTTAAGACTTTACTTTCTCACAAAATCGTTAGCCAAATAAAAGAACTTTACGATATACTTATTCATAGTTATTAGAAAATTTCATGACCTAGCGAATTGTACGATTGGGCCACCAAGGAAATAGGATAGTCTCAAACTCAAATATTTTTATAAAAAGATACAGATTGAGATTGAGATTGAGATATTTATTGATAAAATTATAGAATTTTACATGTCATTTCATTATTTAACATAAATAGTATAAGTTCATTCACAAAATTTTATTGTATACAATGAGATTATTCATATTTATTTATTATTTACAGGTTTCATTTGTATTAGTATTTTAATCATAATTTATCATTGTAATACATTTAACATTTTATCTCTTGTAGTGTCATATGTCCAAACATCCAAACCTCTTAAGCGAAGAATGTAGGATGTTATCTAATGTAATACGTAATACACAAAAGCAAGGTGTGTTGATTTGGTTACCTCAACATAAATTCCGCTATACTGTAGGAAGCGAGGTCGATACAACTTTTCTATAACTCATAATCATATTAACGCGATCCCAATCCTAAAATGTTCTAAAATCTTTATGGTCAATTTAATAAATGCTCCATTCATCCGATCCGTAGCCAATATAACTCAACATTGACAAATACGATTGCATATTTCAGACCAGCCCAAAAATACCGAAATAACAACGAAATTTGTATCCAAATCTTCGATACTAACCAATTTTGACGGCCATTTCTCAATATTAGACTTCAAACGTTCATTCTATACTACTACAAAACATATAATACCATTGAAAAACAAATTGCTATGTCAAAATGACTCTTAAATTGGGAGTAAAAAAGAGAAAAGGTGATTTTTTCGAATGGTTTTCGATGCGTCGACGGATGTCTCAATAAGGTGTGTTGTCCATCACAATCGATTGGTCTCGAAGCGACGCGAGCGACAAAAAACTAGATCGAGGTGTTCCATCAAAATAACGACTTTATTTAAGTTTGACAATGAAATATCGAGCGGGTATTGTGGACGTGTGTGGAGGTGAGATGCGTAGGGTAAAGGTGTTGATGGTTGACATGTGATTGCTGGTTGGGCTAAGAAGTAAAGTTTGTTCGACTTTTACTCGTCAGAATGAAACTACTAACTACTTTACTTCCCATATTTTCTATTTTTTATTGATCTAATCACAGGTTATGTACCGTAACAGTTAATAAAAAACCAAATCTTTACATTGATTCTTAAACTTAATATCTAAAATCGGACCAACTTACAACTACAAGAAATTAATCTACTGCGGATTGGATAAAGACAGTTTTCCCTATGGTCTTAATAGGTGTGTTTTTGCCCTTAATATTCTTATTTTTGAAGGCCAAAAAGTATTAATTGAATGACATAAATAACGTTCCACTCAAAAAGAGATAACAGGTATAGTAATATACTTTAAAAAGAGGCATTAACGTAGCTTGTTTGTACAAATCAGCTCAAATAGCTTAAGTATTGTGCTATAGGAATATTTGTATTTTTTATAATTTTTCGTACAAGTGTAATAATTGTCATACTTAAGTGATGAAATAAAAAAACACCTTAACGACACATATGAACGGCATAACAAGGAAATAACCAATTTAAGCTTAGTTTGTTTCAGTTCTTTAAGATTTAGTTTAACTGTTTCTGATAAAGTATCCACTGTTACCATAACGGGACATCAAATCAAATGACAATTGACAAATACAAATCGACTTTGTTATTGGCTCAATTATAATAAATTAAATAAATATTGGTGGCCACAACACGGCGCCTGACCCTGCCGTGATCGATACGGGTAAGCCGACAATACTGATCGACGGTAATAAACCATCGTATTGACTGAGAGACAATGGAACGGGTTCGATACTCAGTGACGTCTCTTGGTGAAGCGTTCCAGATAAACAGGCAGGAAACTCTTCTTGACAACTATCATTTTCTGTCACTTTTCACATTTCTGATTCGATCACGATAAGTAACTCCAAGCAAAGCTCAATTTTCTCAACCAAAAGCTCAAACGCCCTAAAAGAACTATCTATAAAGATATGGGACTGGATGCTTGGAGTTGCCTTGTGCGATCGACTCAGACAAAGTCTCAGTTAAACATGGCAATAGGTGGGCACATTATAAGTACAACCAATCGTCGTTGAGGCAGAAAAGGCTGAAAGAGCGGCGACTGCGAGGTATCACGTGGTATCACGCTTGACTCGACTTGGGGCTCGGTTTTCGAGTCCACAGAGCCTTGAACTGAGTCAGGATTACAAAATTAGGATTCCATAACTCTAGTCTTTTACAATACCACTTGGAGCCTTTCCAAAAAGCCCGAAAAACTCTTTGATTAGGGTAGATCGACCGACTGATTTGTTGAATGTTGATGAAGGAAATGAGAAAAGACGAGTTATTCTCGTCATCCAGGCTACTCGAGATGATGTCAAGCTTATGCTGTCCAGCGTTTAATTTCGTCTAAGCCCGAATTTGGTAACCGTACAAAGCAAATTTAACTAGCTACCTATTGCTTTTGAAAGCCTTTGTAATTCTATTGTTCTTGAAAAACAAAGTCTGGTTTGGCTCGAAACTACTTTCGACACCACATTACTTTAACTTTTTCCAATATTTCTTGTACAAAAATAAAAAACCCATGACCGCCCAGCAGCGAGTAGAATTTGATCTGATCTATTAATATTATTTAAAAACTGTCCCAACAGACAGCTAACCGATATCATTAAGCTTTCACACTTCAAAGTCCACACCAATTACGCGTTCAAACAAGGCCAATCAACCAAAGGACGTATAAATGTTTGTCCCTCCAGGTCTTTTAAGACCTTTCATCTTACCATGTCCAACAGTAGCCTAATCTCCAATAGGTCTTTAGATTTATGTTGTTTAATAGCACATAAGCTCCTTTGGTACGTGGAATTAGGGACGAGTACCAGATCGTCTGTGCGATCCATCAATGTTGTACTTCCGAGCACAAGCGGCAGATAAAAATGATTAGTCTCTCAGATCAAGATAATCGGTATTGAGGCGATCGCATCGCTATAAATTGATCGGACTCTGGTGCTTAGGACACAGGGTGCTTCGATATTTAAAATCTATTACATTATCTAACTATTATATAATAGCAAAACTATTTGATGATGATTACCTCTGTCAATTTTTTTACTGTATATCTCTCATGTTTTGTATCCATGTGTATTTGAGGTGTGCAATAAAGTGGATTTGTTTGATGTGACGCCTGTTGGACATCAAAATTCTCTTATAAGATCTGTTTAGAAACATTTAGTGCGTAACGTCCATCTTTTATTTTCAGTCGTTGTTAGATTGTTACTCTTCTTTATTAGAAGCGACCTTACGGCATGCTTTAGTTGTTAATGTATAAAAAAAAACATCCGATTATAGTAACTCGATTGAACTTTTCACTTGCACTTTCGTGAGTTACGAAATGTAACTTAGATTAGACGCACGCACACATACCTAGGCGGTGAACGCTTGAGCACCGAGTGCCGAGTGCTACTTTTAGACTTAGGTTCATTAGGGGTAATTTTTACTAAAGCGTATCTTGTGGATCTATAGGTTTAGTCACATTTACTTATTATTTCATGCGTTATTGAATGGCAGATCGCGCCTATACTGTCGATGTGACAGATAATCTCTGCATCGGACGGTTCGAATGCGCATCGATGCGGCTTCCTGTATACTCACTTGGTCACCACGCACCAGAAGAAACAGCATGAGAAGACCTACATACTAAATTAATGAACTAATGAATATGACTGGTTTCAGTGGCGTTCTTTGCGGGACTCGTATGTCCAATAGTGGGCGCGTTTTGGCCAATGATGATGCTGTTGCATTTTACATGTTGGAGTGGCATGGTTTTCTTCTCTATATAGTCGTGTCACTCTTGTCATTGTGGTTGTGGTCTCGATGATGATGTATTTGTACACGGGTAATCTTCGTCCGCGGTCCTCTCGACTCGGGTGGCGGCCTTCGCAATTTGTCTCCACTTACTCTAATAGCAGCATTTCGAGAACACTCTGAAATGCTGGTGTCTGTTGCTGTCTTTATCAGATCCGTCCACCGTCCACTCAAGACCTCTTGCCCTCAATCTGTCCTTGCAACATTAAATGCTCCATGGATTGCTGGTTTCGGGAGATATGTCCAAAGAATCTTAGAATTCCCAATTGTACAGTCGACGAAAGCCTTTCATTGATTCTTAACTCCTTTAAGATGGATACGGCACGGTCTTCTAGCATGTATGTATTAGTACACTCAGCCTGTATAATGGATGCCGCACGGCTGGCAGATCGCGCCGATACTGTCGCTGTGACAGATAATCTCTGCATCGGACGGTTCGATGCGCATCGACGCGGCTTCCTGTACACTCGCGCCAGAACCATCTATTACTCCATTATTATATCTGTTATATTCAAACAATCCTTCCTCTTTCTCCTTCCCCTTCACCTGCACGCCGCACTGTTTTGTTACCGCCGTTAAAAACTGGAGCAGGTTACAGTACGTCAGGGTGCTTATTTCCAATATAATTGGTAACGAAATAGGAAAATCATGTTGAACTTTAATTGAAGTTTTATTTTTTTTACTTTCTGAGAAATGATCGAAAATGTGTTACTTATACCCAATATAATATTTTTCAAGGTTAATCTAAAATATATTTGCTGTCGTTCTAGAGTTATATTTTACAAAGCTTCGAAATGTATTTCGTGTACGAGCGACTTTCAGACCTTCAAGAAAACAGCGTCCCTACTCCCAAAGGCTGGCAACGCACTTGTGACTTGTCTATGGGCGACGGTAATCGCTTTCCATCAGGCGATCCGTTTGCTTGTTTACCTCCTGAAATAAAAAAAAACCGTGGGCAATAACTACTTAGTGTAATTATACTCCTTAACTGTGTTAAGTATTCAAACACTGGTTCTAAAACCGGTGTCCTATTACTTCGCTCAAAATTCGCCTACATAAATGCGAATATTCTCAAACAGGTGGTCAATCCAGTATCGATCTCACGACCAATCCTAATCATGTTTTTTATCGCATTAAAAACGGTATCAACTCAACGGCTTTCAATAAGCTATATTCATACTTAATCCTCTTATGGCTTGTACTTTAATATCAAGGAATTAAGGGCCAATTTCAAACATTGACACACGATGAAAAGAAATCCTAATACAGCACGACAAAGTTATATTTGCTGTTTATAATGTTACCTTCTTAGTAGAAATATTGTGTGATGGTGGTTTTATTTTGATTGGCTTTAAAAATGTTAGTTTTAGAGTACTCGTAAAACGTGTTTTTTACTGTAATAAAATATATATTTAAACGAAGGTTGGCGCAGTGGTAAAGCTGCCTACTGAGCCGATCTTGGGTTTGAATCCCGGCAAGGGTAAATATTTATTTATTTAATCTTTATTGCACAAATGAAAAACACATCATACAAAAGGCGGACTTAATGCCATTGGGCATTCTCTACCAGTCAACCATCGGGCAAAGCAGATAAGTTGTGGGCGGTGCAACTAACATATAGGTTTTAATACTTTTAATAGATAAATACTTAGATAAATACATATATTTATTATATATACATATATAAATAAATACTGACTAAAAAGCAAAACAGATAGAATATATGTGTGATGAACTCGAATATTTGTGCCTGGGTCATGGATGTTATTTGTATTTAAGTATGTGTATTGTTGTCTAGTGTCTATAAAACAAGCCTAAATACTAAAGCTTACTGTGGAACTAGATCGATTTGTGTGAGGTTGTCCGATATTTATTTAAATTGTTTTAATTTTTTTGGTTTCTTATTTATCCTGTGTGTAGCCCAACTGGGGGTTGTACAACTCACGCCACTGATACTAATTTATTTTACTGGCTATGTAATTTTTTTGGGAACTGACGTTGAAAGTTGGTGAATGTCACTGATGTAAACAAAAAGGAAGCAGGACTAAATATTCCTATATTTTTTGGAGTAGTAGGGCCTCGTGCAGGGTCCGTCCGGATTGTTACTACCGTCTTGCCTGCTAACCCACCGCCAAACAGCAATGTTCGCATTGTTGTGTTCCGGTGTGGGGGTAAGATAGCCGGTGAAATTACTAGCATAGAGGCATTCTATCTTCGTCCTCCGGGTAGGCAAGCACTTGTGACTCCTCTGGTGTTGCAGGTGTTTATGGGCGACGGTAATCGCTTTCCATCAGGCGATACGTTTGCTCGTTTGCCCCCTATGACATAAAAAATAATAATAATAATAAAAAAAAAAACCGCAAATTTCAAGTATTTTTTGCATAATAAAGCCAAAACTATCCAAATTGATGAGTCAAGTTTTTTTCAATAGCATTCAGTATTTATATCGCAAGAAAAACGAAGGATTGAGCAGCACCCCGGTAAACAATGTTTTGAATTTGGTTCATAACAAATCCTTGACAAATCGCTATTGACGTTTAATAATGTAAATATATGACAGTATTGCCATATGAAAGCTGTTTGTAGCGCTACTATCAGGCCCAACCACCACTAAGGCCTTATCTATATACGAAACAATAATTTTATAAAACATGTGGTGTCCATTTTCTAGCTGCAGATTCACGTTGGTAAAAGCCGCACAAAGGATATTTTTTTAAAGTCGACGAAGGTTGACATCGCTTTTCAGATTGTGGTGAAAAAGCGTTATTGTCCCGGACGATATGGATACAAGTGTTTTTTGGGGTGATTTGCTATTTATAGTTTTTTTCGAAACGGATAATCGGATTATGGGTTTTTTTCGGTATACGCTAGTTTTATTATCGGTTGTTTGTGAGATGTTTAATGTTCTCTACTATTTTGATAATTCATGTCATTATTTTTATAAATTGTTGATTATTTTTGTTTTCTATTTCAGTTATGCTCGTATGCACAGTATTTTTATTAAGTATAAAGTATACCAGTTTAACTCTAGGCGAACAATTACGTAATTATATATACCTACTTTGAGAAATTATCGTTTTCCCCATTAACTTTTTTAACGATATCGTAAAGAACACTCGACTTAGCACCCAGTTCGATAATAGCAAAATAATTCACTGTCGTTTGACAGACCATAATATAATAGTAGTTATTTAAAAAGCCAGTTATAATCCGATATACGTTATTTCATCTATATCTTTAAATCTGATTAAAATATAACGTATTAATACTTGCTCCGACGATTTTTGACTACCAATAAAAACCCTAAATAATGTCGGTCATCGAGTCCATTTCATCCGGCCACAAAAAATGACATAAATCAATATTGTATGCAATTGTGGTAATAACACGCCGAAGTAATAAAAGATCGATCTCGGAGGAGCCTTATTCTGAAAACACAACACAACTTCTGACCAGCCGTAGACGGCTGGCACTAGAGTGCAACGTCACTTGTTACTCTCTCACAGTACTGCACAGAAAGAGGTAGGTGAATATATAACATTCTTACCTAACAATAAGTACAAGCATACACAACACATGACTGACTGTTGAGTTTCTTTCGGCGTTTCTTCTCAACAGTGGTCTCCTCTTGTGCAATGCCAGTAGACTCAGACATGTAAAAGTGCCCTTGTGGCCTACTTGCAGAATAAAGTTCATTATTTCATTATTATTTCAAAATAAAAAAAATTGACACAAAATGGCTCTCCAACAGATGACGTCTTAATTTTTTTTTTTAATACTTTCCCCGATTTCTCGAAAATGGCAGAATCGATTTGGAAAAATCTTTCTTTCAAAGAACATCATTCCTAGTTGTGTCATATAACAACTGTGTTTCGTTGACATCGGTTATATTTTGTAAAAAAAAGTAATTTTACTTAATCAGAATAGGGACTGCGCGGGCGCCGGTCTCTAATTTGTAAATCGAACCGACGCTAGCGCCATCTATTACGCAGTAGACTGCCGACCCCACTCGCTACTGGAATTTTTAACTAATATTGAATTGGCGGTGGTTTATTTTTGTCCCGTCCGTTGATCGTTGTGGTGACTAGGCAGCGGGAATCTGCAAAAAAACACACATTTACTGAACGAGCTAAGCGTTCTCGTTTGGGCTTGGTGCAAAATTAGGAAAATGTAAACCGGTAATTCGGTAATTTCACTTAAACTACCGATTCGCATTCCCTGTGCAAAATTCTTTTCTATGTTCGAATTCTGGCTGTCCCGATTGCCGAGTCCTCCTGCAGATCTCATGTGCACATTCGATAATTACATAGATGTTTTATATCCAAAAAAAAAGAGGAGATTTGGAGTTTAAAAACGTAAAAACTTAATATATATATTTACAGCCATTACAAAAAATGTTATCGAGCTCTTCAGCCAGTAGTTATTTCAATTCGTATCATCGTTTTATTTTTCCGTAACAAATAAAAGCTTTCACTAGCCTGACAGTATTTCTGTCTTTAACACCCCAATAGCATTAAAATGGGTGATAAAATTGTTATACAAAAATAATGATTCAAATACCAATCAATGCAAAATCACTTAAAAACCATCACTAACCTAACTAAAAACACATTAAAAACACGATCTGTCTATACTTGATTGAAAGCTTAAACTTAGTTGTACGAAACAGACTTACAACTCGGTAGCAGAAATTAAAATGTATAAAACTATAATCGAGAAAGAGACGCCAATACGAATGTAACCAGGTTAGAGCGAGACAGGGATGGCGCCAGGAGATTGTTCGTAAGACCAGGAGTTGCAATTACTGGGCTCCAGAGTCCGGCAATTCCCTAAGGTCTGGCGCAGACGAGCGGATTGCCGATTCGGTAAAAGTCGGACAAATGGGACAAAAAAAAAAGTCATATAAAGGTGCCCTTCTGACCTATTTGCAGAATAAAGTTGATTATTTAAGTCACAACACTTTTTATTGAAACCGATTTGTGATTACAAATTCAAAATAAATAAAAAACCGCGATACAAGCAGCTGGTCTTCATAAGCCCCTAATTTAATTAGTAGGATAAAAAGGCTACTAATCCTGAACATAACAACAATATGTTTCATTCTTAGCTTCAATATTGGCTGAGATCCTATCACTTGTTCCAATCAAAGCTGAATATCTTGAAAACGGTTGCAGATATTTTTACCAAACGTAGCTAAGAGCCATCTCGATAGACAAGGCTTTCGATTAAATAAAACTACTACCTATGCCACAGACAGACACACATATACAAATGTTAAACTTAAAATAACACCCTCATTTTTTTCGGGGGTTAAAAACGTCATCCGACGGTAAAGTACATCTAAGATATATAGCAATGTTCATGGCCGTGCTTCGTGTGGTTCCAGGGGAACTGTCTATTAGGAATAACCCTCATCTTAAATTCACTTCTTGCCTTGGAGTTCTTTAAGAGTGCCTAACTTATTAATGAGTCGATATCTGTTCACCGTCAGGTCATGAAGTGCCTGCATCACGTCACGTCATCATCATCATCATTGGCCTTTTACATCTATAACAGATGAGTTAAGCAGCGTCTAATAGGGTGCGGTTTATCCGGACTATAAAACAGAGAAAGGTCGCCTACCTTGGACATGTACTGCGGCATGATCGGTATTCCCTCCTGCAGACCATCATGATGGGAAATGTACCCGGGAAGCGGACAGCGGGTAGCAAGATGTCTTGGCTCCGAAATATCAGGGAGTGGACAGGGATTACCGTCGAGCAGCTGTTCAGATTGGCGATTGACAAGGACAATTTTAAGAAGCTGACTGCCAACTTTCAGTAATGGAGATGCACTTGAAGAAGAAGAAGAATAAAGTGCGGAGAAGAATTTACGACGATGGCTGGATAGCCCGATGCCATCCATGCTATCCAGCCATCGTCGTAAATGATGCGAGAGCGACAGCCAGGGCCGCATAACTGACAAATAAATGTTGCGTTCGATGAAGGGGGAAGAGACGCGCGCTGGTGTCTCACGTTGCGCTTATGGGAAAGAGAGCGAAACCATGCTTTATCATGTGCAACCACACGTACAAAGTCTTCCTCCGTAGGTCACGGTCTTCAGACATATTCTCCCAGTGTTGGGTGTCAATTCTGAAGGATGACATGTCACGTTTTACGCTGTCTTTAAAGCATAACGTCGCGGAAGGCAAAGAATAAATATCCAAGCTAGATACCTAGTGCTACTTCGGCTGTACTATTTCTCATAAGATGGGAGATACGAGACTCATCGACAAACTTAATTCGATTGTCTGCGCGGGGCTGTCTACATTACCCACTCTATTTGCTAATAATTAGGCTTTAGTCGGTATGGTTTTGATTATAAGGACTTGAACTAATCTTGTATAGGGATATCTCTAACTACACTGAAAAAAATAAACAGCTCAACTACGTTAACGGTCGCCTAAGGAAAAAAATAAAAACTTTTACTTTAATAATAAAAAAAACTACTTTAACTACTTTAGAAGTAGCCAAATTGTGCTTAGTAGTTTAATACTACTAAATTCATGCTAATTTTCCAAAACTTATTTTGGTTACTAGCAGCCCTCAGTTTGTCAGTCTTCTGATTTATGTAACTAGCTGCTAACATTTGGGATACTGTTAACAAATGTTAACAGACAGTGTTTCTACATTTCTTGATACTTACCAATTTTTTTTACAGATCTTGCGTTTCCAATAGCTCTTAACGTGCTACTGCTGTTGAGGATTTACATTGTGTACTTATATTAATTGTTTGTGTTTTAGTTTGTCTATTTTTTGAAATTTTGCTTTCTTAGTGCTTGTCAATAAATTTCCGCGTCAAACTGATTGGTTTTTCTTCGCTCCAGTTAACGATGATTCCCGTACAACTACCAAAATTTACGTTCCAACACTAGTGTGCGGGGTATCGTTGAATAGGTCTTTTCAAAATATTAGGGGTCTCCAAACATTATTTTTTGATAAAGTCAGCAGTTTTGTAGATATTCGCTCCGAAAATAAAAAAAATTGCGTCTCCCCCTGTAACTTTTCAACCTCGGGTCAAAAAATTATGGAAAAATTCATGAAAATGAGGCCTTATAAGTACTTTCAATGAAAACTATATTAAACAAAATCGGTTGAGCTGTTTTTGAGTTATCGCAAAATTTCATAATTTTCTTTAAAAGGATGTAAGTTGACTTCCAGAAGGTAATAAGTAATTACAGTTACATTGGTGTTTACGACCTTTTTATAGAGCTTGAAATCTTAGTCGTAACTTAAACCTCGGGCTTAAAACCGCTGTTTTAAGCCCGTCTATTTTGAAGGATGAGCAACTACGAAACTCTACACTGAGCGTGGCCCGACATTCTCTTGGCCGGTTTTTAAATTTCAGGTTATTCATAAAGGTACGTAAACTTATCGATCAATGTTTGAATTTATTAAATTCTTAAAGCATTGCAATTTGCTAGTAGTCTCGACTTTTGTCCTTCTAGCCTGATTTCTCCCAAACTCATTGATCTAGATAAAAGTTGAGGGATAGTTGTTACAACTCAAAACCTTTTAGATTCAAGTTCCTTTGGAAAACGTGAAACTTCTCATGAGATTCCTAATGGTTTAATTAAATAGGAGAATTTGCAATAAACAGTATGTTGATAAGCATTAAAAGCCTAGTGCCTAACAAAGGTATTTTGATTAGCCATAAGCCAGGTTCATTTTACGCATGATCGGTTTGATTGCATCGATTACTTCGCCTATTATGGATTAAATGAGGTGCATTTCTACAAATTCAAGCTGCAGATTTATCTGGTAGTAATATATATTGCTTATAGCAAATAGGAAAAATGGGGTCAAATTGTCATCATCATTTCAGCCATAGGACGTCCACTGCTGGACACAGGCCTCCTCAATTGACTTCCACATGGGCCGGATACAAGCGACCCGCATCCAGCGAGTCCCCGCAACCCTAACCAGGTCGTCCGACCACCTTGCGGGTGGCTGTCCTACGCTGCGCTTACCGGTACGTGGTCTCCACTCGAGAACCTTTCTGCCCCAACGGCCATCGGTTCTTCGAGCTATGTGCCCCGCCCATTGCCACTTCAGGTTGCTAACCCTGTTTGCTATGTCGGTGACGTTAGTTCGTCTACGAAGCTCATCATTTCTGATTCGATCACGTAGAGAGATCCCGAGCATAGCCCTTTCCATAGCTCGCTGAGAGTCAAATTGTCATAATTTGTGTATAAAGAAAAATTATGAGGTATAAAAATGTCAAGAAATAAAAATTACCGAAAGTTTAAATGACGAAGAACAAAAATGACAATGACAACACACTTGTTTTATGGTACGGAACCCTTCATGCGCGAGTCGGACTTGCACTTGCCCAATTTTTTTGTATTTACTGTACTCAGTATAAATTTTACTAAATTTATAATTAGCCTATGAAATTTTAAGACGGTGAAAGACTTTCTTTTCTTAAAAAGAAAAGATCTTGTTCGGCTGTAGATGGATTTGGTAGTTTCATGAAGATAAAAGTCGCCATCCACAAACGTGGTCCCGTATTACAAGCAACCTCATTTACGTCTCTCGACGTACTGTGCCTGAAAATCTTAAATCCGGACTACAAATAAAACCCCGCCCGGACGGTCCCCGGACGCCCTCTAAACTAGAGCAAATCCGGGGAAACCCGGACGGATGGCAACCCTACCTGGGGCCGACGAGTTTTTGAATGGTGACCACGCTATGGAAGTCACAGCTTGAATACTAGGTGGTGACCAGTGGCTTTTAGTTCAAATAAACTACCTATACAAACTCATTAAATTTTGTAGCTCAATGAACCTCATCTAACCAGCCATAACGGATGATTAGTCAACTGCTTAACTAAAAACTAAAAGCCACATCTTTCGGACCTTTCTATGACACATAAGCCTTTTTCCACCCGCGTCAGTAAATCGAACGTAGTGTTTAAATTGACACATTCAAATTTAAATATCGAATCCATCTGACACGTTCCAACATGGCAGAATGCACACGTTACGCGTTCAACTGTAAAAAATAGACGATCGAATTTATCTACAATTTTATAAATTCTGTTTCTTTCATACGATACCCGTTGTATTACTACATTATTAAGTTGGTTTTTTCGCAGTTACTTTGAAGTAACGGTAAAGTTATCGTGGTTCGGTAGCAATGTGAAACCGATTGGAAAGATCGAATCTGGACATTCCGATGAAACAACTCTTTCGTACCTCATGGTGAAATGTTGGGCTTATTCGAAGATAAGCTTAATAATGTAGGTAGTTTATATCAATTCGAATATGCACTCGATTTGGTTTCAAATAAGTACATTGAGTTTCAAAATGGAATTTTAGATTAATATTTTTCGTCATTGTGTGGTCATTTTTATGTCATCGACACACATAGGTCACCCCCAAGACTCTCTAGATCGATGGAGGATAGATTACTTCCCGTGATCCTGACCAGATTATCGGCCATCCTGAGCAACTACTCAACGACTCCCGATTCTGCTCGTTTCGAATACACAAGGAAACTCCGAGCAAAGCTCAATCCATTGCTAATTATACCAAAGTACAAACAAATTATTTCATTAGCATACCATCAGATTAACACATTTCCATAACAGAACACTTCATTTAAGTTTTCGAATTTCTTGGAAGCCAAGGGTCCGTCGTAAAAAGATAGCTTTACGATTGATTTAATGATGTAATGCTCGAAACAATTTGCCGCTCATTTAAATAGTCATTAAACAACGATTGGCTACCGGTTTATTATTCAAATAATCACGGGATAGGTGTTAACCTAGGTTTGAGTGTACACGAGGGTCATACTTACACATTTTAGTACTCCATGATGGTGAGGGTCAAAACACAACGAACTAAGGGTCAAAACACAACTACAAGTGGTTATATTGAAAAAAAAAAAAAAAAAAAAATAATGTCTAATTTTTATCCGGGTACACACCACAATTTTTATACTAAACCATTGATACATTGATTAAGGCTCAAAGAAAAATTTCAATGAGTTAAACTGTCGAAGAGACCGGGAATCGAACGCGGTACTAGAGTGTGAAATGAAATGAAATGAAATGAAATGAAATGAAATAATTTCATAATTTATTCAGTAAGTAGGCCACAAGGGCACTTTTACAAGTCAGATTGTGAGTCTATCGGCATTTCGCAAGAGGAGACCGCTGTTGAGAAGAAAGCCGAAAGAAACTGAACAGTATAAGTCATTTTTTCGTAAATAATACTTAAAAACTAATGCAATTATATTATAAGTAGGTAATTGATACATACGAGTATATGTTAGAGGAGATGTACAAGTTTCTCCAAATCAATGTTTACACTAAAAATTATATAAAATAAAGTGATTTTTTCAGAGATGTAGAAGGTCTCACGACACGTAATATCTAGATTGGTATAATTAATTAATGATATAATTCAATTCCGTTGAGATGTATAAGGTCTGAAGGAGTCAAAATCAATAAATGATGCAACAAAATAATTAAGTACTTAATCCATTGCTCTTGGTACTCATTTTCTATACAAATCCAGTACCGGAACCGCGAATTCCCGGCCCTCGCCATACAAAATCAGAACCGAGAGCATGCCCTACCCGGTACCTCTGGATTGTTTTTCAATTTTTTTTAAGCTTTGATAATTGTACCAATTGTTAACTAATATGAAAAACTAAAATCGATACCACCCTAAGCAATACGCAGTGTTCGGATTGGGGTGGTGATATGGCTGACGGAAATCCCATTTTGCAATAAACATGGACGTAATAACCCGATATGGCAAAAACAGCGTTCCAATAACTATGCGTTTGACGACGCGTTTGGCTCGGTTTGTAGACACCTGCCTACTGAGCCGGCGGTCCCGGGTTCGAATCCCGGCCGGGGCAAATATTTGTCTGATGAACTCGAATATTTGTGCTTGGGTCATGGTTGTTCTATGTATTTAAGTATATTTTTATCTATATAAGTACGTATATCGCCGTCTAGTACCCATAACACAAGCCTTCTTGAGCTTAATTTGGGACTAGATCGATCTGTGTGAGGTTGTCCGATATTTATTTATTTATTTAAGCTTTACGAATAACCCCATTAAGTCATATATATCCCACGTAGAACACAGGCGGTATCAGAACTTATACAGTAGTTATACGACTTATTTCAGCTGTGTAGCATTAATACAGCATATTGTACTACTTGGGATATTAATATTACTTTAAGAAGTATAAAAAAAAAAAATTATACCCTACAACACCTTAATCCAACCACTGTATATAAGAAATTAAGCAATCGGTTAACAATTCGATGTTTTAGCTAGTGGCTTTGATAAAACAATTGGTAGTTCATCTGGCCCGGAAAGCAGCGGAGACGTAGGTTCAAATCCCGCTTAATGAATTTTAGGGTTCCGTACCCGAAGGATAAAAGTCCCGTTTTTTATCCTTTAAGTATTGTATCCTCTTGCTAAGACTCCGCTATCCGTCCGTCTGTCTGTCTGTTCGTCTTTCACCAGGCTGTATCTCATAAGCCGTGATAGCTAGACCGTTTAAATTTTCACAGATGTTGTATTTCTGTTGCCGCTATAACAAAAAATACTAAAAATGAAATAAAATAAATATTTACGTGGGGCTCCCATATAATAAACGTCATTTTATTTGCCGTTGTTTCCTCGATACTGTATCTCATACCTAAACAGTAACAGCTAGACTCTTGATATTTTCAGAAATGATGTATTTCTGTTGCCACTATAACAACAAATACTAAAAACCTATAACACAAAACAAAAAAATCATTTTGGCTCCCATACAACAAACGTGATCGGTTGCGTTAACTTTGCACCTTATTTGTACGCAGTGCAGTGCCATACATACCAGGTGCAAACTTAACTTAACCCGGCCAGTAATAGGCTACTAGACCCATTTTTTTATATATTTTAAATGGTATAATGATCTTACTAGCTCTAAAAAAACATGTCTTTTTGTAAAAGCTAGAAAGCTAAATTTTATTGATTGAAAACTAGAAATTTCATGAACCGTCAAAAACGCCGTCCGCCATTCTTGCCTTTTGCTAATCTGTGGTGTGACGTAGAATTAAGCGTAAATGTTCGAAATTCGACCATCGCATAGTGCCGTCCCGCTCATTCCAATATACTTTGGCAGCAGATCGAGAGGGACGGCACTATTAGAAGTCGTCGGAGTAGTCTTCAGTTTTCTTTACGAGACCGATGACGTCACTATTATACGGTTAAATGGCGGACAGCGTTTTAAGCATTTCAAAATACAGATTAAAAATCATATTTTCAAATTCAATTTTTTCAGCCATCTTCCACTTTTATGAATTGAAAAATAGTTGGTTTCCTATGCTAAATAGGTACTATAGGAAATAAACATTAGTTTAATACATTTTGACAGGAGTCAACTAGCCTATTATGGGATAAGTGTTTATACGGAACCCTCGGTGCGCGAGTCAGACTCGCACTTGGCCGCTTTAAAATAGACATTTGGTTTACGCTGGCAGTTACTGCCTGAGTAACTATTGCACATTATGGCACCGAGTAACGAGCGATCTCGTGACGTAGAAACGCACGTCGTGCAACGTTCAAATTAACGGCGCGATGTAACTTTACGATTAATAAAATATAAATCTTTTTTTTTCTTTAAGTAACCCACAAGGGTTTTTTACAAGTTTGAATCTGACAAGAGATCGGTGTTGAGAAGAAACCCGAAAGAAATGACAGTGAGTCGGTTTTTCATAAGTTATACTTAACAATTAGCACAAACACTTTTGTTATAATAGGTAATTTGCACACTCAGAGGAAATGTAATATTATTTAAAGTGATTTAGTTTTTAAGTAATTTATACTCGTAATGGTGGTGCGTCATTTTCGCTGCAATAAATGTGTTTTCTTTCTTCTTTCTTCCTTATTACCTACACTGGTAAAACACAAATAGAAAATATCGTAGTATATTTAAATAAAACAATTGAAACGGTTTATATCGCGTATATTAATTATATGAGCCTCCCTGATAATATTTCGGTACCTTTACAGATACCGTTGTCAAAAGTTGACTGAGAAATAGTTATTTGTTATACAAGGGGGGAAAGTTGTATTTTACCCGCGAGTGTTTATTCGAAACACGAGCTAGCGAAAGGATCCTATGATTGACCACGAGCGAAGCGAGTGGTTCAAAATAGAATCCTGAGCGTAGCGAGTGTTTCAATACACGAGACGTAAAATAACTTTTCGCCCGTGTATAACACAAAACTTTTCACCTCACTACAGCGAGGAAAAAAGAATAAGGGTTTGTACTATATCTTTGAAAAATATCTGCAATAATCAACCAATTTGCCATTTATTAAAACTAAGGTCTAATTAGCTTTCATGTAGGTATTTTAAACGGGATTTTTCAGAAAATAAGCTCATGTCAAATTTTACTTTAGCTGCGTTGAAACGTCAAAATTCTTTCTCCACATGTGGATAAAAAGCGATTTTCTCAATAGATATTAAACAAACAAACTGGGCTTTCCGAGCTAGTGAGGTGAAAAATAAAAAATCTCAGTCAACCTTTGACAACGGTATCTGTAATAAATATCAGGGAGGCTCATATAATTAATATACGCGATATAATCCGTTTAAATTGTATTACAAATGTGTGACAGTCGCGAAAACCGAAGAAAATAATATCGTAGTAACTGAGCGCGAACCCTTTTCATTTTATTTTGCCACCAATATTTGCCTTTGAAGAGCTCGTTAGATTTTGCCAGAATCCCATTAGCGCGACGAATTAAAAAAAAACGGCCAAGTGCGAGGCGGACTCGCGCACCGAGGATTCCATACGAACGCTTCCCATCTTAACTGGCCGGGTTATGTTTGAGGTGCATAGTTAACGCAATTGATCTCGTTTGCCGAGCCCCACTTAAATATTAATTTAAGAGGCCTTATTCCCTTAAAATTTTTTTTTTTCATATTATGACAAATATATTGATAATTTCAACCAACTCTTTCAAGTGAATAATACTCTTTCCCTAGTTCTATATAGAAACCTACCTAATCTACCTATAGGTAGTAACATAGCTATTTCATGCTTTCATTGTGTGCAGTCGATAATAAGTTGAAAAAAACAGTCTTTGCGTGATTTTTTGTAATTTTCGAGTAGTATTGGAAAATAAAAATTATCAATGAAAAATTCAAACTGTAGGTTTCAAAATATATTCCAATAGATCCCAATAGCCCTGTTCTAGGTAGTAACATCAATAATAATGTTAAGAAACATGTTTCATCATAGAGAAAAAATTCAAAACAATCGGCATTTTAAAAGGAATTATACCTCTTAATTCTGTTTTTAGTATTTATTGCTATAGCTGCAACAGAAATACATCATCCGTGAAAATTTCAACTGTCCAGCTATCACGGTTCATGAGATACAGCATGGTAACAGACGGACAGAAGGACGGGTAGCGTAGTCTTAGTAATAGGGTCCCGTTTTTATCCTTTGGGTAAGGAACCCAAAAATCAAGAAGAAAAGCAGTTTGCAAAGGCTCTAAGAATGACTTAAAAGCCACCGACACACTCACCACTCACCAGCACGCACCAAAAATGTATTCCAAATAGCGGTATTCACTTGTTTTCCGCGTAAGTCGCTTAAAAACCCCAAAATCAAGTAACGTAATTCAACACCGTTGCCATCCACAACCAAAAAGACATGTCGTAGTAGAAATATTACGTCGCTTACGACCTTTATCAGAAGTTGAGCTGGTATCATTATAATATCGTGTTTTGCCGCGTCGTCGGTATGTCAGCGTCAAAATACGAGCCATTAGCATTAAATAACGATCGCTTTACACCGATAAACGAATCGGTTCAGCCATTGGCTCGAGTCGAGTCGATTTTTTCATCGGCTTGCTTTTTAATTCCGTTTTTAAGTATTCTGTTTGTAGTGCTACTATATTAGTATATTACTGCAGACGCCGGGAAAGAAGGGCTTGCCAGGTGAGTAGGTATAGACGGATAGTGATACGAAGCCGGAAAGCCCTTTTCACGGCTAGGCATGTAACCTCAGACCGCGGGTGCGCCCTCTGCTGGCCGTGCCGGCGGCGAGGACGGTGTCGCGCAGGAACTCCCCGCTGCTCCGTGCGCTGGTAATGCTCAATGCTCTCCTGGCATCAGCTCCTGAGTGTGATTTGTTTGCATGGAGATGGGCAGCTGTATGCCGGGAATGTCTGCGTTTCTGCGAGATGATGGATGATCTTGGCTTTTAAATTTATATATATATTTTACTTTGTTATGTTAATTGTGTTTCTCGGTGCATTGGTCTATAGCTGTAATGCCGTGTAAACTTTATGGTAAATAAATAAATAATAATAAATAATGTAAGTATAGTGCTTTTGTCTGACATATGCAATGAAATAAAAAATACACCACTAGAAAAATATATAATTCAGCTCTTTAGCCTGTTCTAGAAGTAGTAACTAAGAAGACGCCATGTTTAAGAAACATTTACTGAAGCCTTCAATTTGGTATTTGGTGGTTTGTATAGATTGTTATTATTTATTTATCAATTTGTAATAGAATAGTATATTATAAGGATTTCTAACACAATGTATATTGTTAAAGAATAAATGACTAATGACTAATGGTATGAAATTCATTTACAATTCTCTCGAGTTGTTCCGCCCGAAAAGTGATACTTCGAAGCCTGTTGTAACGCACGTTATGACGACATTTCAGTGTATGTTTGAGAAAAATACATTAAAATACCACAGCAACCTTAAGAACTTAGAGATAGGCTATGGGTCAAATGACGCTTTGAGTACAGCGCTCATGATTATGGTCCAAGTACAAGAATAAAACATTTACCTAATGATTGGTTGTGATGAAAAACACGTTTATTGTACTTTGCGCCTCATTTTTTCCAGGAAATATTATCTACATTAGCTAATCCTTTTAGTTCAAGAAAAGATTTAGACTTATTTTTCTGTAGCAAAAAGACAGTCCATCTATTCTTTACAATACTTGTATTAATCATCTATACTATTATATCGACAGTGGACCATATATACACACCGGAACAGGTAATAGAAAAATATCAAGAACACCAAAAATCGTTATATGTCGCATTTAATGATTACGCCAAGGCGTTCGATACAATATCACATTCGTCAATATGGAAAGCTTTGAACCACTGCAACGTGGCAACAACATATATAAGAATCATAAAATACATATACGAAAACAGCACTAGCAGAGTACAACTCGACAGTATGGGCCCAGAAATAGCCATAAATAGAGGGGTCAGGCAGGGAGATCCATTGTCACCAAAATTATTCTTAGCCGTGCTGGAGTCGGTATTGAGCAATGTCAACTGGAACAACATGGGAATTAACATTAATGGAAAATATCTTAGCCATCTAAGGTTCGCGGACGACATTGTTTTAATATCAGAACACAGCTACCAGATAGAATACATGGTACAAACTTTATGCGAAGAAAGTTCCAAGATCGGCTTAAAAATGAATTTCCAGAAAACAAAACTTATGACAAACAATACCCAAAAAACCATAACAGTCAACAACACGCCTCTCGAGTACGTGGACAGCTACATCTACCTTGGTAAACAAATATCATTTTACCACCAGAATAACGAGCAAGAAGTTGACCGAAGAATAAAGATCGCTTGGAACAAGTATTGGTCGCTGAAAGAAATAATAAAGAGCAAACTAAACATGAAACTAAAAAGAAAGTGATGGACTCATGCATCCTGCCGTCACTAACATATGCTAGCCAAACGTGGGTGTTCACAAATAAGGTAAAAAATAAGATAAATACATGCCATAGAGCTAAGGAGAGAAGCCTGACAAACATAAGAAAAATTCAAATATACCTCACATAAATATAAGAGCTATAACGAAGATAATGTACGCCTTAAAGCACGCAAAGCTACTTAAATGGAGATGGGCAGGACACGCCGCCAGAATGTCAGACACACGATGGGCAGCCCGAGCCACGACGTGGCCTGGGCCCACTGGAGGGAAACGGAGTAGAGGAAGACCAAGAAGTCGCTGGTCGGATGACATTAAAAGAGTAGCTGGCCCAAGCTGGGCTATAACAGCAAGAAATAGAAAAAAGTGGAAGTCCTTGGAGGAGGCCTTCACCTGATAAGGGGTTCTTGTCCGCTATAAATTAAAAATATTAGTTATTTTTTATTTTTTATTTATTTAAACTTTATTGCACACAATACACAAGTAAAAGTACAAATGGCGGACTTAATGCCATAAGGCATTCTCTACCAGTCAACCATAGGACTAAACAGAAACATTTGTTTGGTGCAGGGTCTTTTATGTAATCTGTTACATGAAACAATTAAATAACACATAAGTAATATACCTCGTATGCAAATATATATATATAACATAAACGTACATAAATATGACATACCTACAATATACTTACTTATATAATAAATGTACCTTGTGTGAGTCATTATGCTGACAGTTCGTCACATAGCTTATCGGAGAAATGCTTGCGCAACATGTGCTTGAAGGTTAGCTTGCTTTGCGCTTGCCTGATGGGAAGCGGTAGATCATTCCAAAGCCGAACTGCTTCAGCTGTGAAAGAGTGCGTCATGAACATGAAACTAGTGCGGTGAAGGGGGACATTGAGTTTGAGATTCCGTGAGGTGCGAAGATTACCGCCTGGTCGGGCAATTACAAAAGAAAATTTGGATCTGAGGTAGTCGGGCGCAGCTGGATCGAATAAGATAGAATATAGTGTGGACAAGACTCGTAATGACCTACGTTCACGAATTGGAAGCCAGTTCAGTTGACGGCGAAAAGCAGAAATATGGTCATATTTACGAAGTCCGAAAATAAATCTTATGCAGTTGTTAAGAAGACGATCCAGTCTGCTCAATGAAGTCTGAGTAAGATTAGTGGTACACACATCAGCATAGTCGACTATAGGTAGCACGAGGGCCTGTATAAGAAGAGTCTTAGTACTGATGGGGAGCAAGTGCTTAAACCGGTAAAGCGACCTCAGCGTGTTGGTGACTCTGCGACAAAGGTCCGAGACCTGAGGCTCCCACGAGAGACCACTATCCAAGATCAGACCCAGGTTTTTTACTTGCGATACCAATGGTATTTGTACGTCTTCGAACTGGACTGGCGCTAGGCACGTCAGGTCTGCTGTAGAGAGTAATCGGGGACTCCCGAGCACGATGGCCTGACATTTAGACGGGTTCACGGCGATCCCAAAATTGCGTGACCACGCTGAAATGTGGTTCAAGTTATGTTATACTGCAGAAATTAAAAATGCTATTCAATGCAAATTTATAAATGTATATTTTTTTTATGAATTATTAACAAAATACTATAAGAAGTAAATGTGACATTTAAACATAACAACTAATAGCTTAAGTGACATGTAATGCATCTTTGGACTCGAAATAAAAGGCTTTTTTATTTTTATTTTTTGTTTTTATTTTTATATATTTTTATTTATTATTTATTATATTTGTGTTGAAAATAACTTTTCTATGGATAAGGGGTCATGCTTTCAGGAAAAATCTTAATAGAATGATACAGGATCGTCTTTTGTTTTTTTTGGGCGCGCGGCGCTGTGCCAACCTGGCGCCATCTGTTTTCATAATTTCCTTTGTCACATCACGCCGATCATCATCATCATCATATCAGCCGATAGACGTCCACTGCTGGACAAAGGCGTCCCCAAAGTTCTCCACAACGATCGATCTTGCGCCGCCCTCATCAATTTCTACCCGCGATGAACCAGGTCGGCGGTCCGATTTGTTGGAGGCCTTCCAACGCTGCGTCTTCCGGTCCGCGGTCGCCACTCAAGAACCTTTCTGCCCCAACGGCCACCGATTCTCGCCGATACAGCTGGACAAATATTTCGGTGCAGAGGACATTCAAAGATGGTTATAGGATAATTTTACCAGACTGCGGTATAAAAAATGACGCATACGAAGTTGCGGACCTTCTGTATCAGCGATCGACGGCAGGCGGCAATAAGTCCGCCGTCACGATCAATTCTTGAGCACAAAGCGTGACAAACTAATGCGCACACGCAACAAAGGACACACGTGGACACTGGCCACACGCGAGTCGCTATAAAGCACTGGAATCGCTAATACCTAGGTCTTCTGATAGCATGGTAAGACGCTAGCCGATATTCACATTAAAATACAATTCATATTTTTATAAACGTTCATAATGTTAAATAACGGAAAAAAGTCGACGAAGCAATTTCCGCTCTGTATTCATACAAGGTGCCTAAAAAACCTGATCTGATAAACGAGTGGCGGCTTGAAGGGTGTATAGCTCTGTAGCACCTCTCCCTTGTTACATTATACCATTTCGGAATTATCTAAAACCACATTATATCTTTTGTTACATTATACAAAGCAATGGTATATCTAAATAAAGTCGATTGAGTGAAATTATATAATACCTTGTGCACCCGACTTTCATGTGGTCCCATAATGATAGAATTTTCCTTCCACCCAACGCCAGTTTTAGCAGATGCGAGAGTGACTTCGTAAGTTAAAGTTGGAACTTTTTTTATGTACTTAGTCCTTTTCTTTGGGACCTTCTAACGTAAGATCTTGTTCATGAAGGCAATGGGTACCCCATATGGTGCCTTGATGACTGAGCTGAGCTATTTTCTCTTATCCCCTTTCCGTTATAGAACGACACCGACACGTTTGCGATGACATTGTTTCACCGTGGAAAATATTCCCACATGCACCAAGATGTTTGGCAATTCCATCATCTGCCTAACTTATAGAACTCTTTGCCCATGAGCCGGTAAAGAGTTCCGTCTTCTTATAACATGGGATCCTTCAAGCGAAGCGTGAAGAAGCATCTCTCGAGCCAACATGACAGTGTCAACTGACATTGCACCGTTGGTTTCTTGTCAGTTGCCATTGCGACTTGGGCTCCCCTTATTGCTTACCATCAGGCGATGTGGAGCCACTATATGTGGGTGTGGGTGGATAATATCTGGTCATAGGAGACCAAAAGAAGCAGATATCAATATAGTTTCAAGATGTTTAACTACTTAGCTTCGTTTGTTATAATACCCTTCTAGTTAACCTTAGTTCTGTATTAGGAATAAGCCTATCTGAATCCGCGTCCTAGCGTGGGTGTCCTTCCTAGAAAAAGGAGCGAAGAATACCTATTAATCACTTGTCAAGACCGATATTAAACATTAATTAATAACCAATAAAGAGAGACCGGAGTTTTCACTACACCACTGACGACTTAAAATTCAATTCTATGATGTCGTTTCTGCGTGAGAAAAATACATACTAGTCTGACTCAGTGACCCAAAGAGGATCTTGGTCTCTGACACAAGAGAACGCCATTCTTCTGTTTTGAGGTATTTCCCGTCAGTAAGGGATATTTAGGGCGCACAAATCCTTCTGCACTTCGTCTTTCCAGCGGTATCTGGGGCGGTCGATCGGACGTTTCCCATCCGCGCCCCTGAAACGATGTCTTTACGGGCCGATCATCTCCCATCCTCTCCAGGTGACACAGCCAGCGGAGTGGTGTGGCTTTGATTTCGCCAATTACGTTGGGTGTAGCCGCTCTTCTAATAGTGAGAAAAGTAAAGCCAAAAAAGTCACATATGGCACTATGGATGTTTTCGCGCCTGATAGGTACGCCTAAAAACAAGACGTCTAAGTGATGTCGCTTTAATTGCAATTAGTAATAGTAGTCACCTTAACCGTACTGAAAATAAGCCTAATTTCAAAGAAAACATAACGACTTTTCCATGGCTTCTAATAATAAAGAAACAAAAACAAAATGGCGAATTATTGCCACAGTAAAAAAGGAAATATGACGTTAAGGGGAATATCGGAAGATTCGGGAAAGTTTGATTGAGGCCAAAGAAACTTTGGATTGTATCCCGAATATTCCGGATGAGGATAATAAGATTGGGAAAAACAGGGATTGGGCGATTTAAGACCTTTTGTCATTGGTTTAGGAGCCTTTAGGAGCCTAATTGTATTGTTTTCACACACTTGTGCAATAAAAGTTCGGTATTTTTTCATTAGAATGGAATAAGCGGAACGTCATTCGCACACAAGCATAAATATGGGTGTGCATCATATGATTCATAACAAAATTTACACAGTAGGTACATTGAAATTAAACTACATTACAATTTTATATTACAGTAATATTTAGTATAGACATAATGATGTGACATAAAAATAAAATCAATAAAAACAAATAAGTAGCATAATTTCCAGGTTGCATAATTTGTATTAACTTAAAAACAAATATAACTCTCATTACTATTTATGTTGGGGTAACAAGACTAATAATAAACCATCCAACTATTACCACTGTAAACGAGCTGACGAATCCCCGCTTCGCGGGGCTTCTGTTCCCGCTCTGAAGGGCGCAAGGTACCTACTGAACCTGCCTAGGTTAAAGTAGAGAATGTTAATCGTTTTCTCTCCTATACGTGGTCGATACACTAGGACTTGGCAGCCCCAACGGCCATCCATTCTCCGGGCTACATGGCCTGCTCATTGCCACTTCAACCGTGCATACCTGTTTACATTACTTACAGCGCAGCGTAGGACGGCCCCTGACTAGATGATCATATGTTTATTAACACATATATTATGTCTCATGTCCAACCTTTGTCGGTGAAATCCAAAATCGAGCCACTGACTTCGCCAATGACCATAAAAGAAATCCGAAATCCCAACAAATTCCGCCATTATAAACTTTTATCGCTATTTATTGTTTTGTCGTTGCGAATGCGAATAAAACAATATCATGCGACCGAAAAAACATTAAAAGGAATTGCATAAACAAATTACTGGATACAACATCAGTATTGTATCCAAGCAATAATCGTTACTCTGTAACTTAAATAACCTTTAGGATGGCGTCCATGTGACGAGCGGCCAGAAACCGAAACACTTCAGCAGAAAAAGTCCACAGATCTCAACACTCACACAGCACGCAACTGTCAAAGTTATTGAAAATGTAATTGAGAAATAAAGCACGTGATAAAATTGGTCAAATCTATTTTTACCTCGCGCGTATGGGACCCCGCTACCACCTAATTTATTTGTCCGCCCGTCTCCTAAGAATGCTCAAACTGTAGCTTAATTCAATGCGAAGATTAATTTTTCAGCTTCCTTAAAGAAGTAGCTGTAAGGTCATAATTATGAAAGCTTACCTGCTTACATATTTGCAATAAATTTACATGTTACTATGTCAACTAAAATCAATTTTAGTTGATATAGTAACATGGTCCATTAAAATAAAGTCCCATACAAAACATGACAAATTCCTTGTACTAAAAATAGAGATGGCTCTCTTAAATCTATATTTCAGTTCTAAGAATTGGTCCTTACAGCTCAGCTCAGCAAAAGTATACATCTTGACGACAAACACGTACAATCAAGCGACTACTATTTAGCTTATGAGCATATTTTGTGTCCTGAATGGATACTCTGACGATCGAAATTAGAAATTTGTACTGTGTGATCCCTCTCGATCTAGAAACAATATTTTAATGAGAGGGATCATCCCGGTCATTAAAATTTTGTTTGATGGCATGATAAGAAGTTCCAGTTTCGAACATCGGAATAGCCCTTCTGTACCTAAGGGCACTGTACTATTCTCCCTACAAATCACTTACGCTGTCGCTAGCGAGTGCGGTCACTTTAACTCACGGTAAAGGTACTGAATGCATTCGAGAAAAGGAACGACCGATCGAGCGGAAGGCGGCGTGCCATGCGCGTTTCACCCGACTTGGCTCTTATGACTTGTACCACACCGGCCAGGTAGGCACACCACTTTGAATTATAATTATGACTGGTGTAACGTATGTCTTCTTCAGACGGGGTTGGGTGTCCATATTACTCGCTGTCGCCGCCCCCCGCTGCTTGGTATCGGGAAAAATGGCGTTTCTGACCGTTGACGTGTTGCCGATGAGTTGTGGCGCGCACGGGAAAGTTGTTAATCGTGTATGTGATTTTTTTTTTTTTATAAAAATACAATGTCAATTGTTTTTCGTCAACAACCGAATTACGTGAGATAAAGAATTTCACTTTTCGGTATACTTCGTTACGTAAGCAGAAATTTTGGAATCCTTTTGAGAAAATCCTATATTTTAGGCTTGCTTAATAGAATTTGATGGCTTTTTGCTACTTTCAATGTGATGTCGCGTCATTTTGTAGCAAGTTTTTTATCATATAATCCAGCGTTAAGTGAAATATGCAAGCAAGGCATTGAGCGTTAACTACATAAATTAGTTATGAAACCAAGTTTTTTTAAAGATATTTTTTTATAAAATTGTCTCAATAGTAAATTTCGTTGCACACTTTTCAGGAGAATTTTAGTTGATTGATCACTTTTAAGTTGTTTAAAAAAAACTACAAATATGTACTGCATTATTGCTAAGAACTTTGTTAAACCAATAATCACTAAAATTTTAATGTAGGTACCTAATATCATAATTCTCGAAGGTCGTCATAAACATAAAATCTAAGTAAAAACAATTTGATGAGACATTCTGCCATGAGCAAAAAGAGTGCCTTCATCTTTTTACGTCCGCTTTACTACTTTTTACATAAAGAACTTATTTTCACTATTCCCATAAAACATCAATAATATTTTCTCATTGGGGGTCGAACAACAAAGCGGGGCTATAAAACGACAAACAACCTTATTCGGTTATCGCATGCGAAATATAAGCATTAAAGGAGATTGGATTTTTCGACAAGCATCTGATTACGGGGCCTATTCTTGTATCTGTCATTATTTAAACTGGTATTGTTTTGGGAGGACTGCTTAATCTTATTCTGTTTTGGATATCTTGACTCCGATAATCAAAGAAAACGAACAAAATCAACAATCAAAACGTTTGTTCTGCAAGCCACAAACAAGGGGCACTTTTACATGTCTGACATTTCACAAGACGGAAACACTGTTGAGAAGAAACGCTGAAAGAGACTCAATAGTCAGCCATTTTTTTCAGAAAGTATACTTAACTATTACAGTTATATGAACTTAACCTTAGAATTTAAGCCTATATGTAGGTGCGTAGTCTTTGAAGATAACATAATCACTAAAAGTGTACATACCTATAAAATAATATTGGATTTTAAGTAATATAAATAAGGAAAATTATAATAATAAAATGGAAATTACAAGAAAATGTCACGGTTTATCATAATTCATGTACAATAAATATACATTCTTATTAAAACTGTGTCCCTTAAACTAGTCAGGAACAAAGACTCCACTTTATCTAAATGTCGTGTACGTATTTGACAATAATATTTATTGTCGCATCCACATATAGATGATTCACTTCAACTTCAGCATTAATCATGACAATAACACTTCTATTAAAACCGTACGTATTTTAAGAAATTTTCATTTCAATTATTGTCAATACACTAGTTCATAATCCAACGAATTTTGATTACAAGTATTATGGGAAGCGTCTATAAATACAACGATTTTCGTCGCACATTTTACAACCTAAGAGGCTACATTGTAAGGTTGATATTTAAGCGACGTTTAGACAATTAAAGTCGTTGACACTAGTAGCGTGAGTGTGAGCGGATGTCAAATGTATTAGCAATTAACACTATCTGGCATCGGGCGCGGAAGTGGAACGGCCAAGTTCGGTCAGAGAGCTGCCAACGTAATAGAACGTCTTGATTGCATTTGTGTTTCTCGATAAATAATGTTACATTGTAAATTCATTTCGTCTAGAAAAAAAAGAATTAGAGCAAAAAACTTAACCCCTATAAGAGCACTCATTATACAAATGTTTCTATTGAGTCCTATGGTTAACTGGTAGATAATGCTTTGTTGCATTAAGACCACCATTTGTACCTTTACTTTTGTATTTTGTGCAACACAGTTAAAAAATTAACACTTTGATGTCCGTCTATCAAGACCCTTAGTCACGGGAACGCGTGGAGGTATCGAGTGAAAATGAAAACCATATACTCAAGTATACAGGCCCTTGAAGCTGTATAAAAATCTTTTAAGTTAACGTTATAAAAGATAGGACCGTTTAAAATGGATATTTCGACACTCTCAAGGGAAAGGGAATCACAATTTATAGCGTACTTTGCGTGGGTATATTACAAGTATTGGCAACTAATTTAAACCATACATTTGTGTTTAAATCTCAAAAAATATAGTCTTAAGATTTCTTCCAGATTGCATGAAGTCATACAGTCAAAAATCTTTATTAAGCGCCAACTTTCAATCTAAGTACTAACTTAAGTAAGTACTGAAAAGTTAACGTTGTTTTTATCGCAATTAAATATTTCAACCAGACTTGGCCCTATTCTATAATTTATTCACATCTCTATACCCCAATGAATATTCCAATACTGACCACTCATATCATTTAACACCCTGTCACGTCCCATAACGTCTCACAACACATTGCAGTCATTCAGCGCTTGCGTTATTTTGTAACTGGGCTGCGTATGCGCACATTGGATGATCCCATATTGAAGTCAATTAGTTAACCGTTGATGATCGGGTCTGTTGACGCTTAAAACATGCTACTTTTAATTAGTAATCATCATGAAATTACTTGGGTGTTGTTTGGTATGATCGTGGTGGGCGAAAGTTATTGAACTATGTATTATTACACGTGTATATTTTTTTACGTCACCCTAGGCCGTAAGTGGGATTTTCTGCCCGAGAAGAAACCTCACTGTCGAGAAGAAAATTTCACTTCCTGGCCAAAGCAACACGTAAAACTTTCAACGGACCACCGGCGGGAATTGTGAAATCGTATACTTATTTATATACGTTGTTTGTTAAATTGGTTATAAAAAAAATATTTTAAATTTATTGAGTCTCATCCCTACTTGCTATCCTCTCTGGTCACCCTAATTGCTATATAAAACTGTCATAGACCAAGTATTGTCCAGTAGGGTGGGTGACCATACGTTTTGTGTTTTTGCTGTTCAACGTTATTATAAATAAAGTGTAATTGTTTGCTTCTAGAGTTAATGCAATGAATTTGCCTTAAAATACTGTGATAGAAACAAAAATCTGTTTTCGACTTAGGTTTCACCCTGAATATTCAAGTATTTTTTTTAAATACTTATGTACTGGGTGATCAATCCAAATAAGTCACCAGGGAGAAGTTACAAACTTTAAGAGATAGGGCAATGCGTTCTTAAGAACCTGTTCTTAAAAAATGGTGTCGATGTTTGATTTAATAAAAACTGCATTATTTATTGTTTATATGTCTCATATATCATTTCATACATAACCGCTGTAAAAAATATTACAACACGAAATGCGATTACTTTACAGAATTTCAACCAAGTTCGATTCCCGGTTATGTATATGATTAATAATTTGTGAGATTTATAAAAAAAAAAAGAAATGCAGTTTCTATTAAATCTAAAATCGACGCCATGGTTCCTGAAAACAGATTTCCTATCTTTTATAGTTTTCGTTTTCTCCCAACCGACCCATTTGGTGATCAATCATCCTGAATACATTTTTATTTTTATTTTTTTATTTACAAACTGACCTGTGATTGACCTTAGTATCACCTGATGATAAAGTGACTACGGGTTCGAGAATATAGCTCACCGGTCGGTATCGCTTGCTATTCCATCAAACCCATAGCGCGCTAACAAATAAATAATTCACATTGTTTCTTTATTCACGTTTTACGGCGACAGGGCCATCAGTCGATGCCAGCCAATCTAACTTTGCCGAGGACATAGCTTATACACGCGTCGCTGGCAAACTACGGATTGAGACAGTTCGTGTAGTGCCCGGACACTTGAAAAAATACGCTAAAATAAAGTGTGTTTTTTACCTAGGTACAGATTGTCACATTTCGTGTAATGGCCGGATACTTGAAAAATATATGTACTTTTGTATAATAAAGTATGTTTTTTTTTTCTAAAATCATACCTTGCCGAGGGCATAGCTTATACACACGTCGCTGGCAAACTACAGAGACAGTTCATGTAATGGCCGGATACTTGAATAAATATATACTTTTGTATTGTATAATAATAATAGATTGGCACCACGAAAAATAACAAAAAAACAATGCTGAAATTTAAAAAAAACTGAATTGCCACAAATATCTATGCACTTATTGAACCCACTTAGAAAATTGAATGAGATCGTTTGAGAAAAGTGCTCTGTTAGTGAAAACAGACGGAAATCTGAATATCCAAACATCAGGAAATATGTAAGACATTTTGGCGAAGCCAACGTAGGCGAAGTTAATGTAACATAACGAATTAGCTCTCCGATCCAATTTCATTTTGATTTCTAATAGCTTTCGAACCATATTAACTATTTGCTTCATAATTTTTGATCTCATGATCTCTTTTCGGGGATCTTGCTGTTGACACTTTACATTAATTCCAATAACGTTAAAAATAATTAAATTCACGAGTTTTATTCTGTTTTATTCACACACCACTTGAAACATTTCAGCCGTTTCTCAAAACGTCCGAACCCTCCCAACTGCCGCCCACACAGTACAGATACAACTTATTTTAAGTTTTTAATGAAATATCCTTTGGCGTACTTGATCTCGGGAGCAAAGAATAATTTAGCTCGATTCCGAAGTGTGGAACTTGGCTGGATTAAATTATGTTTCAACCCTTGTGTCGCCGCCGGCGGGTTAACCTTTTCAACGGATATTTAAGATAATGTTTTATAATCGTCAAATATAAATCTCATGTACATGAGTTAGCTTATTAAGAGAATTATATCAGTGCTCTTTTTCCTATACTATCAGTTTAGAAATAGAAATATTTTTATTTACCATTGATGTGGTGTTACGTAATTTGTCAGAGATCTACTCACATTTGAACTTTAAGAAACCGTGCAAATTTCAATATACGAGTAAGTCACTGAAATTTAACACTAAAGAATAAAAAGAAAGAGAAAAAAATCAAAATTAACTAAACATTTAAGATATAATAATTTAATTTGCATTTCTGCATCTGGTAACTATAATTTTGCTTACATTTTCCAAAAACAAAACGTTATCTAAACGTTTTTTAATATTTTAGCTGACTTTTTTATCGATTCTGTTTTACTGAGGAATCGTTGAGAAAAGCGTCATCTCTCTCGCGATCCTTGCACTTGCTGTAAAACAATGGGGGCTGGGGATCGCGCGTGTAAACGCACATCCTAGGGTATGGCTAATGCGCATGAGCATTTTAAACACATATGACGCAGAGAGCGGAAACGTAGGGTCGCAGTTTCGAGTCCAGCTTACATTGCAGTGGATTACATTACATTTTTATTTAATAAATTACTTTAATGTCAATATTTTATAACATTTTCTAAATTGGACGAACCGTTGCGAATTGAGTTCCATATAGTATGTGTATGCCTTAATAACTTCTTCATTGAAATACCAACGAAACATCGGCTCTCCTGATGATGAATCGCGAACTGATTCGAAGCGTCGGACAATATTCTACTTTTACGACGTGAGTAAGTCTGTTTTGTAGGTATTTTAATACGTCTGAGATTCACGGTAGTGTTCTATGTAAAACTTCTACAACAAAGTTTATTAGTCTTATACGTCTGAGATTCACGGTAGTGTTCTATGTAAAACTTCTACAACAAAGTTTATTAGTCTTCTTAGCTTGTCAGTTTTGAGCAGTTCAAAGAGGCATGACGTTCCATACAAAAGATATGTGCCATCTATTCAATCTCTATCGTTTTATAAAACTACTTATTTCATCCGGTTGGATTATAATCGTAATTCATATCATTTAATGAAGTCACAATGACACCTACTCGATAACACACTAATATTATACCTAAAGGCGAAAGTTTGTGAGTGTGTGTGTGTTTGTTACTTCTTCACGCTCAAACCGCTGGACTAATTTTGATGAATTTTGGTATAGTGGTAGCTAACACCCTGGTCTAACACAAAAGCTTCTTTTTATCCCGAAAAAATGGAGGTAACACCGCGGGGCAGCTAATACTTTATACTCATTTCCACTGCCAAAGAAGAGCTAAAACGTGTCTCTTAAAATATGAGTTTATAATTGACCGAGCGAGCAATGTGTCCCAGTTTCAGCTTGGCCAAAAATGCTTTCGTATGTCCGGCTGTTCTCGCCTAAAAGCCGCAATTCCCATTCTCACGAAATTTTGTGAGCCGATTGAATACCTAATTGTATAAATTTTTTTTCGAATCTTATTCGATGAGCTCAGTGTTTGAGCCATACCACGTTTATATGAGTGAGAGACGACGCGGTTGTCACTGTTTGTAGTGCACCTGGCTACTGAGCTGGCGGTCCTGGGTTCAAGTCCCAGCCGGTATATTTGTGTGATGAACTTGAATATTTGTTTCTGAGTCATGGATGAAGAATACCAAACAATACGAAACAATACGGCTTGTGTTTAAGCGCCTACCAAATATGTTGATAAATTACTTCCAATAAATTCTTAATACTTGCCAAAACGGATGAATGCTCACCAAATAGTGTATCACAAACTATTGTATAAATAAAGCTAATATTTCTTTTTCTTACCTACATGCTATAAAAATATGTGAACACCGTTAAAGTTAATTTCAGCCCAAATAATCTATATTATTGTTAAATGGATGTCACCAATATTTAATATTATTACTTCCATTTTGGTCATTTTTGCTGAGGCAAAAAACTGACTGTTGACCGTGAAAGTTTTTGTTATACCAAACATATTACTACTCACCCCAAACACAAGTAACTTGTTTATCGCTTTATGCATTCAATTAATGTATGATATAGTACTTAAATAAATATTCGCTACTATTTAAATGCTCACCAAAATGGCTTTTTACCCTAAAACGAATAAATATTAATAATAAATGGTGTATTGCAGAGACACTGTCCTTTGAGTGCCGTAAATAAAAATTTAAAGTCAGCCTGCCGTCATCGTACATAACCTAAGCCAAGTCGGACCTGCCTTAAGGTGAAATAGGTAATGTTAGGAATCGTAAGCCAAGTCGGACCTGCGAGGCTCGCTCGCTTCGCTCGCTCGTTAGGGTCGCAGTTCAACCAAACCCTCCTCCCCGCTTCGCTCGTCGTCGTATCTAACCTAAGCCAAGTCGGACCTGCGCGCCTCGCCTGGCCGCAGGCCTGCCGGCCTGTGCGTCGCTTGGTGGGGGCGGGAGGCGGGTTGCGGGTAAAGAAATAAAGGGAAGCTATTGTAATTTTAGATTGAAAATAATATATTTTGACTAAAGGTTAGATAATTTGATTACGCTAAAGAAAATTAGACTACAGTTTTTGGTATTAATGTTGATGTTTTATGAAAACAATATTTGGTGAGCAAAAAATCCATTTTGGGAAGCGAAAAGATATACGGACTCAACGTAAAATTATTCTGGTGTATGTATATTGATTTTGGAATACAAAATGATTTAGTTTAGGGAGCTCTATATAGAGTGGGTTAAATTTATATAAAGGTAATTCATTTTACTTGGAATTTAGTTTTAGGGTATAAAAGCCATTTTGGTGAGCGTTTAAATAGTAGCGAAACAATACAACAATACTTTATTGCACACCAAATTTATCTTTATATGTATTTATATATTATGTATATCGTCGTCTAGTGGCCATACTACAATATTTGCTTAGTTTGGGACTAGGTCGATTTGTGTAAGATTTTCCCTTAATATTTATTTATTAAGTAACAATATCTAATTTAAAACTGTCTCCACTAAACGCACAGCCCTAAAGTGAATATTCTTTAAATGGTATCCAGCCGACAAAACTGTCACGATTAAATTAATACCAAAAGGCTCAAACTAAATAGTTCTTCCTTCCCATACAAACAATCGCAGTCATACAAACAATGACACAAAGGCACAGAAAGGATTTAATTCAAAAGAAATTGAAGCACAGTCGCCATTGAAATTAGATAGCGTCCATAAGTGTTGGCATTGTGTGTTATTTATGATTTCTTTATGAAATTACGGAGCAGAAACGAAGAATATACTCAATTTAAGAGGACTCATACATAAAAATGTATTGTTTTCATACTATGACAAATATATTGATAATTTCAACCAACTTTTTATAGTGAATAATTATTTTCCTTAAGTTCTAGATAGTACCATAGATATTTCATGCTTTCATTGCATGCAGTCGAAAATAAGTAAAAACAAGTGCGAGTGGGACTCGCGCACGAAGGGTTCCGTACCATTACCTGTAAGTTTGTTGTATGGGAGCCCCCCTTAAAGATAAGTAACCGTAACGGTAGGTGTGTAAATAAAGTAGAGTTGAGTACGAAATAGTTAAAATAGCTTCAAATACATGTAGGTATATATTATATAAGATGTATTAGATTAATATGAATAGCAAGTATTATGTATAAGTATTATAATTATGTTTTGTTACTAATGTGTAAGTTAGTTGCATCGCCTACAATTTTCCGCATTGCCCTATGGTTGACTGGTAGAGAATGCCTCATGGCATGTAGTCCATCTTTTGCTCGTTAAGTTTTCTTTTGAGCAATAAATATTAAATAAATAAATACCCAAGTAGCAAAAAATATGCACACCTTCGACGGACGAATCGACGGCCAAGGATCAGTAAGAAACCTTAAACACGTCCAAAGTCACGGAAAAATCTAGTATAATTTTTATAAATAGATAAAGCATTAAATAACCTCAAGAAAGGCCCCATTCACGTGACATATTCTGTCCCGCGGCGCCGCCCACGCCACGCAGGAGTGGCGCGTGCGCGGAATCGTTAAATGGCCGTTTAAAATAAAATAATACACATTTTCTGAATTAAAAAATACTACTAGTTTAATGGCAGAGCGACCCAAAGCGAGTCTTGGCCTCCAATACGAGTTTTCGTAACTTATCCTAATCTAGCACCGTTAAAAAAATCAAATAAGAATCACCGGATTCAAATCGAGCTTTTGTTTTCCTAATACTAAAACTTAAACAATCTTTACGAAACTTTAGGAACTGAATAGGAAGGAAATGTACTGTGTCGGAACGTTTAGATTTTTGTGTTTATTGTTATAGAATACTAGCTGTGCCCCGCGGTGTTACCCGCTCATCCCACGGGAACACTAAATTTATTCGGGATGAAAGTTTCCTATGTCCTTTCCCGGGTCTCAAACTATCTCCAAAAATTTCGTCTAAGTCGGTTCAGCGGTTTAAGCGTGAAGAGGTAACAGACAGACAGACACACTTTCGCATTTATAATATTAGTATGGATGTACACTATGTGTGCCTCATAAGAAAGCTCAAGGTTACTCAAAGGGCAATGGAGCGAGCTATGCTCGGATTTTCCTTGCGGGATCGAATCCGAAATGATGAGAATACGCATGAGAACCAAGATTGGCGACCGCAGACCGGAAGACGCAGCGTTGGAAGGCCTCCAAGGTGGACCGACGACCTGGTTGAGATCGCAGGTAGAAATTGGATGAGGACGGCGCAAGATCGATCGTTGTGGAGAACTTTGGGGGAGGCCTTTGTCCAGCAGTGGACGTCTATCGGCTGATATGATGATGATGATGTATGTGTTTGTTTTTGGCCAAAATTCCGTCGCAAACGAGTGCGGGTGCCTAGTACCTACACAAATTCTGTAATAATCTGGGCAATATAAGAAACGGTCCGACACAGAACATTTCCTGCCCGTTAAATACCTACAATTTCGTAAAGATTGGTTTTGGAGGAGAGTGGAGAACACAGTGTAGTTAGTTATATGAATAACATTAGCTCAATAGGTAACATCAAAAAATAAAAATAAAAAAGTATTTTTTGAAATATGTGACTTCAAAGGTACGAAAATTTATGATTTAACTCAAAAGAAATTTTGAAATTATTTTTAATATCCTCATCATAATTTAACAAAACGATAATTGTATGTACTTGAACGCACTTTTTAACGGTGAAAATGGCAAATTACTTATTTTCTCCCATAGGTAGGCCATCTGTATGGAGCATTTTTAGTGCTCTGTAGTAATATTGAACTTTGACGGTAATTTCTAAATTTGATTCCAATAAAAAATAGAATCGATGAACAATTGAACATCCTCAAAAAAAAATGTCCGCACGCCTATTGCTATTTGTTTCATACCGCCATGAAATACATAATAATTCATATTAAAGCACAGCCCTATTACAACCTCATACATCACACGTATTCTGCGATATTTTTAACAAACCCTACGCTTGATCCTTATTGTGAGCCTTAACAATGACACCATCCTCGCAAAAACGTCGTAAACGACCCAATCCATAAGGTATTATAAGCCCTTTTGTTTGAACAGCTCATAAGCCCACGGGATCCATATTTAGACGAAAGAATATAGAAAACGGCCGATTTGCTAAGGAAATGACCCGTACGATTGAGTTGGGTGGTCGGTATTTATGTATAGACAAAAAGTCGGCAATTAGGGTAAATTTTTTAGTTGTTTCACCGTATTTTTAACGTTTGCGATCGGTTTTTAGCGTTTTTAAGACTTGCAACGACCGTATCAAAGGGATTTTGATGCTTGAAACTAAAATGGGTGAACGAAAATCGTTCATGTTGAACGTCACAGATATGCCAACCCCAATTCTCTGCTTAGTTATGGTAGTTTTAGATTTTATTCGCTGCCATAAAATAAGTTGAGGCGAGAGTTTGTAAGTGTGTCTATGTGTATGTTTGTAACTTCTTCACGGACAAACGGCTAAAGCAATTATGATTAAATTCGGTATGGAGGTAGCTGACACCCTGGACTAGCATATAGGTTACTTTTCATCCCGGAATAATGTAGTGTCTCACCGCGCGGCGCAACTAGTCGGGAGTAATGTTCCAAAACGGCGAGGTAATCAACAACACTTTTCCATCGGACCACAGACCTGTACGAGGCACGATAAAGCTCCAGCAGATAAAAAAAAATTGGGCAAGTGCGAGTCCGACTCGCACATGAAGGGTTCCGTACCTATAACAAGTTTGTTGTATGGGGGCCCCCTTGAATATATATATTTTTTTAGTATTTGATGTTATAGCGGCAATAGAAATACATCATCTGTGAAAAATTCAACTGTCTACGTAGCTATCACCGATCTTGAGATACAGCCAGGTGAGAGACGGACGGACGAACGGACTGACAGCGAAGTCTCAGTAATAGGGTCCCGTTTTTACCCTTTGGGTACGGAACCCTAAAAAGAAGAGTTTTCTTTCTCTTTCGATAAAACAAACAAGGATAAATACGTCATTAAGTTGACTTTGGAAATAAAAATAGAATTCAAAGTTATACCAGTCAATGGCACCTCAGTTCCATTCACAAGTTATTATATCGTATTTTATTTGCAGGAAAATAAATCAATTCATAGTTAAACCTCCTTTGTGGAGAGTAAATCTGTCACCGCCTCTTGTGGCTGGCTTAGCGTATTATTCGCTGCTTACAGTCAACTTGAGGTCGACAGATGAATTACAATATTTATTTATTTACTAGCCGCTCATCCCACGGGAACCCTACATTTTTTAGGGATAAAAAAGCCTATGTGTTAATCCAGGGTATCAGCTATCTTCATGCCAAAATTTATCAAAATTGATTCAGCCGTTTGACCGTGAACAAGTAACAAATATACACATAATAGTAGTTTATGCAACTCCTACATAATGTGAGGTCTTAAAATACGACTATGGTTTTATGAAACTCGCCTACGGCTCGTTTCATGATAGGATCACACGAGTGTCTTAAAACCTAATTATGTACACTACTTTATCTACGCATATCATAATCATTATCATAGATTTTATTTTAAGGAAATATGAATCACTCGATCGGATGGGGATACTTTTTTCTTGTATGATCTTTTGAATTTACAAACGATTCTGTATGGTGAGCCGAAGAAGTCAATATATAAATAAATAATATACAATATAAATATCGGACAACCTCACACAAATCGATCTAGTCCCAAATTAAGCTCAAGAGGGCTTGTGTTATGGGTACTAGACGACGATGTACGTAATCAAATAGTTAAATACATAGAACAAACATGACCCAAGCACAAATATTCGAGTTCATCACACAAATATTTGCCTTGGCCGGGATTCGAACCCGGGACCGCCGGCTCACTAGGCAGACGTCTACAAACCGAGCCAAACGCGTCGTCCGTCAATATTCTGAAAATATTTAAAGAATATTTAAAGTCGTCTCCCAATTTTGGCCGAATTAGGTACAAAAAATTATGATCATGATCTATACGTATACAAGTTGAATTATTCAAGTAGCTAGGTGAAATTATAATTTTCATAAATTTACGTATACTGTATCCATCCATACAAAGCCATTAGTGTATACTTATATACATATTATTATACGTATCAAAACTTCACCATCCTCATCCTACTTCAGCTTTCAATCTCAAGCGTTTTAAAACACAAATCCAAAATGATGTTACTTATTCACTAATAAAATAAAGATACGTCATTTTACTTCCAAGGGTACTTTTAGATACTACAAAGAAGATCGTAAATGTTACATACGTTAATGCGACTTAAGACGTTCTTTAACGGTGTCAGTTGCGCGCTTGTATGATGACTCTTTTATAATTTTATTAATTCCATCCATCATACAAATAGTTTATGCATGGCAATGACAAATTGTTCCTCTTTATGATTGTTGATTAAGTATTCCTACTAATGTCTGATAATTAGATTCAGGATTTGAGTTCAAAAGTGTGTGCTATCAATATTGTGGTGTGTCAGTTTGTATTTATTGTATCTCAAGTAGCGTATGAATTGAATGGAAACGATTATAAAGAGTATTTGTTTTTATTTCATCTTGATGTGTCAACGACGTCGTCTTAATTCGGATTTATAGACAGAAAAAAACTAAGATACCTCTGAGTTCAAACTCAGTACTTTAATCTACGAATTTTGTTTGTCCCGCTTTTATAAGGAAAATCATTGAAAGAAAAGTTGAAAGAAAGAGGGGAAAACCAAGAATAAGCTACATGAAACAAATAAAAAAAAGGTACACGTCATGTCGTATAGGGAAATCAAGGAGTTGACTATAGATAGGGATAGATGGAGACAGCTACATCGACAAGACTTTGACGCTTAAATTTTTATGACGATAAATACAGAAACCAACACGCAAAGAAAAATGATATTGATTGTTGATCTTTGTTTTTATATAGCAATTAAAATACACTAGTAACACTGCCTCTTTCTCTCCCGCTTACGACATGGCGTCCGATGTGTATGGTTTAATTGTGCTCCTTATATACATGTTATAAAGCTGAAGAAGGTAAAAGTCTGTATATGGACGATATTCCAAAAAAAAGTTGGCGGGGACTTAGGAAAGATAACAGAACACGTTCCAACAGTTTTTAGAATATTGGTGGAATAAACAAAGAAACTCTAGTCTCAACAAATACGTAAGAAGTTTTGTTTAGTTTTAAAAGTGTATTGTTTGCTAAAGACTTTGCGGTACCTCCTTGTAGTCTAAGCTGCCGGTAGCTCAGTATCATCATTCATTATTATATCCTTGATTCTGGATCAGTTATGCGCACGCGCATACAGTCACAGCTCTATTATTATCGACAAAAAAAAAACGTGTGACAAAATAATCCCGAACAATACCCCACGCATCCTGTCAAATTTACAAGCGCTAATGTATGCAAATGACTGTCAATACATCTCGAGATGACAGTTCTGATGTTCAGATCAATCTGGAGAGCCATTGTATGGTAAGGAGCTGATCACAAAGGGCGGTTGAGTGGAGGAAATTGGGGAGACCTGTTTTTGAACGGGAGCCTAATTACTTTTTTAATTTGGAGTTGGTTGGTTTTTATTAGAATATTTGCATCTTCGTTGTTAGTTGAAGACCTGAATTTGTAGTGTTCTGGGGCATATCTCTTGGAAAACCTGATTGACATAGCCTTATCAGATTTACTTTTCTCAAGGAATAATACGATACCGTACGGACACTTTTTTCAAAGGTTGTTCTACCTCTTTTGACCATATATCAGATACATTGCCTAGATTTATTTTGGTTCTGGGTTGCCAATACCGAATATATTCATTCTACGGTGCCAAGGTCATAGTAGGCAGTAGTGGCGGTTTGGCTGACGCACTCGGTAGTAAGTCCAGTTTTTTCTGTCTATGGAACCAATTTTTATTCTTGGGGATATTTCTTCCTAACTGGCGCTTGAGCACTGCACTAGATACAATATTGCTAGCACAACAGACGGCCGCTTGGCTGACGAATACTTGGATGGCAAACAGGAAGATTTATGTAATCATAATCAGTTATCGGGGTGGAATGATTAAGTGGTGAAGGTTACAGGGCCCAAAACCGGTCAAGGCGTGGTGTTTTCGGGAAGGCCTACTTCCAACAGTGACCGTCTTTTGATAGACGACGATGACAGCACTCAATAAAAAAAAGATTTGCTAACAGTTGCCCAAATGTTAGCTGCCAGTTACATGAATCGGAGGACTGACAAATTGAGGGCTGCAGCACAATTTGGCAATTTCTCAAGTAGCTAAGTTTAATTATTGTATCTAGAAATGGATATGTTTCGAACTCGTATAAGTTAAGTTTAACTAGTAGTTATTTTGGATGGATCTATGGATGATTTGCTAACTACAAAACATCTACACGTTTATTTATCGTAACGTAAGTACCTTATGAAACAGTGACAAATAAGTCTCACTAATGAAAAGACATAGCGGTGACCCGATATGCATGAGTCACTAATTATATGAATCGACGCCAGAGTCGTCTCACAGCCATTAAGACCAATCTAATCTTGTTAATTTAATCCCACTTCCAACACCAGCAACAACGACGTAAGCGCCACCACCGTAGGTGTAAATACGACTTTTTAAATCAGTAAAGAACCCACGCAGAAGGAAGTCAATCATCAGCACTTTTAAAGTTCTATTGACTTTTGTGGAATTAGGAAGCTTAGAATTTATTTTACGATCGCTGCTTAGTTTTAACGGTTATTGTTCTGTTTTTAAATAACTTTGTTGTCACTTACCGAGTTGTGCATCAATTTTTATGTACCTCCATCTTGTTAAATTCCTATACCAAGTTCAGATATTATAGGTAAGGTAACATTACTTGGCAGCGACCGAAATCAGAGATGTAATTGCATAACAGTACCGCAGCCACCACCCAGTAAGAATTTTGATCAAAATCGGTACTGTAATGGTGACCTCCCCCCCACCGCGCAAGTCAACTCATGTGTTCCTCTACTCCGCGTACTGACTGGCAGGACTGAGTGTTTCATATTTTCATAAAAGAAAATCTATGATAATAATTATGAATATGTGTGTAGGTAAAGTAGTGTATGCAACTGTAGGTACATAATTAGGTCTTAAAACACTCGTGTGATCCTATTATTAAACTCGCCTACGGCTCGTTTTATAAAACCACACTCGTATTTTAAGACCTCTCATTATAGCAGTCGCATAAAATATTATTGAAATTACAATATAAGGCTTATTACAATATAAGATTTATATTACCCGGTTACGTTAAGTTTGGACCTCATTTGTATTCGACGCCATAGTTACCAAGTGCAAACTTAACGTAAACGGACGGTAAAGAAAAATGGGCAGTAGCATTTCCATTCCTGGAGAAGATTTTACATGACATGACAGTGAATGTTATCAGTTGAAACGACGATGAACTATTCATTTTATTCCTTACAGAATGCATACAAGTTAATAAAAACTTAAAAGAAGCAAAAACAAACTTAAGGTTTCTCCAGTAGCGATTCTGACTTGCTTTTTTATTCAACAAATTATGTTTGATATTAACTTTGAATGTCATCTTCCCTTTCTGCCCTTTTCCATTACTATAATAACACCAATCACAATCAATATATAGAATCCATCAAATAAGTTGCAAGAAATATCCTTCACAGTCTTATATTATGCTCAGTAGTGTAGCACTGGATCCATAAATTCAATACAAAAAACTGAAAATAACTAATCTGACTATTCTCAGAATGTAGGAAAGAAAATAGAATATAAATAGGTAAGTTGGTATTGCTTGACTAAAGCTAAAAACACCATATTGTGTAGTTATCTATAATTCTCATTAACAATAGCTAATGTTTAGTAAAAATATATTTTTAATGTAACTTTGTGCTTGTGAAAGTAATTATTCTGAGGTAAAATAGTTAATTTAATTTAAATATTATTATAACAAAGGAAGAAAATGGTACCAAATATGACACTGTATCTGGCTCTGTAGTTTTATTAGATATTGTTATAATGTGGTATGTCCGTCTTATTGAATGTAAATTTATGCATATTGTTCGTTTAGATTAAGCTCAATAAGCTGACAGGATCCATGACGTACTTACCTTTTATCTATAAATTTAATGTTACACCATTATCGCTATCAATAAACAGAAGGTTTAAGAAAATAAAGTCCCAAAAACTTCAAGAACCTTCGTTGTATCGCACTTTTCACAAACAACTAATAACATAAACTCACCATTAGCGAAGATCAAAAAAAGAGAACTTTCTGTACGGTTTTTCTGTGATGATACTGTCTAAAATCTGTACACTGCATCAATTCGCAATCACGCTGCAGTCACACGCCTTCAAATTACCGGTCGACGATTCGACCACAAAAAACAGCTCCCGACCCGATCGGCTAATTGAAAATAAATCAATAAGGATTAGGACTCGCTACCTGTGTTCACGCAACGGCGTACGCGCTGTATAAATTGGGTTTAGATACGACATTTCGGAAGTGAAGGTTTGAGATTCGGGCTTATATCGATTCAGTGTTGGCATGCTTAAGTTAAGATGATTTATGTTGGAGGCTATAAATCTAATGCTGCATATATTTGTAATGGTGACACGTTGCTTTTTTTTGTTAAAATTATTTAAAAGAAAGCGTTTCGTTAACGAATTCTGGGACTAATGCTAATATTGCCAAAATCCAATCCTTATAATTAATTATTTGGATTTGAATTAATGTATTTATTATGAAATTATTTGTCTCGCGTTGCAATTAATAAATAAGCAACGTTAACTAGAATTTAGAAATACCATGTAAACGTAACCTGCTTTTATAGTCATTTCAATCATATTAATATTTTATTTATGTTACTTATCAGAAATAAAAAAAAGTAGGCAAGGAAAAAATAAGTACGGATGTTAAAAAATGCGTTATTGCAAATTTGTTAATTATTTTCCTAATAAAATTACTTAGACGCTCATATTTTATCAATCATCAGAAATTCTTGGCATATTTTTACCCCTTCTAACCACGTCGCAACCGCTCAGACATAACTCCAAAATCCTATTAAAGCATAATCCAGTAGCAACGTCACGACGTGTCATCGCTACCGAATGTCAAACTAATCCCCTATTGATTGGAGTTCTTACTGCTCTTTTTTGTTTACTGCGGATTTGCTGTGTCACTCTGTTTTGTTTGCTTAAAAAGGTATTTTAAAAATATATAATATTTATAGTCCTGTCCAGGGATAGTGCCGCTACAGACAGCTTTCATATAGCAATGTGCATACGTCATATAATTGCATAATTAAACGTCAGTAGTGATTTATAGATGATTTGTCATCAACCAAGTTCAAAACATTGTTTACCGGAATGCTGCTCAATCCTCGTTCTTCTTGCGAATCCTATTAACCAAACTTGACTTTCATCGCTGTGGATAGTTTGGCTTTAATATGCAAAAAATACTTGAAATTTGGGGAATATTTCGTCCTGTTTCATAAAGTAAAGTGTGTATTCCATTAATTGTAAACTGTTGTGCTCCATTAATTATAGTCTAACAGAAAATAACCCATTTTTGCTTTCCCGACCGAATTGGCCTCAAACATATGTTTAAGAATGTAACAGACTGTTGATGTTACTTTTGAGGAGCGGAGGAGGATGTCTCGTATCCATACAGCAGTAAAAAAGTGTAATCCTCGATTTGTTAATAGATCCTGCTACTCACATGAATATTCCCTAGAACCTCATCAAAAAATGTTTCCTAAAATTGGACTCATATTGACAACAAAAAATCCTTTCATCAACGCTCCTAATCAAACCAAGACACGTGCAAGATTTACGGCAAAAATCAAACCAATTGTCAGACCAACACACACCCAACTCAAGAAAGCAACTAACTCTATTGAACTTTTTGAATCTTAAGACGTTTCAGAATTAGAAGAATTAATATTTATAGGATTTTTTTATAAAGGAGCAAAGAGTGGGCGGCCCTTTCCCACATTATGCCCTAACAGACAATGCAGCACAAATCAACGTGTGAAAGGCCTTTGTTGTGACGTTGCCTGTGGTTTGGCCAGGTCTGTTGGTGTCATAAGTTTTCGTGTATAACAATATTTAAACAATATGTTGTAATTGTCTTTGATTGATACGGTTTGTATCGTATCGTTAGGGATGCAAATTATAGGTTAGTCTGACATTCAACTTTTTTTATTGTCCAGGGATGTCACAGGCTACATAATAAGTACGAATCATATCGAGCAAGTACCTCAACCGAAATACCTGCATGTCACTGTGACGCGAAAATTATGATATACGAAAAAAAATACTTACTGTTGAGTTTCTTTCTGATTTCTTGTCAAAAGCGGTATCCTCCTGGAAAATGCTGGTAGATTCACAATCTGACTTGTAATTTTTTTTCATTTCTTTTCATTCATCATCATCATAACTGCGAAATTCAGTGTTGGACTAAGATCAACTCCCTTCACGAGAGCTGATCGTGCGTTTCTTTCATTTGCCAGCTTTTTGAGATCTTGACCACATCGTTGGTCGAAGTTTTTCGAAGCCTGACCTAGAATAAATCGACCTTAAGGATTGCTGATGGGACTTGGCCGTCCCCGTAAAGTACAGTAAAGAGAATACACGCAGTTAAAGATGCCACGCAGTTAAGTCGCCTAAATCGTATTAGATTTAAGTCTTCCTATATTATGTTGTTGATAACTATGTAACTGTGAACTACAGTGCCAAGGTTTTATTACTGTAATGCGGTGCACCTTATTTGAATAATATTAAAACAAATAAATCAGGTCAAGTAAGATCGCATCGGTAGGACGAGGACGAATCCTGTAAGAATAAATAGATAAAAATTTACTTGAATACATAAAGAACATCCATGACCCAGCAAAAGAATATTCGAGTTCATCACACAAATATTTGCCTTTGCCGGAATTCAAACACTGCGCCAACCGAGTCGTCAACGTCGTTCGCCATTAAATTGATCACTGTTATAACTTCATACACTCTCTGTGTGATCAGTAAAAAGATTTATCCCAAGGTACGAAGCGCTCCGGATCACATTAAGAGCCCTTACTCCTTTTAAAATGCTGATTGCTTAAGACATTTTTCTCTAGGATCAAATATGTCTCTTAACATACTATTAATGTCACTACCTAGAACAGGGCTATTGGGATTTATTGGTAGGTATATATTTGAAACCTACAGTTTGAATTTTTAATTGATAATTTTTGTTTTAGAAACTACTCGAAATTGACAAAATTCAATCGAAAAATTAGTTTTTTCAACTTATTTTCGACTGCACGCAATAAAAGCATGAAATAGCTATGTTACTACCTAGAACGCGGGGAAAAGTATTATTCACTTCAAATAGTTGGTTGAAATTATCAATATGTTTGTCATAATATGAAAGAAATATTTTTAAAAGAAATATGGTCTCATAAGTATAAGTCGTTACTAGTCCGCCATCTTACGAAGTGGTTTATAAAACTATGTCGATCATGCTAATACGATTATAATAGTTCCGAGTAAAATCGATTCATGGTACCATTGCAGGAGAAAAGGTCCAAAGAGGGTATCACGTAGTTAAGTTTTGGAATAGTATAAAATGATATTCGGAATAATGAAATAATGAACTTTATTCTGTAAGTAGCTCACAAGGATAATTTTACACGTCTGAGTCTACCGGCATTTCACAAGAAGAGACCACTGTTGAAAAAAAACTCAAAAGTAATTTTATTTTAAAAAGCTTTTTTTTTTATATCGGCACAACATAATGGCTCCACTTCGCTTGATGGTTAAGCAAAAGGGGAGCCCTAGTCGCAATGGCAACTGACCAATGGTACCTTGTGATACTTAACTAGTACAGTATTTATGCTTATAGGTAAGAATCAAGGCTTATCCGTTTGTGTGAGTTAATATAAAAGGTTTTGCACAAACAAAATGATGCACAACCAATTCTCGAATGCATTAAATACCCTTCTTACATTTTCTTACCTTTGAATACCCTAAATAAAAAGAATTAAACACCCCACACAACTAGCTGGTCACGTATTGCTATTAAAGCTGCATATCTTGGAAACTGCTGGTCATATTTCCACCAAACATTGCTAAAAACCATCTCGACAGACAGGTTTTTCGATTTAAAAACCGTGCACTCAAATTGGTCTATATCCGTTTGGGAGCTATGTTGCCACAGCTAGACACATGGACACAAATACACGGATACACATGTTAAACTTATAACACCCATCTTTTTTTTGTTGGGGGTTCAAAATAGAGTTGTATTTTTGCGAAAGAGATGCACACACCGATCGAATACTACAAATATACTCGCATTGCGTATGCACGCACGCAAACGAGTCAAATTGCCTTTATTTTCGATGAGTTCTGCGCCAAAACAATAAAATGAAAACATTTACATTGTCCAACATAGAAACAACGTTAATGCATCCTCGAAAATACCTCATAATCAGAACGCATCAAAATCCAGACTAAATCATTCAACGTGCAATCATTCGTTATAAAAGTAATCGGCTCCTTTATCAACCGATGCACCTTAGTCGCCATTAAAATCGAATTATTACCGGCAAATTTATATAGACCCGTCTCTGTACACGATTCGAACATTAAGACGAACAAAAAGCGATTGGGTAAGGAATATCAGGGCTCTAATTATGCTGGTGAGCGGTGTTAGTTTGAGTTTTTGTCAAGAGGTGGCGTTGACGTCGTGGTGCGCGGGAGTTGAGCTCGTTTGAGACTGGCAGCGACATCTGTTGTTGAGTAGCGGCGTTAGTGTGGTGCTTATTAATTTTGGAATAATTAGTTACTTTTTATGTAGACGATAGTTATATATACTTATATACGATAGATAGTTATAGACGATAGTTAGATAGCTTGTAGAAAAGGGAAATCTGGAGTATATCTCTGCAATGCTTTATTTACAATCTCTTCGATCGAAAAGCGATCTCTTCCACACAACTTTCGGTTATTAAATCTAATAATGTGTAGGTGCAGTCTGGTGCTAAAGGTAATGGGAGAGTGGGATACAAATGTCGTAAGTACAAAAATGGAATTATACAAATACATAGGTACAGGTTGTGTTTTAAAACGACAAATTTTCTTAGTAAATACTAACGTATTCACTAAAAACGTGTGTGACTATGGGACAACAACAAATAGTCAATATTTTTCATTATTCCTATATTCCTGTGTAATCATTCCTATATGAAATGGACCCGACTTTTATGTACCTGTGGTATTATTGCTATTACACTGAAATTTATAGCAATTAGGTACATACATCTGCAGATATTGAAATGACTCACCTATCAGATATTACCTGAATTCCAAAAATAACAACACTCATCCACCTCCGAACGTACATCAGATAATAGAATCGTCCAAACCATTTAACAAATCGCCAATTAACCTTTAAATCTACCTAAAGATGATGCACGTACCAAAAACTAGCCAATTCCGCAAAAATGACCACTCAAGAATCGATGAAGCGTGAATAACATCGTCTCTTTCCAACCGAAGCTATCACCGATAGCCAAGAAAGAGACGCATCTAAGCCCCGCCTCCTCAATCGATCTGATAATGGAACGAGTTTCAACTCCGGCGCAGATGAGATCTCGTCATGTTTCGCGATTGCGCGTGTCCCTTCCTTTGTATTTAAAATTATCTTTATTACTTTATCCGTGGGAGTTCTTTTAAATTATCCATGATTCACCGTGACAACGCCCCAGATCTAACGATAAATGGAGTCAGGACATCTTTCAAGAGGGATCAAGTCATGCATAACTTTCAGATGGCGCGATTATGGGTTAAAAACGTTGCGAATGGTTTCTTGATTCAAAATGGCTGACTTTTTTAATGTTTTGTGAGCTGTTTTCATGGATGGCAAGTCAGCAAGAAACTACAAATTTGGAATGTTATAAATTTATGTAACATGTAATGTCTTATTACATTAGGTACATGTTTTATAAATAACAGCACCCTCTCTCGCTTGCTCGTTCACTGCTCTAAACTAGTACAGCATATAGAGGACGCTAAGGTGTACAGTTTTTCAAATAAACAATGCAACGCTTGACATATAGAGCATAAGGAAAAAATCGAAAGGTAATCTAGTGTTAGGATGGAGGAGCGGTTAACACAGTAGACCGATAATCCAGGGGTACCGGGTTCGATTCCCGGCCTCTTCCGCCAGGTTACGCACTCAACATTAAACTTTAGTCTTGCGCTGCTATCGTTGGGACCCTGGATTAACACAAAGGTTATTTTTTAACTCGAATGAATGTGGTGATGCAGCTAGCATAAGATAACAAATCAAGGATATGGCTATGTTCATCAGTGAAAATTAATATAATAGGTATGTCAGATCTTTCATTATTCTTTCTCCGTCGAAACATTTAAACAGATTAAATTGTAACATAACTACGAACATCTCCAAAAACTGGTAGCAAATCCGATAATGCCCGTTTCACAAAGTTGCGACCGTCGGCGCGGGCCATTTTGCCGCTCGATATACCGCGTATCAAGATGAGAGCAATTAAAGGTCGGGGTGGAACCTCCTTGATGTGGATGTGGCATTTTAATATAGATTCCGTTATATAACTTGGGTCTCTTCAAGTCGAGAGTGAATAGGCATTTTCTAGGCAAGCATGCTTTATCTTAGGCCTTATTGTCCCGTAACATCAGGTGCAATAGAGGTCATATGCTTGACTATCTTAAAAAAAAGATACAGGCAAAAGGGGATCTTTTTTAAAGGCCAATTTAATCACCTAGAGAGCAATGGAGAGGGAAAAGTATAATTGTTTTAGTAAACTAAATCTGGGATAAAGATATCTATAGAAAGACCATAGTAGACAAATAGCTCGAAATGCAAAACTTAAGTGGTAATCTGACAATAGGACACATTGCTTGTAGAACCGTTGGCTGCTGGGGCAGATGAGTTCCTGAGCTGATTGGCGAATACGCACTGGATTGGACTGATGACTGAATTTTATTTTCAATCACTACATATGTAGTTTAAAACAAAGTCGCTTCCTGCTGTCTGTCTGTCCCTATGTATGCTTCATCATCAGCCGATAAACGTCCACTGCTGGACAAAGGCCTCCCCCAAAGTTCTCCACAACGATCGATCTTGCGCCGCCCTCATCCAATTTCTACCCGCGATCTTAACCAGGTTCAACCTTCGTCGGTTCGTCGGTTCACCTTGTTGGAGGCCATCCAACGCTACGTCTTCCGGTCCGCGGTCGCCACTCAAGAACCTTTCTGCCCCAACGGCCATTGATTCTACGAGCAATGTGCCCCGCCCACTGCCACTTAAGTTTGGCGACTGTCTGAGCTATACCTTGGTTATCTTGCGTATCTCATGCTCATGCGTATGTAGGCTTAGATTTTAAAAACTACGGATAGAGGAAGGTTTATATGTATAAAACATGCATAATTTATCAGCATTGCCCCTGTGCGTAGGAGTGGCTAGCTAGTTTCAAAATATACCGCATCCAATTTTCACACACACCGATCCCAAACAGCGCAGTGTTTTTACGGCGTTCGGCGCACCATACGACTAGACGCGGCGCACCATTAATCCCGAAGTTTCGGATGCGCAGCGATAAAAATTACGTTCGCGCCGGGCGACATGTTTCTGGAATTGTCGGAATCAATGTATGGTGAACGTTTAGTTACAAATCTGTTATTTAGCGTGATGTAAATGCATACTTCTAGCGTTATTTGTGTTTTCGCTCGCGTCGATACATATAGGTTTAACACTATAAGGTCACCTGTGCGCCTAGCACAACTACCTATGCTTCGGACTCTTGTCGCGCGTCATAGCGTCACCCGTCACTCTCTCATAGTACTGCACCGAAAGAGATAGGTATCATGTCTCGTCCGAGAAAGAATCACGTGTCACCTATGCTATTGCATCTATTATTGATGATTCATAGATGCACAAAATTTTCAGACCATCCTTACTAAATTTAAGACACCCCCGATACAAGTAAAAATGACTACTAAAACTGAACATAACTACAAAATTTGGAATTCGTCGCTTCAATATTGGTTGAGATCTTGTCACTTGTTCCAATGAAAGTTGAATATCTTGGAAAATACTGGTCCTATATATATGAGTATGAGTATTTTCACCAAACACAGCTAAGAACCATCTCGACGGACAAGGAGAGCTTTTTACTTAACCTAATCCTGTTCAAAAAGTGTTTATTTAATTACCACGACCTTTCAAACATGATGTTACGTTCCTAGACTCGATGCAAATCTAATTTATAATGATTTTTTTATAAAAAAAAAACTCTTTTTTACTTAGGTAGTGAAAAAAAATATAGTTATAAATCATCGTCGGCCAATCATCTCTGTTTGGCCCTATGGTTGACAGGTAGAGAATGCCATTTGGCATTAAGTCCGCCATTCGTACTAACTTTTGTTTTGTGCAATAAAGTTTAAATAAAAAAAAATAAAAAAATCATCGGTCGTAGCATTCTCATAGACATGCACGAATCGAAAACAATACATATGTCTAACATCTATAGCTATTAAGGCGCATACAGACCAACCTTCCATCCCCACACGGTATTAATAAAGCATTCTTCAGCAATTAAAAATGCTTTTTTCGAAGGGCGTCCTGCCCCAGGGCTGCGCGGTTAGAATTTGTCTTACGAATGCGTAGCGAAATAATTATACAGCGTAAATGATTGAAAGGTATCTCTCTGACACTCTGGCTGATCGGAGAGTAGTACAAATCCAGAGACAGCTGGGGGGTGCATTCTAGTTCTCTCTAAAATTTTGTTACTCTTAGTGGAGAATAATCACAAAACCCTTTTCAGGGTTCCGTATCCAAAGGGTAAAAAACGGGACCCTACCTATATTACTAAGCCTCCGCTGTCCGTCTGTCCGTCTGTCACCAGGCTGTATCTCATGAACCGTGATAGATTGCCGCTATAACAACAAATACTAAAAAAACAGAATAAAATAAATATTTAAGGGGGATCGCATACAATACAACAAACGTGATCACTGTGATCAGTTACCGTTAACTTTGCACTTCCTTTGTATCCGACGCCATACATATACCAGGTGCAAACTTAACTTAACCCGGCTAGTTAAAATGGAATAAGTATTTGTACGTAACCCTCGTTGCGCGAGTCAGACTCGCACTTGACCGGTTTTTTTGCATTACCTCAGACGAATAAGCGTCTTGTAAGCTTACCGTTACCCATCTTCCCGTGTATTAAAAATTGTTGAAACCCATTCAGCCATTTTGGCAATACCAGGCCGCAAAATGCATTAACCTAACCTAACTTACTTTTCTGACAGGAGTTTGTACGTATAGAGTCAGAGTCTTGGGACTCTACGGACGCTAACCTACTTTTCTGGTAGCAGCTTCTTTCTATTGGAATTTCATTTGTTTAATCAATGTTGAATTATTTTTATTAAAGTAGTAAAGTCTGCTAGTAAAGGTCCCACGGCCCACGGTTTTGGGCCAGACGGGGTACATTAAAAAGTATGCAAAAAATAAAAGTTATAGCTTACAAAATTACATTTTTTCGCTTCTATATGATCGTTTAGTGTTGGTACGTATTTCAATTGTAGGATAATAAATAATAGTCTCCGTGTTGGACATAATCCTTTCCATTTCTACGGCTTTCTGTAACAACAAAAACTACTCTGTATTTAAAGTAGATCGCCTGAAGCATCCCATCTGAAATGTATGGTCGATCCTCTATCGAAGTAAGCGAAAAAACAGCTGTTATTAAATGCTCATTAGTACCTGAGCCATCTTAACACGACCTACACCATGCTAAAACCCTCTTAATCATAAAGAGATAAAGTCTTTAAGGAACGCAAGATGTAACCAAGTTTATGCTTACGCATTATTTGTGTATTTGCGTATCGAGTAAGGAATTTTGAGTTGTATGTCTGTTTCATAAAGTTACTTTAAATGCAAGGCGAATTTAGTTCGATTGATGACGAAGAAATAGTAGTTGCGTTTCTGATACAGATAATTCAACTTTATACTGATTGTCTTAGGGTTGTTGAGGGTGGAAATTGTGTTTGTAAACCAATCTTCGAAATGTAGTAACTAAGAAGTCATTTTTATTTAGACCGATTTGTACAAATGAATAAATGAGTACTTACAACTTCGATTGAGGTATGGTTTAACTTTTTTACGGCTCAAGTTATTAAAGTAATGTGAGACTTTGAAGTAATTTGGGTTCGTATGATACTTGCGTTATTAATGTCATAATCATTCAACAGATAACGTGGGTAATTGGAACTGGAACTAAGGAATGACACCTCTTCTTCGTATACTCCAAAAGACTGTACCAAATATTGCTAACAATGTTTATTCGTACTGGACGCTTCAAATCAGAAATGAGGAGATCCGTGAACGGACCTAAGTCAAAGTCAAAATATTGCCCGATGGATTAGCCAGCGGAAGTGGCTGTGGGCGGGGCACATAGCACGTAGAACTGACGGCTGATGGGGCAGAAAGGTTCTCAAATGGCAACCACTTACCGGCAAGCGCAGCGTCGAACGTCCACCCAGACGACCTGGTAAAGGTTGCAGGAAGCCGTTGGATGCGGGCCGCCTCCAACCGGCCGGTCTGGAAGTCACTGCCTTTGTTCAGCAGTGGACGTCCTGTTGCAGATATATTTATATGATATAGAATTGAGTATATACTCAACTTTATTTAAAGAACAATAATTACTTAATACACGGAGTCTTTCTCTTCAATCGGTTCGTTATTACTGAGGATCGTGATCACTGGCTGGTCTTATCTTGATGATCTGTCTCCATCGGTCCTGGTCCATCGTTGCCCTCGCCAGCTGGTGGAATTTCCTTGAGGAGGAAGTATTAACACACGGAGTATACCGTCTATTGAGAACCAAAACGGGATTCCATCCATGTTGTCGATATACCACTGATACGTACGAAACGCTTTGCGTCTACTTTCCTTATGAGGACAGCTAAGGAATGGAACTCTCTTCCTGCGCACCTGTTCCCCGAAAAATATAACTTGGATCTCTTCAAGTCGAGAGTGAATAGGCATCTTCTAGCCAAGCATGCTCCATCTTAGGCCTTATTATTAACATCAGTGAGTAACAAATAGGTACCTACTTACAACAAAACTCGTAAATCAGTATCAATCTACAAACTAGATACGAGGTTTTGAAGAGCAGTGACAGAAATTTTAGTGAGTTTTGTTGTCACCAGAAGATACGATATCAAAATAGAAGAGTAGAAGAACCTAAGTAGATGATAGCCCGAACAAGTGTTGAATTAAGTGGCAGTGGTAGTGGTCAGGTATATTTCCCGGCAGATAGGACCAGTGCTTTTTGAATCATGAATACGTAGATACTTACTGAATGTGGGTATGATCTCTTATAATTAACCCCCCGGCCAGAAAAGAGGGGTTTTATAAGTTGAACATGTGTATCTGTTTATTTGTGTATCTGTATATCTGTGTGACTATCTGTGGCATCGTAGCTCCCAAACAAATGGACCAATTTGAGTGCGGTTTTTTGAAATCGAAAGACATGTCCGTCGAAATAGTTCTTAGCTATGTGTAGTGGAAATATGACGAGTGGTTTCCTAGATATTCAGCTTTTGTTGGAACAAGTGACGAGATCTCAGCCAATATTGAAGCTAAGTTCCAAATTTTGTTATGTTAAGGTTTAGTAGCATTTTCATCTCACACATTAAGTGACAAGCTTGTATCGGAGGTTTTTTTTTTTTATATTCAGGTTATTAATTATAACATAAGGGTAAGTCTCCATTATGAAATCATTAGAAAACCATACACTACATGTTACAAGCCTGTTGACAGACACAGAATACAGAAATACAGAAATACAGAATCTCCACTCGATCGCTTAAACTCCACTATAAACAGTAGTCGAACTCCTGTGACAATGTATTTAAGTGCACTTCGCTGCGACAGATCAAACATCGCAACTAGTTGGCTTGCATGATCTCATCTATTCCCTCTGCGACGCAGGTAAGTTTGTCTTTGAAGTTCGTTTACATTGGGCAAGTAGGTGGAAGCGAGTTACTTGCATTTCTTCTGTCACATGCGAGTGAGGTAACAGACATGAAGATCATAGCAACTAGTTGGCTTGAATTATCTTATTCCGTGTGACGCAAGTAAGTTGGATCCTCGGTGTTCATTGAGATTGGGCAAGTAAGTGGACGAGAGTTAATTGATTCTAGATTTGTTTGAGACACAGGTAGGTTGGTCTTACATATTCTTTTTTATTAGGCATGTAAGAGCTAATTACTTGTTTCTTTTTATGGAAGGTGCGACTGGTGAAATTTCCAGCAAGCAAGATGATCAATTATCGCAACTAGTTGGCTTGCATGTTAATTCACTGTGAGACACTGGTAACTTTGTTTCTAATGACAGAACTTTTCAGCTACTTGCCTATTGAAAGAACAAGGGTAAGTACTTTATATTTATTGTGTTGTAGCACGTGTGGATAGTGAAGTTTGCATGAGGTAAGTATGTAGTTTTCGACAATTTTTATTAACCTATCTGTTTGGTTATGGACGCTCCAAAAATCGTTCGATAATTCAAATTTGATTTATTAGTATCCTTAATGTTATAGAAGTCATTTGGAGATAATTATACAACAAACTAATCTTCCAAAACTGCATCAAATTAGGGTCTCATGATGACCCGGGGAGGGTTGTTTTTTTCATTTAGAATTTAGGTTATTATATATATGCACTTGAAGGACCTTTGTACTTTGTTGTGCCTTCAAGGTCAACTAACTCGTGCAAGTAGCTAAACAAAACCAAACGTTCTGTCTCATCGAACAACGCTCCCACCTGTTGTAATACGATTGCAGTTGTCAACAGATCGCCTGGATATTTGAATATGGATTCAAAAGGACTCCAGAGAAGGGAATTGGTTGAATTGGAACGCATGGAAACGGAATAGTTAAGCGTGGGAATTGGACGAGGCTTTGATTGCGATTAGGGACTTAGTGCTTTCAGGAAATGTTTTTGGTGACTAGAATTTCACAATGTATCAGAAGAATTAACTGTTTGAAAAAGTAACCTAGTTGAGGGTCATATATTAATTATCCAATGACGAGGAAGGTGGCTAACAGGGAAGAATGGCGGCGTATTGTGAAGCTTGCCACCAACATCTTAAATGATGACCACGATCTCTCTGCCAAGAGTGAATCCGACAAAGATTATGAGAGAATGGCTTCATGTTGGTAGACAGTGCCTCTCTGACCAACGGCTCTCTGTCCAGAGAAGCAGAGCGAAGCAGAGATTCCTCAGATTTAAATACACATCTTTTGGCCTTCACAAAGACGCAGTCTGATTCATTGTCTACACTCCGCTTCAATAGACAGATAGTCTTAAAGTATGGCCACCTTTTTGTACTTCTTGATACCTACAAATAATAAATAATTTTGACGAAAGAAAATTTTGGATTGATGATTCTAATAAAAAGGGTCGCAGATTATTTATTGAGAAGGATTATGATTAATATGAACGTGTTATCAAGATACGACAAGGAGACAAGATACAGCCCGGGGTTTTAGTGCACTAGGCCGGCAGTAGGCGGCAAATCATCCTTGCACCAAAAATACGGAGGTATGGTTACAATTTGAAAGAGCTTTTAAAAATAATTGTAGACTTAAGCAGTTCTGTTTCATTAAGAGTTTTCCTAATATCAGTAATAACGTTAAGTACACCATAAAGCCCCATCGCACTCGCACAAACTTCGTTATTAATTTTCAATAAGAATTCTTCAAAAACATCCACAAACTTCCACCGAACAACGTTCTTAAAGCGGAAAAAAACCTCACAAACTCCGTCCAAACCGGCCAGCAAACAAGACAACTGAAAAACGAGAAAAAATCCCGAAAAATATTTGGAATATTTAACAAATGTAAACCACTAACGATGTCGCTTAATATTTTGAAATATAAAAATAAAAATCCCTTTTGTCGGGAGCTGAACTTTTTTTTGTGGTCGGTTTGTAAAGGAAAGGGAAAAATGGCCGCTTGCCCTGCGGAAAACTTTTTTGCGGTAAGAAAAGGTTTGCTTTGTTTGCCATGTTTGTTTCTGTTACTTTTTTTTTGGAAAAACCTGAATACCTTAGCGTTATAGGTATTTAAACGTTCTTTGGGACATTCCTTTATAAATGGATGGGTTTTCAGCGTTCAAGCGTTTAGAATGGTATATGTTTATATCTTCAATTAGAAAGAGATGTACCTATAGTAAATCTCTCAAGCATCGGATTTCTGATAGCACGTTAGGACTTAAGAGAGCTGTGGAATAATATCGGCATAATAATATTAAATAAAAAAATTGGGCAAGTGCGAGTCCGACTCGCGCATGAAGGGTTCCGTACCTATATATACTTATGTATATATAATCTACAACAAGTTTGTTGTATGGGAGCCCCCCTTAAATATTCATTTTATTTTATTTTTAGTATTTGTTGTTATAGCGGCAATAGAAATACATCATCTGTGAAAGTTTCAACTGTCTAGCTATCACCGTTCTTGAGATACAGCCTGGTGACAGACGGACGGACGGACGGACGGAACCCTTCATGCGCGAGTCGGACTCGCACTTGCCCAATTTTTGTTAATTTTTTTTTGCTTTTTATTGATTCATATAAAACACTTATGGCGGGGTGATCGGGAAGGTCATGAAGGCATGCATCTCGTTTGAATTATCTCCTAACTCCTAACCGTTAAGGAGTTGTACCTTCCATCATCAGCTCAGCATTGGAAGATGATGACTACCATATTATGCAAATACTTAAATAGTTTTAGAAAATATATGAAAAATATTATAAGTGCCTATAAAATTTCAGGAGTTCCTACGATTCCTCATAGATCTCGTCATCCGATCTTCACCAAAATTGTATGGGACCAACTTTAAGATGTTTATTCATGAACCTAAAAAGAATTTTCCAAATCGACTCATAAATGACGGAGTTTTGAGGTAAGAAACATGAAAAATAATAATAAAAACAAACATACAACCATATTGAGAACCCCCTCCGTTTTTTGAAGTCGGTTAAAAATACAATTTCATAAACTCCTACAGTGCTATGAGAAGTCCCATGCCTAATAGTCATGTTAATGTCACTCTAGTGCAGTGTTTTTCAAACTGTGGGTCGCGACCCCCAGGGGGGTCGCGGTATATATCCAAGGGGGTCGCGATGATCAGCATCGAGAAAGTCTCGTGACTACAAGGAATGCAGATTTTTTTTCAAACGTGTACATTTTAATAAATAAAACAGCAATCATTCTCAGACATGAGCATTTCTCAAAAAGTTTGTACACAATTAAGACAGAAAATTAAAAGTCAATATAATTTTCCTATTTTGTTACCAATTATTTTAGTAATTTTATATCAATGTTATGGCTATGTTCGATAATTAAGGTTCTGTTATGCCTATACCTTTTTAATTATATATAATCTGATACTAATGTATTGGAAATCTCAAAGAAAATGGGTAACAAAGTAGGAAAATTATATTGGACTTTAATTTTCTGTCTTAATTGTGTACAAACTTTTTGAGAAATGCTCACATATATCATAATATTGTATATTTTTTTATATTTTTACGTTTTTAGGGTTCCGTAGCCAAATGGCAAAAAACTGAACCCTTATAGATTCGTCATGTCTGTCTGTCTGTCTGTCTGTCCGTCTGTCCGTCTGTCCGTCTGTCCGTCCGTATGTCACAGCCATTTTTTTCCGAAACTATAAGAGCTATACTGTTGAAACTTGGTAGGTAGATGTATTCTGTGAACCGCATTAAGATTTTGATGCAAAAATAAAAAAATAATAATAAATATTGGGGGCTCCCCATACTTAGAACTGAAACTCAAAATTTTTTTTTTCATCAAACACATTCGTGTGGGGTATCTATGGATAGGTCTTCAAAAATGATATCGAGGTTTCTAAAATATTTTTTTCTACACCGAATAGTTTGCGTGACAGACGCTTCCAAAGTGGAAAAAAGTTGCCCCCCCCCCCTCTAACTTCTAAAATAAGAAAATGAAAAATCTAAAAAAAACATATGATGTACATTACTATAAAAACTACCAACGAAAATTGTTTTGAACGAGATCTAGTAAGTAGTTTTTTTTTAATACCTAACTTTGCAAGTTTGCACCTAATTTATATGGGGCGCTATACATACCAGGTGCAAACTTAACTTAAACACTTAGGGATGGAAAGTGTTTGTACGGAACCCTCGGTGCGCGAGTCCGACTCGCACTTGGCCGGTTTTTTATATTTGCAAGCAGTGAACTAACTTACCTTCTGAATTTGCGTTTCAAAACGCATACGCATGACTGATTGAATTATAGGCGGGTGCGTTCCAAATCTGTTAAATAAGAGTTGGGTTCTAAGGTTAGTAGCACAAAGTGAGTTTAGGGGGTCGCGAAGGAATTTTGATAGTCATTAAGGGCCGTGACACCGAAAAGTTTGAAAAACACTGCTCTAGTGCACCAATGTCGTTGCTTCCGTGTCGCCTTCAAGCCTTTTGGTTTTCTTTGTTTTGTTACCTAGGTACCGCATTTTATCGGATGTGGACGATAATCGATAAGTTATGTAACAGGAAACAAATTCGCTACTTCTCGATTAAGTACGATCAAAATCAAATTGTTCATTATATAAATAGGCCTAGGCACTTTTATGAGTCTGGATTTGAATCTACCTGCATTTCAGAAAAGGAGACCGGTGTTGAGAAGAAAACGGAAAAAACTTAAACAGGAAGATTCTTTTCGTAAATTATGCTTAAACTATAACAATTATGTTATAACTAATTGGTATACGTAAAGACAATACCTTGACTACAGATTCTCAAATCAATGTTAAGTACAGTAATTGTACTTAACATTATAAAATTTTAAATTTTCTCAGAGGTAAAAAGTCTTTAGATGTCATGACATGCAATAAATAAAATTAATCAGATGATCAACAATCTAACAACACTTAAGATACATACTTAAGTACATACAACCCTCGATACATGTAGGGACACATCATCGAGAGCTGCAACTTTATCATCTGGGTTAATATCACTCTGAATCTTCATGTCTTTCGAGAAACATGCTTTGCTTACCCTTATTTTGTACATTATCATTTTGAGACCGCCGAGGATTCGAACACTGGACCTCGCGATTTCTAGTCCACCCTCTAAAAGCGATACAAAATGCACGATTTAAGAAACTAGCCAGACAAAGCAAGGAAGCCGCAGCAAATAGAGCTATCTGCTATTCTCCTAATAGGATAATTATTCAGGCAGATATTTCTAAAGCGGGGTGCACACTTACCTGCACTAACTCAATAGTGTGTTTTTTTTAATATTGACCACCCAGTATTTGCTTGTCTATTTTTACACAAACAAACACAGATACACGGCAAGCTGTTTTACTCATATCCTGATCTGGATCCACGGAAGATCAGCGTCGTAGTGCCCACGAGAGTGCTATAACATATGCTGAGTGAACTCCATTTTTGTAACCAGTAGGCCTATTGCGTTTATCACGTGATAAATAAGTGTCAAAGCATCCGTCACGTTTTGACCAATTACGAGTGCAAGGGACAGATGCTTTGTCACTTATTTATCACGTGATAAACGCAACCATCATAGGCCCCCAGGACATAGTTTAGCTTATAGAATTACTATAGAGTTTAAGTTAAATTTTATTGAAAACATGTTATTTAAATGTAAAATGTAATTGGTTTGCAATATAAATTTATCTTCTTCATTCTTCTTTTTCGACAATACATGGGTCCACATAACTAATGACATTTTGAGAGAACACCGGTATATGTTTGTCTACTTTAGGGATGTAGTTAATGCAAAGTACCGTCATGATATTTTGTTCCTCATAATGTTAGAATAAATGCCTAGAAACCTACACATAGCACCCCTACACACACTTGAAAGTGAAGCCAGTTTTGGTTAGCTCGGGCTAAGTTTCTTCCGTGTGCACATCTGTCACAACGTCAATGTCACATGTCGTATTTATGATTGGTTCGTAGACACGCACACATGTCTGAAATCTGTTGTATGAAGACTCTCGTTCTAGGCGTAATTATTCTAAACTCATAATGAATATAGTCTATAATTTATTTTGGAGTTTTAATTCTATCATGCTGAAAAGTTCGACAGAAAAACTAGCCACCTTCACAATTAAGGAATAAAATTGGCTGAAGGGAAGGGAATTGACGGAATATGTACTCCGACCTTCCTGCTGTCTGATATCTCAGACTTGTTGCGTGTAAGACATAGCTATAGTTTGGCTGAATGTAATCTAAGTAGTTTAGATTGTTTATCGTTGTTTCGTTGTTATTAGGAAATATAGCAATACACAGAAACTTTAAGACCTGTTAGACTTAACCTTTACGGTGAATACTATCCCTAAGCCATTACTGTGGTCGAAGGAATATTTACATGCCCACACAATGGGCAACCCTAATTTGAATATCATGCCCGGGACAATCCGCAGAGTAAAAAATATCAACAATAAACATGGACGTCAAATAGCTGATAGGGTTGTCACATTGCTAAAAAGTAAGTTGTAACAAAAATATGAAATCAAATTAAATACATACTTCTTCTTCTTAGTCGTTAGTACTATTAGAGGCAGATATTGTTCGCGGTATGATATTACGCCATTTATTTTCGATTCACAGACATTCTGGTGCACTCATGCAAAGGTCCGCCCACAGCTGATTAGATCTGGTCGGTCCATCGCATGGGTGATCTTCCACGTGATCTGGTTCCCTCCACTTTGCCCTGGACGACGAGATGCTCTATGGAGTTATTGTTCAATAAATACTGTTATTAAGTAAATACAATTTAGTATGCTTCATAGCCCACCAGAATAGTTTAACAAAAGAAATAATAATTTCTGATTGGACTCTATGAAGACTGAAACCGACAGCATAATAAAAAAAGTACAGAGAGAAAAGAACGAAAACACGATATCAAAATTCTGGTAAAATAGGCCAATGAAATAAACGCATATTTCTCAATAAGTATTAACCCCCGCGATTTGACTCAAAGATTCCGAGAGGTTCTATCGAAATAATCGACAGAAGAATCTTCAGTCCGTCTTCCCATAGCTTTGCTCGTATGTTTCTAGCTGCTACCACTCATTGCTAGACGGTGTTTTTTCTCCACCACTGCCATACAGCACCACTACTAATCAATGTCTACTTTAAATTATTGAACAGAATCAATTCTGATTTTATATTTTTATCTTATTTTTGTAGGCCTTGGCCTACAACTTGTGCAGACTTGGATAAAGCTAATGTCATACTTTTTATTATTGTGTACTTTACTCAGAATATATGAGACAACCCTAAAGTAGATGCAATAAACAATAAGAGTGGACAAATATGAAAATAAGCCGTATCGGCAGCGGCGCAACTCATTTGCCTACCCGCGTACCCTCGCCCAAGCAGGTATAGTAATATTGAAATATAAATTATGGCTTACTTTCTGTAAATATTGATAATCACTTTTTCGCAACAAATAAACGACTTCAAAGAAAAGAAATCATTTTTATATTTTTTTTTAGAACCAAAATCACCCAAACTTTTCATTGCTCAAATTTCGTTACGTATACTCTAATAAACAAGTATATAAAAAAAAAAAAAAAAAAATTGGACACCTCAAAAAACTTAGTCTACAATGGGTTAAACACCTAACTAAAACATGAACTTACACATTTCATTGTATTTCTATTGGTAAAACATGAACTTACACATTGCATTGTATTTTCTATTGGTGGTGTACAAAATGAATCAAAAGATGGCGTCGTTGTTAATATTAGGAAAACACAATTATATTTCGAAGTACCTAAGGTATTCTATAGTTCAGCCTTCAGCAAAGAAGGTATGGTTATTAATTAACCTATTTCCTTACAAAACGGAATAAAATGCTCAAAATCATAATTATTGTAACAATCTTAACTTCAGTTGACCACCGTACAATTGGACGATTCAATACAATAAACAATCATGGGTATACTTTTTGCTTTCAACAGTACACCGAATGTATCGGGCGTAAGTCCCTGACCACATCCACTTCTAGACTGCTCCGTTACTCTACCAAGCTTGTACGAAATGGCTTATGTTATTAGATCATTTATGTTCATTACGTCCTTTTGTACTTCGAGGGTTGTCTTAGTCACGGACTTTCAGCCCATTTCTGTATTGATTCTTAATAGCAGATCGTATATGGTATCAGGATTATTGTCAGTTAAAAAAGGTCGGTTTATAAAGTTCGTGCCACCGGTCTTTACAAAACAATCTTCGTTGGTTTGTGTATGAGAGATTCAATTAACATAATGTATGGACTAGTTTGTGCCTATCGTTTTGTCCTTTGATGAATATGCAGTATTTTGTCCATTGTATGTAATTGTTTGATAGTACAATTTCATTTATTAAATAAACCTAAACAGTATAACTTCGCTTCTATTTAAGTACGAAGCTCATCTTAAAATGCGATATTTAAGATCTAAAATCGTTGAGTATTTTTCTTGTGGCATATTAGCTCTAACGAGGACCAACAAAGAAAAAAGTCTGTCATAATGTTTTTATGACCTAATACATTATAGCAGTAATACTTATATCATATCATTTTTGTATTAGGTAAATGTTATGTCGAATGTCTTTTATACTCGAAGATCATTATATCCAGTGAAATTATACTGTTTATTTTAAATTTAAATTATTGTATTACTTAAGTGATTATATCCTTAAAAAAATATATCAAATGAAAATATATCTAAAGTTGTTATATCTAACATTACTCAAACTCAAATACCATGTCAGAGTATGAACATGTCATGAAAAAAACAAGTCCTGCAAGTCATCATCTGCACTCAATCCACGATTGCGTATACTAATGTAGTATTAAATATACAGTGTAGTATATGTCTGAAGATAACTATGTACTCGTATTAACAAGTTCTACCCATCAACTGCACTCGATCAACCATTTCGTATACTGTATAGAGTGGTATATAAACAATCTACATATTAGCTCTAACTTATTCAAAGCCCGCGGTCGGGTTGGATCGTTCACGTGTTTTATTTGCTCGTACAGTTGCGATGATCCTCTAGAATGCTGTGAGTTACAAGTTGTAGCGATAACTCTCCTTTCTTCGTACATTTTATTCATGATGTCTTTACTTCGGCATGTATCACCGGACATCGAAGTACAAGGCAGCTAAATGAATATGTTGTCATCTGTCCCTGGGCATATGTTAAATAGCTGCCAAGTTTATTATTTTAAATGCCAAGTTATTATTTTTGATGCCACTGATTGCAATATGATTCCCAGAATCAGCACCGATTATTAGCACCATTACTATATCTTTGATCATTAACTTTTTAGCCCTCAACATCTGGATTTCAACAATGCTCGATTTGTGCCCTTAGATTAATTATTTCCTACAATATCAGCTTGTACCTAATTGGTCGCAGAGTAGCATTTTGATAGTTTGATGATCTCCATTACTAAGGAAGTCCATATCACGCTATTCTGTGGCTAGGGGGTCGCTATAACCAACGTCAGCATTTTATTATCTGTATCCTATTTGTTTGAGGCCCTTTCCTCCACTGAATTCCTTCTTATCCGTATTTTTCTTCGCACAGTCCACCTTCTGTTTGGTCTTTCCCTTTTATTAACCTCCCTTCTCTATCCTCGCGTCGTATACTTCACTGCTGACGGTCGCGATTCTCCAGTTGCAGAAGTAATTTTTTCCCTAAGTCCTTTATGAACAGTACATCAATTAATTGATTGTATCGTGTAATTTGGTATTAAGCAATGAGCGGACCTTGTCTAATGATACTACTACTACGATACTATGACTACGGCTTCTAGATATGTTGCCTTCAATCTTGCCCGTGATCATTAGCTGCTCAAGATTGTGCGTTCTTTCTCTTTTCCTATAACCTTCCAATTGGTGAATATTTTCAAAAGTCGCTGCCGCTCATCCCTTCCGTCTCCACCCAAAGGGGATGTCAGACTGCACGTCAAACGTCATCGGCCTGGAAGACGGCTCTTCGGTTCCGATACAGACTTGTCTTATAAATATTACAGACCCACTGCGCCTTAATAAAAATCCCTCTATCTTCCACATCCAACCATAAAACCAGAAACGTTGGGTTGGATTAGGAATGATCCAACTGTTTGTTTAAGGGCAAGTTTTTCAGCTCAGCCAACGAAGCAACCAATTATAAGTTGGGTTTGATATTATTACACTTCAGAATTTTGATTTTTCAATCGTTTTGTTACAACGGTTTGACGGGAGGTTAGTTATAATTAAAATGGCGAATCGTTTTTTTAAGAGATTCACTTTTTTAATTCAGTGTCGATCAAAGTGATGGGATGAAGTGTTGCGAATGGTATTGCTATGATTAAATTCTATTTTTGATTTCGTTTATCGTCTAGTGGGACTGGATCAGTGGGAAATGTTGATTGTTTCTTTTTTGCGTTTTTTTATCTAAACAAAGATGGTTCCTTAATTAATGTTTGACAGGTTAGTGCTATTATTAGATTTAATTAGTTCAAGACTTTATCAGAAATGATGGAGACTAGAACAGCTAAGTAGTAGCTAGTAAGACTGAATTACTCCTGTTCTGGGGACCTACGATGGTTGCGTTTATCACGTGATAAATAAGTGACAAAGCATCTGTCACTTACACTCGCTTCTTGTCAAAACGTGACGGATGCTTTGTCACTTATTTATCGTGTGATAAAAGCAACCATCATAAGCTCCCAGTTCTTTTTATTTTAAAACTGCCAATTATGAGAACTTTATTACCTTTATCTTTACCATTGGTCATCCTAAATGTGATTACTAAAATGTCACTGAAAATAAAATGTCAATGAATGTGATGTATGTCGATAAGATCGCCTATTGTTTGCCTCTATTGTAATGTTAAGTGTCATTTGTATTTGTATTTCTTTCTTCTTGAGGTGTGCAATAAAGAGTATTCTATTCTATTCTATGTCACGATAAGAGGTCAAATATTCTTTACCAACAGATGACGCTGGAAGGCTGACGCCAGCGCCCATACAAATCCTGCATCGCGCTGTGAAGATTATCCCTGAACCAATTACCCCTCTCTATAGAAAACTGAAATTTTATAATCGTATGTGTGTGACATGGTCGCGTTTATCAAGTGATAAATAAGTGACAAAGCGTCACTCTCACGCATTTTGTCAAAACGTGACGGATGCTTTGTCACTTATTTATCGCGTGATAAACGCAACTATTATAGGCCCTATGATCGATATATTTCGATTGTTCCTATTGGAACCGTATCGCTCTATGCAAGAATTGAATATAATAGTAACCTTTTAAGAGCTATCAAGGGTAATCATTTACCAGCTCAGTCAGACTTCAGAGCCACATATCGATTTGTTTTTTTTTATGTAGTTGAGGTCAGTGTCGGATAATCCAGTCTACATGTGTAGATATATGAAGTGTTCGTGAGCTCTGACCACCTTGCGAGACAGCTCCTATGCTTCGTAGATGTCATAGTATGGATAAGGTTCATCATTATTCTTAATCAAGCGAAACCAAGATCAAATTCAAAACGTTTATTCTGTAAGTATATTCTACATCGGCATTTCACAAGAGGAGATCGCTGTTGAGAAGAAAGCTAAAAGAAACAGTAAGTATTTTTTTCTAAACAATTTCAATTTTATTATAACTAGGTAATTAATTCTAGAGATGTACAAGATTTTCCAAATCAGTAATTATAATAATTCATAATAATTAATTTATATAAAATAAAGTGTTTTTTTTTCTGCTGGAATAAAATGGTTGCCAATGGGCTAGAGGTTAGTTTATTGCGTCTATAAGTTGCTTTATTTATTGTCATTGAGCGAAAGAAGCTTTATTTGAGCTTGGTCAAAAATGATTTCGTATGTCCGATTGTCCGGATGTGCGGTTGTCCAGATTTCTTGCTATACTCTGTTTCCAGTGGAGTGGAGGAATTAATGTGGCGATCATATCATCTGATAGACATCCACTGCTGGACAAAGGCCTCCCCCAAAGTTATCGACAACGATCGGTCTTGCGCCGCCCTCATCTTTTTTTTATGTCATAGGGGCCTAATGATGATGATTCCTTCATTCGAGGAACAATAACAAAATTTGAATTTAAAATTCGAACGGCTTGTCAACACTAAGCTCGCGTCAAAAAGTATCATACTGTCATTCACACATCACCGCATTTCATACACAACCTCAATGGTTACACAAAAAAAACTTATAACCCGCTGCGATAAACCCATATCAATTGCTGTCTTTCGCTCTTCAATTGTCTATGCCTAGATATCGCCTAAAAAATAAAAAAAGGTTCTTTTTACGTGCGCGATCTCTAACCTTTTTTGTGGGAATATTGAAGAGTAGCGTGAAAAAGCACCCAGTGGTATCGGCGCGGTTTTTGAATTTGGAACAAAAAACGATTCAACTGTTTTGAATTCTTAGCGTATTCCAGTAACGTTGAAAGTTCGTTGATTGATTTGGATATGGCGGGTGTGTGGCGGCATTTTGAAAAGGTGTTTTTTGGTTGTTTACCGACTGTGACAGTTTACAATGATCCGATATTTTTTTTCTATATTTACGGAACTGTGATTTTTGATCGATACCACGGTGATAAGTATCTGTACGGTGTTTTTTACTTTTTTGTTTAGAAAACATGTGTTGCGAAAGGTTTAAGACATGGAGAATTACTTTAATAAAATGTGTAAATATATAGAGTTGCTATTTATTTTGATATCGTATTTGTACCGTATACTTGACCGAAATTATCCGATCACATTGCAAACATTGATAAAGTTACGGGATTAAGTTTTTGACAAGCGCAGATGCAAACTTCTCGTGTTGTAGGCACGTTTTAATTTAAAAAAATATTCGGAGATACGTATAATACAACTTCTCCCTTAAATAGGTGCTTATTTCAGATGAACGCAATTCTTGATCAAAATTCTTTGTAATTGTGCACACATAGAAATTATATTAAATAACGATAGACAATTAAACTTACCTTCTATCCACTATAATGTAATTAAATAACGTGCCTAGTTTAATAGATACCCCACAAAAACAATCATTTACCAGCAACATTGATGAATTATAAAATTAATGACAAACATCAGGCTAACCGGCAATTATGGTCAAGTCAAAACGTTCAATTTTAATTCTGATTGATGATTCCATATATCTAATTATATAAATATTGGTTTGGCTGTCCGTCCGTCTTATCTCTGTCATGAGCGACGTTAGAATGCAATCTGTCAAATTAATGTCGGTTTGGATGAGCGTGAAAATATTTGGAATTGACACGTTTACGATAACGTAGCTCGAAGAACCGATGGGCGTTGGAGCAGAAAGGTTCTCGAGTGGAGACCACGTACCGGCAAGCGCAGTGTATGACGGCCACCCGCAATTAGGTCGGACGACCTGGTTAGAGTTGCGGGGACTCGCTGGATGCGGGTCAAAGTCAAAGTCAAAGTGATTTATTGCATTCATGGTATCTGATATCCGAACCATGTGGAAGTCTATTGAGGAGGCCTGTGTCCAGCAGTGTATGGCTGATATGATGATGACTTGATAACGTAAGATAATAAGAAAAGTAGTCATTTTTTTCTTAGAAACTTATTTCGTTGAATGTATCATTTGGCCGAAAAATCGTTTCGCATAATTTTTATTGCTCTGTAGTCGTCTTTTTTTATTATTCTTGCAAAATATCATCGTATTGATTAGGTTAGATAGGCCATTTTTTCTAAAGTTGTTTACTTTTTTTTTAATTTTCGATACTTTGGGTATTTTCTACTCAGAATCACGAGCTCGTTCGATCTAATTAGGAGAAAAAAACTGTCCCAAAATATTCATACATTTTTTTTGTTTTTTCATTCCGTTACCGCTGTAGTAGGTTATTTATGGAAAAAGTAACGGAATGGAACAAGAAATTTTAGGAAAAAACTGTCCTAAAATTTTTTGTTCCATTCCGTTACTTTTTCCATAAATATCCTCCTAATTAGATCAAAAGTGCTCGTGATTCTGAGTAGAAAATACCCAAAATATCGAAAAGTTAAAAAAAGTGGGGTGTACTAAAAAAATGGCCCTGATAGGGTTTGTTTTAATGACAATATCAAAAAGTTTACGGTTGCAAAGGAAAATGCTTTCTACGTAATTGACAACATTTCATATTTTTAAGACTATCATTTTATTACTTTTCTGAATTCTGCTTAAAAAGATGAAGTAATCTCTGTTTTTATTTATTTTCTGAGATGATTATTTATTTTATTATTAATTTATAAAAACATACTCATTTTAAAATGTGGCAACACCAAAACCAGAACTTAATGGAACGGTTACTTTAGTCGGTTTTCTTATTAAAAAAAAAAACTTAATAAAACTCGGTATGCATCTGTCATCTGTCAACGTCAAATAAAAAAAATATATTTTTTTTCGCTCTTTGGTTTAGACAACAACCCTATTCAGCCCGTATTGTCTTAGATCGCAGTTATTTGATGTATTTTCTTATATTTCTTTAAATACAGAAGAATAAATTCAAAGATTTTTTTTTAAGGTACACGACATAAAGCCCTGTCGATCTCTATATTAACTTCCACCTGTTATAAATATGAAATGTTGTCAACATGAAACATTCGACGAAAAATAATTCTTGGAGACCCATCTTATTAGTGTGAAGGCAATGCCATGAAAAAAAAAACATAGAATTGATGGTACCAAATTTTTGTAGCCAATTTAGTGAGTCAAAAACTAAAGATGTATCCGATCGAGCTTGAAATTAATATCAAAATCATATCAGTAATTAAAAACATAGCACTTATCACATCAAAATCGGTGAAACAATAAAAAGATAGAACGGACTACTACGGGTTCACATTCATAACTCATGTTTATCTCACTTTAAATTACTGACTCACTAAACATGTCTATTATAGTTGCCAGCAAATTTTTAAAACAAAAATGGCGGACCTGCGCATGTACATTTGTGTCGTAAATCGGCTACTGCGCCGGCAAGGTTATGCTCCAAAAGTTTCACGGCAGCTGTATATTGGTGCAATACTTTGATACTTGCAAGAGATATTAGTTTCCTGTATATTTTTTTCTTTTTATCAGAAAACTTCGGCTTATCACGTATTAAACGTAGCATTAAAATTTGGTTTCGAATTAATTTGTTTATAATCTGTGATATAATTACTGTGATAATCGTTATCAATATCAAATCTCACTTAATATCAGCGTTAAATTACAGGCAAAATATAATTTCAATTAGATAGCTACTGGTAAGTTTCAAAAATAATATTATTATTCTCTCCTAGGCCGTTTTCGGCCACGGCGACTGCTTCAACTCCGTTGTTGGCGGCGCTCGTGTGCTCTTGTGTGACTGACATACCCAATCTTGTTAATAAAGGTCCGCGCACACAATGAACACGTGAGCATACCATCAATATAATTATAACTGATTGCCACAGGTGGTCGGGCCTTCAGCTCATCCCGTCTGAGATCTAGTTCGATGCACCGACGGGATTCGAAATTGGAGGTCTCTTTTTTCACAAAGGATCTCCACTTTGTGCGGTTGGCTGCCTGCTTTTCCCACTGTATCGGGTCCATATTGCAGTTTTTCATGTGGCGCTTAAGCACATCCTTGTACCTGAGGAGTTGTCCGCCATGCTTTCGCTTGCCCTCCACAAAAATAATACTTAATATAGAAATAGTCACCAAAATAATAAACCTTACCTATGCAAGATTAAAAAACAATAATTACAAGCTATAATTTGCTATTATTTTAGCTACATAGGTGCTATAGGTAAACTGCACCACCACCAGACAAGAACATTACTGATAGCCGCCTCTGATGCAGAGCACCATATGAGTTCGAAACATGTCGGGCCGTTCCTGACAATAATCGAGTTTAAGCCGTTTTTATGATTATTAAAGATGTCTCACGATAGTTTATGATGATGTAAATTTACACGTTACAAAAATAACAAAATCTGAATATTGTCAATAAAGACTTTGTCAAGATTGTCACGAAATCTCAAACTGACGTGGTTTTCATTGCTAATTACATAATTTCAGAAATAAAATGAGTGTAATTATATGCGTTTACGGGTTAAGAACAAGACTTTTTGAAATATCAAAAAGTGAGTTCCCAGTGACTCCTACCAATAGTACCACCGCCTGTCAAACACCGAGCGAGGCGGGCTCGAATTCGTTTGATTGACAGCTCTTGACAGCGGCTAAACACAGGTTGCGTCGCGAAAGGATTTTTTGAGTGTAAAGGATTTTTTGGGTGGGTTCAGAGGGCGATTTTATAGTTTAGGGATTAGGTCGGTTCCTAGATCTAGTTGACATTATATCTACAATTATAAAATTCTAGATTTCTGATTATTGTATTAGGCGGTTTACACTCACGTGAAATTGTCATGTCGGGCCGCTCCTGACAATTTCACGTGAGTGTAAACCTCAAAATTAAATATGTCTCAGGAAAGTTTTAATACGATTATTCTAGATTTCTATTGAAAATCAGTTTTCTATGGATAGAGGTCATGATTTCAGGAAAAATCTTAATATAAGCAAGAAGCAATTTTGGTAAGATGATGGACAACCGAAGATGGTTATAGGATACTTTTAACCCGACTACTGTAAAAAATAGTAACGCAAACGAGGTCGCCAGCACCTACTAGTCAGAAATATAGTATTTTCTCAAACATGCAATGAAATATCGTCGTAACGTGCGTTAAAACAGGCTTCGAAGTGTCAAGTATCGGGCGGAACAATTCGAGAGAACTGTAAAGGAATTTCATACAAAATTGAAGGCCTAAGCCGGGAAGTAATTTGTTTTTAATTTTAATGTAAACATGGTGTCTGTGTGTATGAACAGCTGATATATTTTTTTTTTCTAGTAGCTACCCATTCAGCCATCGGACCAACAATATCCGTGTTAATGCCTAGTACACACGAACTGAAAATACCGTCTATACGTAAGTCACCAGAGACCATAGACAATATTAAAAATCCTCTGCCATTATTTTACATATTATAGAAACTAAGATTCTTATTATCAGGTTGTGTATAATGGCCCTAATATTCGCACACTACACACGTGGACTTATTAAAGAAAAAAAATATAGAGGGATTGGAGGGAAAATTAAAAATACTTTTTTTAAACATGGCGTCTGTGTTCATGAAGTGGCTGAACACCTGAATTATGTTTTTTTGAGTGGTGTATTTTTTTATTTCATTGCATATGTTTGAGAAAAGCACTATACATGCCTTAGCCGTGAAAAGGGCTTGCCGGCTTCGTATCACTAGACGGCCTCCCTTACGGTCGGCCGTCTATAGCTACTCAGCCGGCAAGCCCTTATTTCCCGGCGTCTGCAGTAATGTACTATTATTTTTGGTATTCAATTTAAATTAAGAAGTTGATATTTTTATACAGACACAAAGAGGCGCCCGCGACTTCGTCCGCGTATTTCTTTTTCTTTACCGTAGACTGGTCAAATATTTTTAATTAATTAGACGTTTTCATGCTTAAAAATCGAACAACAGTAACGTTAAAAAGGCAAAGGCACTTACAATAACCACATTCTCGGTTTCAAAACATTCAACAAAGAACCAGGGATCAGTCTTTAAATCATTTGAAGAGCGATCTTCGGGCCATCTCGAGCTCACAATAAAACAAGCAATTCCTGATATTAAAATTTTCAATAATACCTAATGGATGTCGTACTCACCGTATTGAGTGCACCCTTCGCCATCTTTCTGAGGGTAGAGCTCCAGTAGCGCTACCTATTGTTGTTGTTAGGTTAATATATGTATGTAAACACTTTATTGTATATAAAACAATATTGACAACAACTCAAAAACAATACAATGTACAAGAGCGAACTTATACCTATAAGGGAATAATGTTTTACTTTTTTCTTATACATTTAGTAGTAAATACACTTTGCAACTATTTATTAAAAGACAAAAACTTAGCAAAATAGGTACCATCACTGACAGCACAGGTTTGTTCCAATCACAAATAAAATTTAAGAAAGAAATACTCCATGAGCACCAAAATTATAAAAGGAAGGATTGCAAGGACGTTGTATTTGTATCGATATTTATTTTAAATGACAATTAAAAATGAAATCTTAAGTAAGATCTAAATTACTAACAACAATTTTAATTGCACTCAATAATGAAATTATCTTACGTAACTTTATTTTGGCTAGCCTATAATTGTGTCCGATTTCTGGGCAAAGGCTACCTTTCTCTTTTGTTCCTATCTTTTTTTAAATATATTTTTTGGAAAAAAAATCTTTTACATAATTAAATAATAAATATCAGACAACCTCACTCATAGAACAATCATGACTCAAGCACAAATATTCGAGTTCATTACACAAATATTCACCCTGGCCGGGATTCGAACCCGGGACCGCCGGCGCAGTAGGCAGGTCTCTACAAACTGAGCCAACCGCGTCGTCAAACTACCAAAGTTTATGACTATACGTGCACATAGTTGATACCAAATGTCATGTCCCTACTGGTGCATGCCATCGTTTATTTTTAATACCCTCTTTGTATTCTCCTCTTTTGTCTTATTATTTGAGTGTTTGATGTCCTCCCCATTCTTTGTAGTGTCATAATTATGTCATTTTTAGGGTGGAATTGAAATTCAGATGGCTGGTATAATGGGTTTGATGCATTGGGAAGTATCTGAGCGATTGTTCTCAGAGTGCTCCGTTGTTAATGGGTGCATGTGTACGTAACATTCCATTTTCCATACTGTGGGATGGGAGATGTAACCTCTTTTTTATAAAATTTATGTGCATAGATAGTCTAGTTTATTATGTAAAAAATATCTGTGGGGCAATTTTTTTTTACAATTGTACAGTAGATGTTTCATATTAAATGTTTCAAATAGCTGCTGGATAACGTGTAAATATGTACGGATGTCAATATTAGAAATTTACAGTCATTGAAATTTAAATGAATCGTTTCGTATTTAAATCTAAAGTAATCTGCAATTATCATGTTAAATTAAATTCTACATTTTATACAACACATTATACACAAAACGAGAATTACATTTCAAAAGAATAAGCATGACTGTACAAACGCTAACCTATCCTTTTAATGGATCTCTTCCAGTTAACCTTTGAGTACATCATCATTCTCTTACCATTATCCCATTTAACTGTCGGCGCAGCACGTTTTTTTCTTCATTCGTCATCTCATCAATTGATTCCTTCTTCTCTATATCGTCTCTTACACAATCCATCATTTTTTTCTTTAGTTTTCCTCTTTTTCTATATCCCTCCACATTCATCCTTAACGCTTTTTTGTTACGTGGCTATTATCTCTGCGCATAACGTGCCCATACCACCCTTTGAGTATATAAGATTACAAATTTAACTAATAAACATAATAAATGTAATTTACTTATTAATTTTTTCTTAGCAAAAATCTACATTGTTTTAGCCACGATAAAACTAAAATATGGGTACACTGGGGATATCGTCGATCGCCCTGCTACTTAATAATGTACGCATCCCCTAATCCGAGCGGCACCTGTATCGGCCGCGTCCGCAGACACGATCGGACAATTGAGGGGGCCGTGACAATGTGACGCAGCGGCGGGAAGACGAGTGATACACTGCCCGAGTGGCCAGGGACAGTTAAACGGAGAATTGTTCAAATAACACATGTCTGGACAAGTCTTAAAAATTTGCACAGAATCCCTAAATGACCCTAATGATACAACGTACACAAATGTGACGTGTTGAACCAAAATGGTCCTTGTTGTGTGTCAAGTCTGTAAAGTCAACGTTTCCTTCTAGTAAGTGACAAAGTCTTTCCTTTTGCTCAAAAACGTCACAAGTAGGGAAGTAAGAAGCGGATTATAGAAAAACATCATGAAAAATAAAAGAGACTAAATTTTGAGGCAAAAGGTACACCGTCTAATTACTTTGTATGGAAATGAAGTAGAAAAACATCGTAAAGAATAAAATAACTAAACATTGAGGCAAAAGGTACACCAAATTATGTTGTATGGAATTGTAAATGGAAATGAAACATGAAAAATAATTATGTCTGCAAAGAAAAACAATTAGAAAGAAGCAATTACAACCGTTATAATTACAACACTCACGACCTTTTAAAGGAAGATGGAAAGGAGTTTATAGCACTGACACTACCATAAACACATAAATAAATGTAAATTAAAAACCAAACCACCCCAAAAATGTATTGCTGTTGAGTGCGGACCCTTATAAGACTATCATAGTACAAAATGCACGATTTTAGAATAGTAGAAATGTTAATAGAAGTATACACAAGCGAGCTAATATTATATAATTAACAGATTGTGTCCTAACCAAAACAAAACAAGAGAGGTCGCACCCAATCGCCCGTGTGTATCATCAATAGTTTCCACCCTATAACATATGCCAAATCCATGGTTCAACCATTTTGCATTCGGTCCCAACTCCCTAGATGACGTCAATGTGCAACCATAAACAACAGACATAACAACCGAACTGCACACCCAAAAACAATCTAATCTCAACTCAGAGAAGCCCGAGTTGAGGTTGCTGTTCTGTCACAGCCGGTTACATTTCCAGTTTCAAATTGAACGTCACAGGTTGCAACATGAAATATAGTTCCTCCTTCATTGAATCTGTGATAAATTGATACGTAGGGTAAGGCGGTTATTGAATATCAAGTATGGCATGTTGATCACGCGTCATTAGTACGACTCACGTATGATGAATCCTGAATTGGAATTTGTAATTGCACACCCTATTTTGTAATGGTGTTGTATCAATCAGGATGTTTTGTGTTTGATTGCGGTCTTGAATGCTGTACGTGATTTGAGATCTCATTGGTGTGTGAGTGTTTAGTTTTGCATTTTGGAGTCGACACTTTAGGGTGGATGAAAGGATTCTACTTATAACATACCTAAGTGTCTATTGACAGCAGATACATGATAAAAGTACTTTCTTTAAACTGATATGATAGCACATAATTTCGGAGCCACAAGAAGTTGAATAATACATACATTATATAGTTAACCTGAAAAGTTAGGCCATTTTTTTTTTCGATGATATTAGAATATTTTCTTTTGTATTGAATATTACTCATTTTTTTCACATTGCTTTTTACATAATAAGGCCTTGACAAACTAGTAGTAGTGAACGATACGTAGTGCAAATATTTATGCTTTAATTACCATTGAAAACTACGTCATAAGCTCTGTTCTAGTCATCAACATTTCGAATCAACAGTATCAGCACAGACTTTAGCTTCATCTAGTTTACGTCCTGTAACCTCACCTTCCAAAACCAACTTCAATTTAACCACGCAATATAAATTCAAATGCAATCGTCAATCCGAAAGATTAACACCGACGTCCATTACACAAGACCGTATAGCACTGGCCTATCTTCAATCTTGTGCTACCGCAGGCTAACAAACAACTATTGCGTAGCAACATTACGGCAAAAGCGCACTTGTGACATCTAAATTTGGGCAAGCCGCAGTAACGGGGCTTGGAGCTAGGAAATTTGGAGTAGGATGGTCATTGATTATAGAAATAAATAAATAATAATAAATAAATAAATATTAAGGGACAATCATACACAAATCGACCTAGTCCCAAACTAAGCAAAGTTTGTACTATGGGTACTAGACGACGATATACATAATATATAAATACATATATAGATAACATCCATGACCCAAGAACAAATATTTTGCACAAATATTTGCCCCGGCCGGGATTCGAACCCGGGACCGCCGACTCAGTAGGCAGGTGTCTACCAACCGAGCCAAACGCGTCGTCAAATGCCTATATAACATAATTTTACTCTATATGCAATCCTGCAGGGCTATCTTGACACGACTTCGTTTGTCAAGCGACTCAGCATCACCTGTCTTTCTCGCACGGTATTGAAAGGAAAGTGACAGGTAGCATTTGTCACGCGACAAAGAGTCGCGTGTCACAGTTACGCTGGACGGGCTGGTTGTTAAAACACAGACACAGTAATGGAACGTGATCCTAGCAGAAAATTTGAAGTAGGATGGCGTTAAATTAGAGCTAAGAGAAAGAGGAATTTGACATCAATTTATCCATATTCGTACTAACGTCAACCGTAGGTAGAGTTTAGGACAAAACTACTAAATGACGTTTGGATTTGCTTATACAAAACCGTTATGTAACACATTTATGTGTAAATGAAATACACTGATCGTCTATTATAAAGCGGGTAATACTTCGAAGTTGATATTGACAATTACATGCGTATCATTACTACTTTAGCGATATGACAGTCGAATAGCATATATCGCAAAAGCAGAAATCGATGACATGACAGTGACAAATGCTGAACTCATTTCTGTGTCGTTGTACCTCAGGGATGCATGTTAGGTCCACTGCTTTTTCTAATCAAAGGATACTATTGACTATTGCAAACATTTTAACATGCCTGAAAATTTAGTAACCAAGATTTTTGTGAAGTTTTTAGAAACGGGAAAATTCCTAGCTCTCACCGGTGTCCGGTCGCGATGCGAGGCGACAAAACATATCAGGCGGTCGCTCGAGGCATGCAAGTAGGCTGCGCTTACACGTGTCGTTTGTCTCCTGCTGAGAATCACTGCTGTGTCGGGTCATCTAAATGGTAAGCTTCTGAAAACCAATTCCAAAATTTGTTGTAGTGGAAAATTCTTGTTGTAAATTTTCTGCGGGATTACGTAAGTTACTATTGATTTGTTATAATACTATTAGTAATATGATGGTATATAGATACCATTAAAAACAACATTATTATATTCCTTCTTGTATCTAACAATTAAGAACATAGTTTTACTTATTAGTAAACTACAATGCATTTATTCTAAAGAGAAAAATATACTTCAGGTATCAAAGTCTCAAAACTTCACGACAGCATATGTCAAACTACAATCCATCTGCATACGTCATCCCTTCCATTTTAATCTCGCATCCCCTCAATCAAACAAAGCCATAACCTCCCCTTGATAAGTTCGACAAGCATCCGATAAAACGTTCCAATAAAACTATAACCGCAAAATATGTCTGGAGAAAATTTCCAAGTTATAAGCGTGACCATTTCCCAACCCAAATGTCATACCAATGAATTCATGCCGGCCGTTTTTTCGCCGGTTTATCGTTCTTCTTTATTACGGTCGGCCATTTTTTTCTTGTTCCGGTATATCTTTATGGGTGCGTTCGAGTACGATATTTTGGCGAATAATTTGTTTATGGTCTCATATTGGTTTCGGATGTCGGTTAAAACGGTTTTACTGTCTTCAGTTTAGTGCGGTATGAGAAGGATATTGGATACGTGAGGTCTATGAGAATATGACTTCGTAGTGGCATCCTTGACACTATTTCTATTGTGATTTAGGCGACTGTTCTAGTACAGTTATAATTATGTACTAATTCAAATATTTAATATCCATTACTTTCAGCTGCTAGTAGAAATGTAAAGTCACTATCAGATATATCGCAGAATATTGATAAAAAAAAAAACATTGTAGGTAGTAGGTATGTCCGAGCGTAAAGTATGTTTATGAATTGTTAGCTTTTGTGCATGAACTCTGCAGATTATAAATAACACACTGTAATTAATTAGGTACTTATTGTGCAACTTCGTTCCAACTTCATAATTCAGTTTCTGTATATTTTTTTTTGTATTAATTGGCTGTTATTATTGCATGTGTCTATGTAAAACTGTCCGTGTTATTTAACTTAGTGTTAAATATTATTATGTTGCTATATGTGAGATCCTATAATTGGCTCTGTATTACTAGTTTTGTCACTATTAGCGTAAGTTAAGCTGTTGGTTCTCCATGTATAAATAAATAAATAAATAAATTATACTTTCATAAATATCTAAAAAAGCACTGTAACGCTTTGACAATAAGAGTCATGTCCAGATATTTATGAACGCTTTACTTGCTACTATATATCTGATAGGGTTCGTACCTACTTTTACAAGCTCCAAGGAAATCATTAGATTATCTTCTTACTGGCGAAAAATATTTGTACGATAAGAATGACCTAATAGGCAGTTTATCGGTGTATTAATAAAATTTGTGTCAATTTTGCGCTAATTAATTAAGCACATGCTATACCTAATAAAGGTTAATACTGTATTACATTGATTTTCTTATTGTCTGGTCAAAAACAAAATGCAAAGTCAAGTATTTATTCCATGCAATCCATAGAATAGACAAAAAGATTGTTCTTTCACTTTTGTCAGTGAAACTGTAACATAAATAACTTCACTAGTTTCACGAGCTGCAGAGGTGAAAATCACACAACGTTTTACAAATCACCAAACTCAAATAACCCTTTCAATAACCAACTAAAGCTAACATCAAAATCTGAAATCGCTATCCCCCCCTCTTCCCTATCGCTAAGCCCCGTCACATCGTCTATTCCGCAATTTGTATCGAATACTGCATTCACTTTGTACCTATAATACCTAATTACCCTTTGATTGATAACCTTAATTATACAAATGAAGCTTTTGACACTTTAAGCTCTAACGGAATGAGCTTGGATTTGGGCTTGGTAACAGCAGTATTTAACGCCATGAAATCCAGACAGAATTCGATACTGAAATGTTAATGATCACTGATAAATTAAAAAAAAATTGGGCAAGTGCGAGTCCGACTCGCGCATGAAGGGTTCCGTACCTATATATATATATATATCTATAACAAGTTTGTTGTATGGGAGCCCACCTTAAATATTTATTTTATTTTATTTTTAGTATTTGTTGTTATAGCGGCAATAGAAATACATCATCTGTGAAAATTTCAACTGTCTAGCTATCACCGTTCTTGAGATACAGCCTGGTGACAGACGGACGGACGGACGGACGGACGGACGGACAGCGAAGTCTCAGTAATAGGGTCCCGTTTTTACCCTTTGGGTACGGAACCCTAAAAAGGAGGAAAGTTGTCTGTAAAGAAAGTCCGATCTGTCCAAAATATCACCATAATGGGCGATATGCTTACTTTGTCAATGTAATTTTGATGCAACTCACATATACCTAACGGCCATACCTTATCAAAACAAATAATTTTATTAATACGAATATTATCCTTTCAAAAGATCAAGACTTCACAAAGGTAATTTAATCCACCTTTCTGTAGCAAGGCCAAAATAAAAGCAATATTCTTCAAAACCATATAACACTGAGATGAGATAGGCCATAATTTTGTAACCATGGCGTAGGATTTAAAGATATCTTTTAGGATTGGGACACAGTTCTAATAAGAAAGCATATCAAACGTACATAAATTGTATTAAGCCGTCATACTTTCTTGTAGTTTCTCTATTTTATTCTTACACTAGTCCTCATTTATATCTTAGAAAATACACTTTTAATAGGTTTTCTTCGAGAACTACGTATAGTTAAGTCATATTACTGTAATAGTTAAGTACTTATCCTTTATGAAAAAATGACTGACTGTTGAGTTTCTTTCGGCGTTTCTTCTCAACAGTGGTCTCCTCTTGTGAAATGCCGGTAGACTCAGACATGTAAAAGTGCCCTTGTGGCCTACTTGCAGAATAAAGTTCATTATTTCATTATTTATTATTATTTCATTAAAGTCAGGGCTTAGGAGCTCGAAGCCTGTTGAAACCATACTTTTGAAACCAAGGTGTAGGGTTAGTAAAGTCAGGGCTTAGGTGCTTGCTTTTCCTTGGATCTGATTATTTTTACAGCAAAAGCGTTATGCATGTGAGTGTTAGCCGCCAATTTTACATAAAATGTTTTTGGTGGGATAACACACAGACTTGACGGCTCCTTACTTGGCTCCATAGACCTCCCTTATCAATCGGCCATATTAATCAGCAGCCACATCCTAAACGCATTACTCGGGTGATTAATCATTAGGTGCATCCTGTACATAATCAATAAGCCATCGCTATTGTTCGTGTGATTCATGGTCCGCTTGGATGGACATGAGTTTCGCTATGATTGTGTTAAGTTAATCTTAATTTGTTATTGTAGTGTGTCCTTTGTTTTTGATCCAACGAAGTGAGATCTAGGCATTCGTTGGTTTGTGTTTAGAAAATAGAGTGAATAGAAAAGACCGAATATGAGAAATTGAGTTAGTCATCATTCCCCACTATTCATTTTAATCATATTGACTTTTTCGATCAACTCAAACTGACCCATTGAGAAAAACCTGATCGTGATGGTCAAGGCGGGATAATTTTTTTTAGAACTAAAATTAACTAATCAGGGAAAAGTAGTATAGCGGGTTTTTTTTATGAAATATGCTGCGCATATCTTCTCATTTCGCAGTTCATTTGAGTTGAGTAGATAGTTGTCTTATGAAATATTGAAGTGCAGTAGCGGGTAACATAGAGTATAGAATTTTAGCATAAGTTTAAAAAGTGCGTTGTTGTGATTTTACCTGTGAAATTATAACTGACGGATTACATAATCTACATTTCATTCATCTATAATTCATGAGAACGACGTCCAATTTTAGTCGCATCCCAGGTACCTATTGTACTACGTACTTATACAAACATCCAACGATTTTTCTCGATTCCCAAAAGATCGTACATATTCAAAGGGTTTACCTACGCTGCAATTTCCAGCAACGTTTCTGCCACAGTTTTATCGCTAGAACATTCATATCATAACTGAATCTAATAAGTACATCACTAGTCTCAACCAATTCTAGGCAAATGTCCACGTTAAACCATCCATAAACCATACTTAGCGCGTTTAGCAAAACGCCACAATTACAAAACGACATTCATCACGCATAAAATCAAAGCGGACATCCTCACCTGCTGCAATCCGATAATACGCAAGATTACTATTAGACGTGAATTATGCGCGCAATTAGATGCCAGTTGTAGCAGGCAGTCGGTGTTGCCAACTCAGATCACTAAATATCTAAAATTTCCCAAAAAAATGGGTTGTCTGTGAAGTCGGTGTACGGACGATAATTTTACGTGATTACGTGAAGAAAACATTAATGAAAAATTTCATACTTTTATGAATTGAATGCCGGCCGATGGAGTGGAAGAGAGATAGATGCGTTACAAGCCGGACGCTTAGGCCGATAGTGCCTCTCAACCGCTTAATCCGCGCTCTCGCTTGCACGCTGGGCTCAGGCGGAACGTGACAAATGGTAATGCTTTTTCGTGCGTGCAGCCGGCATTCATCAATTTATAAGACGTTATCACGTCACTAGATTTCGCTAAAATATAAATACTCAAAACAAGACATCTATTGCAGTTATTTGACAAAATAAAAATAACGAACAATAATCTTTTGTAGCATTTTTTACAATTCACTAACGTAAGTGGGTAAGGAAAAATACTTCACAATAATAAAGTGGTGTAATTCAATAAGGCAAAGCTCACACACACAAGCGGAATTGCCATAGATTTTGGGAATTCCCCTCTTAGAAACATGTTGCGTGTCTAGAAATATTACTTATAGATACCTACTAGTTTTAAAAAGTCACTATAAATCACCAAATTAAATCGCTAAACATCAAAAATCGCTGTACTTACAGAAAAAAACTAGATGTAGTGACAAAATCACCAAGTTGGCAACACTGCGGGCAGTACGCACGGACATCGGGCACGTAAATCAATCAGCGTGGGGTTTTGAGGAATTTTGCTTGCATTTTGGCTCTGCTGTATGTTTGGGTTGTTGTGTACCTAGTAGTAGCTTTTGTTTACATTGTATTGGTTAGCTATGTACTCGTTTGAACGCATGGAGGTAAATAATGTTGCAAGAATCGTTAGTGAATATTTAACAATTGGCTCGAAAAAAAATGATTCGTATCACTCATAAGTTTGTAAAAAACTTTCCAAAGTTCAGCCAATGACAATTCGGCAAATAAGATTCTTTAGTGAATTATGCTTTTCTTATGTGTTACGCATTCATATCAGTGAGTCGTTTATGAAATTAGTTAGAAAAGAATTTCGATTGGATAGGAACGTATTAAGACTTGATTTTGTTGCATTTTAGATTAGCAGTGTGTTGTTGTAAAATAACTTAAATTTAGAGGAGGATTAGTTAGATAAACAATTTTTTTTGTCTTTGACAATACCATTTAAAAAAGGCGAAACTATAATAGAGCGCGTCGTAATCCCACATCATAAAAAATAAGTTAGCAACATTCGTACCTTGATGACATATCTACATTATTTATAGATACGAAGATATATAATTGTGGATCAGAAAATGTTTAATATCGAAGTACTTTACCAAAATGTATGGCAATTTGAATCGCCTGCCGATTCCGACCCAAAAATTATTCGTACACCGCGCCATTTGTATTGGCAACGCGTACTCAGACCAATCTGTTATGTAGACCTAGTAAATCACTAGATTCGTCAACTTTACAACTTCACCCTTCTCCTGCCCAGCTTTTTTCTTTTTTTTATAACGGCACAACATAGTGGCTCCACTTCGCCTGATGGTAAGCAAAAAGGGAAGCCCAAGTCATAATGGCAACTGACGAGAAACCAACGGTGCCATGTCAGTTGACACTGCCATGCTGGCCCGAGAGATGCTTCTTCACGCTTCGTTTGATGGATCCCAAGTTATAAGAAGGAAGAAACACATGAGCCATGAGCAAAGAGTTCCATATTTTAATACCAACGTTGAATCATCAACATAACGTCATCTTCAAGTCGAGAGTGAATAGGCATTTTCTAGACAAACATGCTCCATCTCGGGCTTTCTTGTCCCTTAAGATCAGATGCAATCGAAACTTTAGTAAATTAAATGATAATAACGTTAAGTAACTAGAACGTTATCATTCTTATGAATTTTGTTGCCTGAAATGATAACTTTTTGAGGGTTTAAAAAAAAACGTGGTTATAAAGCCACTAAGTCTGTGTTGTAAATATCCCAATAAGCTATTGATTTTAGGGGAAAATCTCGTACTACTACTATGATAAAAACACACTAAAATGTTGTACAGCTTATAAGTTCCCTCCAGATCACCTTCACTGGATAGTACATCCAAAAGTTAAGCGGTGATGCCTCTCAGCGGTGAGACACAACCTATGTTCAAAGTAGCTGATAGGGGAAATGTTTATTTACAAGAAAACATAACAAAACTAATAAAGTTATACTAAACGGTGGCTAAAACTACATATTAGAAAGTATTATAAAAGTAACTGATCGTTCTAAGCTCCGACAATACCAAGAATCATCAAGGTGCTGTGAAAGAAATCTTGAAGCTAGAGCAAATACAGCGATATATTATACTATATTATTTAGTACTAGTCAGTTTTAGTGCCGTATCTATCAACAATTAGTCTCACCGCCCTTACCCCGTATCGTTTGATTTATGCATTTCGTTCGATGAGTTATTTGCGCCCCGCACCACCTTTTGATAAGTTGCGTCAGAATTGTTACATTTTGTTTTGTGCGGAGAATTAGATAAATATAGTGGTGGTCTTATTTCAACTATAATTTAATTACTCGACTTACAATAAAGAAGGGTTATGCTTTTGGTATCCTTACGTGATGGAGTCCGGAAGAGAACCCAGGTTCGTCAACAACTTCGATAATTGCGTAACTTAAAAGCCTTGGAGATGATTTTTTTCTCCCCTCCAGTCAGCACCCACTGCCCTACGAATGTCGTCACTCCACCTTGTTACAGGCTTTACAAAGTTTACTGATACGCGGTCTCCACTCTAGAATTCATTTGCATCAGTGGTTGCCGGCTCTACGATAGATAATATGACCAGTTGACCAAGACCAGCTTGCTGATTCGTTGAGCTATGTCGGTAACATTACCGTTGTATACCAAGTGCTTATTAGTATCCTTTTTAGGGTTCCGTACCCAAAGGGTAAAAACGGGACCCTATTACTGAGACTTCGCTGTCCGTCCGTCCGTCCGTCCGTCCGTCCGTCCGTCTGTCACCAGGCTGTATCTCAACAACGGTGATAGCTAGACAGTTGAAATTTTCACAGATGATGTATTTCTATTGCCGCTATAACAACAAATACTAAAAATAAAATAAAATAAATATTTAAGGGGGGCTCCCATACAACAAACTTGTTATAGATTATATATATGTATAGGTACAGAACCCTTCATGCGCGAGTCGGGATCGCACTTGCCCAATTTTTTTCTTTAGGTTACGTACCTATCACTATCACTACATAATATAAAACAAAGTCGCTTCTGTCTGTCTGTCCCTATGTATGCTTAAACTCCGCAGCGAATTTTGATGCAGTTTTTTAATAGACCGAGTGATTATGTATAAATACATGCATAATTTATCAGAATTGCACCCGTGTGAAGCCGGGGCGGGTCACTAGTTAGGAATGAACCAGACTAGGCACTGCATAGCCTTACTCTCCTCAAATAGCGACATATTTAGTGTTATAATAATCCATTACAAAACCAAACCCAAGACTAACCCACTCATCTCTCCCTTTATTTATGGTCTGATTATAGAAAATGAACTTGTCTGAACACGCTTGACACCAGATAGCTGGATGACGCGCCAAGACTTATGTTCTGAGTTTGCGATACGTCATACCTTGGGCAAGAAAGACGTATTGTGTGGATTAAAATGGTGGAGTTAAAGTTGCTCTGCTTAAAGTTGATTTGATTATGGATTTTGTGGTTGAAAGGAGGTCATAAGTGACAAAGTTAGCTGCACTTTTGACCCCGTTGCTTGTCTATTATATTATAACCTAAAAAGATTCCATTGTTATTTTTACCGTGCTAATTCTTGTATTTTAACAATCCATTTATGAGATTCTTTGACATTTTTATCTGTTTGTTTAAAATTTTAACATGTAATTATTTTATCTGTCTTATTATTAATTCCGCTATTATTATTATCAGTGTCATCATATTTTATCTGTTAGTATTAATAAATGTGACGATCATAGTATAAGTGCATGTAAATTGACTTGGTGTAATTTATATTGACATTTTATATTATGAAATAAATAAATCTTAATCTAAATCATCAATGGATCCAAGTAAGCATTAGTTTCGTATGTCTAATCTTTGGTATGGGAATGCCTTTTCGCGCCCATTACGCTAATAAAAAAAAAAATAGTGGGACATCCACAGATGGTTATAGGATACTTTTTACGGCCGAAGGCATCTATCTTCTAGTTCCGTCATATTGTGAGAAAGAGACCACTCTTTAGCCTGTGATCTACCCGTCATTGTAATTAGCAGTACAACTTGTATTGTGAAATAGGCTACGAGGGGCCTAATTCTACATTTCCTTGATATCTCGGAGAGATCTCCGAAGTGGTGATATACCTAGTACATCGCCACTTCAACAACTCGATCGCGTTAGGTTTGCACTATATAGTGTGGTCGCCGTAGACATCAGGCGCAAACTTAACTGGGTAGTAACGTGAAATGTATAGAGTTCGAATCGCAAATCGCAGATATCGCGTGTCAATGTGTGTTTTAACAGCTGAGGCTGATATACCTGAGAAATCGCTTATACAGCGATATCTCAAAGTAAAGGTACACTTGTCTTGTTACGTGGGTAATCATAAGATTTCATAATTCATGCACAACCTCAAACTCCCTTTACACTTTTTGTCGTTAACATACTCGTCTAAACTCCCTCTATCTTGTTATCAACTGTCACCCAGCGACCCTTTCTTTCAAGCATTGTCCTGATCACACAAAAGGTTCAATGTCTCTCAGAAAACCGTACCAGTTAGGACCTTTTGCGTCCAGTACGTAGAGTAGCTCGCTAATAGGGGGGCCCCCCTCGAAATCTTCTGCGGATGGATGTTCTAATATTCAAATGGGATACGGAACTATTATTGTTGGAGCCACTGTCGATATGAGGCGGCGTGAGAGGTTTTGATACTTGCATTAAAAAGTTTTGAATGAATGAATGAAGGAATTAATGAAAAATGAATGAAGGAATGAATGAAAGAATGAATAAAAGAATCAATGAAGTAACGAATAAGTGAATGAATGAATGAATTAATGAATGCATGAATGAATGATTGAATGTTTTATTTGCAAGAACATCGGTACATTAGATGATGTAGAAAATAGTAAGTGCTTATTTTCTACCGTAGAGGCATGCAAACATAAATATTGTGTACTTATCTATTTTTTTTATTAAGGGACAATCTTCACAAATCGACCTAGTCCCAAACTAAGCAAAGCTTGTACTATGGGTACTAGATGATGATGGACATACATATATAGATAACATCCATGACACAGGAATAAATATTCGAGTTAATGACACAAACATTTGCTCTGGCTGAGATTCGAACCCAGGACCTTCGAGTCAGTAGGCAGCCTGGACTACAAACCGAGCCAACCGCTTCGTCCAACCGAGTTTAATAAACTATGGGCCGGTGAATGCATATTTCACTATTTGAGTTGGAAACAAGTCGAGCCGTACCTAACAATTCTTGGGTGAGTTTAAACAATTTTTATAATTATTTCACATCGATTATTGCGTTTGAAATCTACAATGCCTCCTACAAAGTTCTTAAGCTGCGGGTTAAAAACAGAAGTCTTATCCAACGAACACATAAGTATGTAAAAGCCACACATCAAACGCCACAATCGTACAACTGTCACCATAAAGTACCAAGACCGCTCGCCGCGCGCCCAACTTCTTTGCATACTTCCCCGAACGTTGGGTGTCGGCGCGATACGTCACTTATATTGTCTGCCTACACATATTGCGAGCTAGTGGTGTACACTTTATCGATGTATCAATCTAATATCGATAAAATTTTATTGAAAATCCGGGATCTTCAATCTTCCTATATTTCAATTATTCAAATTAAGAAAACAAAAATTTGTAGAAGTCTTTATAGTACTATTTAATGCCATTGTAGGGAGAGATTCTGTGAGGTTGAAGACAATTTGATAGATCGAGATCTAGAAATGTAGCGAAGCTTTTTCCGGGCTATCTTTGGAAAATGAATCCGTGATTCTAACCGTATACTTTTATCATTACCATTTTCTTCTCCATGTTTGACGGTTGGTTTTATTTATAAATTTGTTATTGATGTGCGATGTGGGAGGCGTAGTGTATAGTCGCAACCTCCTCTTGTTGCTTTCCAATGTAAGACCATACGATGCTAGTGCCTCGCTGCTTGGTGTACAAAAGAAAGCAGCCTTGAACTGAATAAGATCTTGTAAGATTCCACCACTACCAGTGTGTTGGACTTTGTATGGGAGTACAAACCCTCTAAAGGGAAGGTATTCGCGCCACAGGAGTGAGAGTGGGGTTTGATGCGCGCGCTCAGGGCTCATGGACTACATCATGAATAGACTGAACTGGGTCTGACTCAGGACAACCGGGTCTGACTCAGGACGGGAGGAAAAGCGAAAGAGGAGTTGGACTGTGCCATAGAGAAAAACGCACACTACTGAGCTGTACTGTAGTTTAAATCATTCCACGTTTAACCCATTCATCGACTTTTCCCCTCCCTAGCACTAAGCGAGATATATCAGCTCACTTCATTTATTCCCATACCGTATCTTTTGTTTGCTATATTTTTGACAAGTACAAAGCGGGAATCTGCGCTTGTCATACGTTTGACAGACGAGTGGGGGTGGGGGAGGGGGGTGCTAAGTTGTTATTAAGTACTGCACTTGGAGTTGAATGTACATTGTAGTGTATTGGATATGGAACGCTGGTGTGTTTGGGTACGATGTGTATGTTTTCTAGTCGATTGGGCAGATTGGCTGGAGATAGCGATATAGTTTATAATAAATGTGTACGAACTCAAAGAAGGCTCAAAGTTACTCAAAGGGCAATGGGGCGAGCTATGCTCGGAGTTTCCTTGCCGGATCCAATTCGAAAGTATGAGATACGCAAACCAAGGTTGTAGATATAGCTCAGACAGTCGCCAAACTTAAGTGGCAGTGGGCGGGGCACGTTGCTTGTAGAATCGATAGCCGTCGGGGCAGAAAGCTTCTTGAGTGGTGACGGCGGAGCAGAAGACGCAGCGTGGACCCCAACAAGGTGGACCGATGACCTGGTTAGGATCGCGATCGATCGTTGTGGAGAACTTTGAGGGAGGCCTTTGTATATTACCGGACGTCTCTCGACTAATATGATTGATTTACGCACGTCGTACAAGTCGAATATCACACGACATGTTTTGAATCGGTTCGCATTCACCATCAGTTCCGGTGGCGATCAATCAAACACTCATTTCATGTGTTTACGTCTGAAACTTTCTATATTCACGAGGGTTTTCTATATAGAACCTTAGTTTGTTTCTATTGGCAACATACAACTGTTAAATAGTGAGATCCTATTAAGGACTATAAAGGTAACATACATTAAAAGGTTCACATTACATAGCAGTAAGTCGGTGTGCGTTTGACATAAAGATACGGGGGAAAGAGCCCCGATCCGAAGTGATAATACGCTCTTAACTACATATTTGAATGGCCGGTGTTATGCCAAAGTGCACTACGAACAAATGTGTCAGTGCATCTGGAAAGGTACCTTGTTTCAGGTATTGAGTTATGCATAGTTCCAAAAAGTAGATTAAATTTGCTATCAATACAAAAAAGAATAATGACTGTAGGTGGAACCACTATTTTTATATAAATTTTTGAATTTTCGACTTCCGAAATGCACAAGTTGAGAAAATTGCATTTAAAGTTTATAGTGACAAAAAACACACTTCTACTTCGAAGTTACATAGTGAAGGGTATAATCATAATCTTTGCATGTTAAAGAATTATAATAAAGGTGAATTGTCTAAAAATACATGTTAATTATTCTGATTTCTTAGGTTGAACATGCCAGGGTGGAAGAAACACGAAAGTGTTAATTATACCCAATTCATAAAATAACGAGATTAAAACTGTTAGTTTCTCATCATAGTTACATATTCTATGGCATTTTGGGACAATTGAATGAAAGAAAACTCCATAATCATAAAGAAATTTAATAATTACCGCATTTTTAACAGTTACAAAAAAGATCACTTATAATATTAAAAACCAACTAAATAATTTGTATATTCATGCTATATCACAAGATCAAATGGTATTTAGCGTGGTGTACCACAATGGTATAATAGAAATGGTTTTAAAGCAGTTTTTTTAACAATAAAGTTTAGTGACTCGGTCGAAACTTTTGTATGGAAACGTAACTAGGGTACCTTGTCACGACATTTACTAAACTTTAGTAACTTAACCTCGAAGATCACTATTTTAGTACTTATAATGCAAGAAATATCTGTAACAAAATGTTATTTAGGATAATTATAGCGGAAATCAACGTATTCTTATTTATAAAAACTTCTGTTTTAGTCGTGTAAGACATCAAGTTTAGCATTATACTAAACTGGGTACCTTGTCACGCTAAGTCATTATCTTACATAAATGGAGTAACTAGAAAAAATGTGTCAGTGCACATGGAAAGGTACCTTGTATTGAGTTATGCATAGTTTCAAAAAAGTAGATAAAATTTTCTATTTATACAAAAAAGAATCATGACTCTAGGTGGAACCGCTATTTTTATATAAATATTTGAATTTGCAACTTCCAAAATGCAGAAGTTGAGAAAATTGCATTTAAAGTTTATAATGACAAAAAACACACTTCTACTTCGAAGTTATATAGTGAAGGGTATCAATCAAATTATTGGAAATTAAAGAAATAATAAAGGTTAATTGTCTAAAAAAACATGTAAATTATTCTGATTTTCTAGGTTGAATATGCAAGGGCGGAAGAAACTCAAAACTGTTAATTATAGCCAATTCATAAAAAAATGAGATTAAAACTGTTAGTTTCTTATCATAGTTACATATTCCATGGCATTTTGCGTTCATACAAGTCACGCAAGTTCAATGTTTTCTTATAAAAAACATTAAATTTTCACGGCTCAAAATATCATTTTGCTATGGGCCGATTCTATACCTTATCTTAGAAAGAGGCATATTCTATTCCATTCTATACTACCCGCAATGGAAATATTAACAAAATTATTTAAATTTTAAACGATTTTAAGACAAGCCGTGACAAGGTACCCTGACTACTAAACTTTATGGTCGGAGAAATATAATAAGAAAACATAATTTTACTGGTATTCTTGTACACATATGTTCCTTAGGACGTAAATAACCCAATTATAACACAAACCCATTTTGGCACTTTTGCACCCGCTTCCACAAAGACTCATGTAACTCGGTAACTAAATGTCGTGACTAGGTACCTTTCCATGTGCACTGACACAAATAATATATTTACGTAATAACCATAAATGTTAGCAGAAGCGGTGGTAGCCTAGTGGTTAGCATGTGACTTTCAATCCGGAGGGCGCGGGTTCGAACCCGGCCCGACCAATGAGTTTTTCGGAACTTATGCTCGGATGTCATTTGATATTTGCCACTCGCTTTTCGGTGAAGGAAAAACATCGTGAGGAAACGGTAATCCCAATAAGGCCTAGTTTCCCTCTGGGTCGGAAAGTCAGATGTCAGTCGCTTGCGTAAAAACTAGTGGCTACGCCACATCTTAGGGTTTAGGTAGCCGACCCCGATTGTCGAACCACGCGGCCGGAGGGGAATTAATTATCTACAAAGATACGGGACAAAGGCTGGGAGGATGATGATGAGACATAAATGTTTAAATATATAGAAGCGTAAAGTTAAACATTGTATGATTTGAGCGGGATTTGAACCCACGTCTTTCCACGGCACGGCTTTCCGGGCCAGATGGATGCATTACCAATTATGCTATCAAAGTCAATAGCCAAAGCATCGAATTTTTCAATCAGTTACTTCATTTCTACAGCCTTAGGGCGGCATCGTAGAACCATCTATCATAAAGATTATCTTAACCTATACTTTCAGAGATGTGAATGGTCTCGGGCGTCAAGATAAAAATAAAATAAAAATGCTTATTACTAAGTTCAATGGAGATGTAGAGACCCTAACTTGCTATATCAATTTCGTATAGATTATACTAGTATTTGCCATTGCCGGGATTCGAACCTAGGACCGTCGGCTCAATAGGCAGTTGCTTTACCACTGCGCAAACCACGTCGTCAATATTAAACAATCTTATTATATGATACGGCATATTCTTGATAGTTTTGAGACTTGATGATACCTATTGCGGCTCCTACTTAAGAGTGTTCCCCGGCAAGGGCAAATATTTGTGGGATGAGCTCAAATATTTGTGCCACAGTCACAAATATTGTATGTTAATCGTATTTAAGTATGTTTATCGTCGTCTAATGTCCATAATACAGGCTCCTAGAGCTTATTATGGGACGAGATTGATTTGTGTGAGGTTGTCCGATATTTATATTTATATAGCGAGAGTAACAAGGCTGATGAGGAGAACCACATTGAGCAACTTTCACTATGGGACCAGCCAGGAAATCGCGAAGAAAAACATTTGATTAAAAATAAACTGGTAATTAATTAATTGACAAGTATCTAAAATGTATAGGTAAAGCAACAGCAGCGATTTTATGGTTGGTCCCCTAGTAGACGACGCTCAGTGCGATTCGTCCCATTGGTACTACCACTCCCGCTCATGACTTCTGTTGTTTGGTAGAAGTATAGTTTTGTATGACCGTGAAATATTTATTTTCTACGCCTTACGTATGTTTCTTGATGTCACATACAGCACACCGCCATCCAAACTCCGTCGCCTCAAGCCGACATAATTTGATTAATTTTCGACTGAGACAAAATGTGCACTAATTAAAACTAGTGTAAGTGGCTGGCGCGATAAGAACAGTTTGGGAGCGTTTGACGGCATCGGCTTTCCTTACGTGTCATACGTTCCATAAATGTAGGTGCAACTATACCTATATTATCGTAATCGAGTAAAAACTAGAAGCGTTCCAACCGCTGTTATTCTTTGAAAGAAAGAGAAAACAAAGATACCAATATAAGAACAGACTCTGTTAAGAATTCAAATGGCCTATTGATTATTCCACAAATAAAATAAATAAGAAATACCACAAAAAAACATAAATAGTATAATACTTTCTTCGATTTCTACGACTGTCACACATCATCTCAGCCATAGGACGTCCACTGCTGGACACAGACCTCCTCAATAGACTTCCACATGGGCTGGATAGCAGCTACCCGCATCCAGCGAGACCCCGAAACTATCGCGTCAATCTAAGGTCCACCTTTGACAACGGTAACTGTAAAGCTATCGAAACGTCAGGGAGGTACAAGTAATTAATATACGCGATATAATCCGTTTCAATTGTTTTATTTACATAAATTGTACTTAAATCTAAGTCATTACAATATAGTTTTAAATTTAAACAAACACGTACGTCACATGCAATTATATTCCTAGTTATAACTTATAACTAAGGTCCTCACACAGCCTCATACACTCCTTTTCAACCATCATCCAGTTATCATAATTACGTGCATCCTAAACCTTAGTTAAAATTTTGATAATATGAAAAAAAATGTAACGACTTAGATTTAAGTACCAATTATGTTCACATAATAAAAAATCGTGACAGCAACTTGTAGTTATAACTTAAAACTATGGCCTCCACATATCCTCATACATTCTCAGCAACCTACGAGTAAACTTGCACCCTATTTTAGCAAACGTACCATCGTAGGTGCTTTACAAAACGCCTCAAGCGGTAGGTATCACAAAGTTGACTTTGACAAGAAATTAGAGAGTTCAGTTGACACATTCAATTTGGTGAAAACGTAATAGTGTACGGATAATTTGGAAACTTCAGTAACCGCTAATAGTGGTTTAGTGTTGACTGTCGTATTGAATGACGAACTTTGTTTTGAATTTAAAGCCTTACACTTTGGTATAAATAAAACTGTAATACTAAATGAACAGAGCTAGATTCATCATCATCATCAGCCGAAAAACGTCCACTGCTGGACATAGGCCTCCCCCACAGAACGCCACCATGACCGGTCTTGCTTTGCCCGCATCCAGCGGACTCCAGCGACCTTCACCAGGTCATCAGTCCACTTTGTGGGGGGCCTACCCACGCTGCGTCGTTCGGTGCGTGGTCGCCACTCAAAAACTCGATGACCCCAGCGGCCGTTTAGTGAGCCAAATTGGACGTTTGTAATGACATATGCCAGAATTGTCAAATTTTCAAATAGTGATAAGTTTAAACTAATTTTATTACTTTATTATCACAGAACACAAAACTACTGTTTTTATTTGATTTTACGGACTACTTTTGAAAATGGGTGGATCAACTTTTTCTTGCTGTTATTCTGTCCGTGACCCAGGGGATAATAGAGATTAAATTTCTATGAAAAGAGTTGAGTATTGCTATTACTGGTATTGTATGTATGTATGTATGTATGTATGTATGTATGTATGTATGTATGTATGTATGTATGTATGTATGTATGTATGTATGTATGTATGTATGTATGTATGTATGTATGTATGTATGTATGTATGTATGTATGTATGTATGTATGTATGTATGTAAACACTTTATTGTACATAAAAACAAGAAAAACACATTACAAAAGAATAAGCATGAGTTATATTGTCAGGAGATAGTCTACATAAGAATGGGCTTATAACTGCTTAAATTACAAAGCTTTTGCTAAATATAACCACGGATAATCGTAGTTTTAAAAAGTGACCCAGGGACATCACCATGGCAACGAGTGGCAAAAAATAGTTGATTCACCCAAATATTAAAAAAATAGGTGAAAGCAGCGTCGTCCAAGAATCAGCACACAAACGACGTCACCTTGTGTTTGCAGGATACAAATGAGGTCCAAAGTTAACGCAACCGATCACGTTTGTTGTGGGAGCCTCCTTAAATATTATTTTATTCTGTTTTTTAGTATTGATTGTTATAGCGGAAACAGAAGTACATCATCTGTGAAAATTAAAAGTGTCTAGCTTGATAGTGTAGCGCTTTATGGTGACAGACGCGGATATACAGACAGACAGACGGACAGCGGGGGCTTAGTAATAAGGTCAAGTTTTTACCCTTTGGGGACGGAACCCTAAAAACAAACATATTTGATGCCATGCTTCCACTAGCAGTTTTTTTCACAGCATTCGACACCTCCATAAGGGCGGCACCTCCAACCAAAGAGTTGATATTTTTCAAAATATTCCCAACCCATCCAATTTTATTAAAACCCCCTCTCTAAGTGTGTCATATATCTCCAAACGAGCGTTATTGTAAACATATTTCAGCCGATACGGCCTGGCATGCCGTTTTCGACGACATTTGTATTCATTTGCCATATATTTCCATGGTGGAAAGATGTCGGCGGATTTTCGATCCGATGACGGTTTTTATGGTTTTCTCAAGGTGTTTATGTCAAATACAGAAATGAGGCGAAAATATTGTACATTGCTGGATACTTTTTATATGATTATGATACCTTTCATCCGATCACGGAAAACAACCGGCCAAGTGCGAGACTGACTCGTGCACCGAGGGTTCCGTACAAATACTTATCCTATCTTAACTGGTCGGGTTAATTTAAGTTTGCACCTGGTATGTACGGCGCCGGATACAAATGAGGTGTAAAGATAACGCAACCGATTACGTTTGTTGTATGGTAGCCCCCTTAAATATTGATATTATTCTGTTTTTTAGTATTTGTTGTTATAGCTATAACAGAAATACGTCATCTGTAAAATTTTCAACTGTCTAAGTATCATGGTGCATGATAATTACACAAAGTGGTGATGAGATACAGCCTGGTGACAGACGGACAGACAGACAGACAGACGGACGGACAGACAGACAGACGGACGGACAGACAGCGGAGTCTTAGTAATAGGGTCCCATTTTTTTACCCTTAGCGGACGTCCGCGAAAAAGTATTTTTCAATAATTACTAGTTAATAATCACACAGAATCATTGTTAAGTCAATTAAAATCACAGCCGCACCCCTTTTTAATCCGTTGAAAAACAAATGCCGATTAGTAAACAATAACACGACAAAACCAGTTTTGAAGCGGATCAAAGATGGCCGCATGACGCATGCATATGCAGATTGCTGCATATGCATGAGTGCATGCGAGTATGCGGACGCAAGTGAGAATTCTTCATGTGCATATTTCGGGAGTTTTTGGGTCAGTGAGGATGGAAGAGTTTTTCAGGGTTTTACGACGGGATTTGATTCGTTGAGTGTTGGATGCTTGTGTAGTAAAAATGTAGGCGTGTTACTGAATTGATTATAATCGTGAATGTGCACTTTGAATGAAAGTTGCATGGTAGAGAATATGGTTTAGACCCTTATAGGATAAATACGTCTAGAAACTTAGCGTTTGAAAGTGCAGCCAGTTTTAGTTAAACACGGGCTAAGTTTCGTCCGTGTGCGCATCAGTCACAAGCAAAACGTCTCAATGATTGGTGCGTAGACGCACACATAAAACCAAAAGCGGCTTCACCTTTCGCAAATCTGTTGTACCTATGAAGGCTCTCATTCTAGACGTACTTACTCCAAGTGTTAATTACACATCAAATTTATGTAGAAAATGGAATATGTGAGTTGCAATATTCGGAATAAATGTCTCAGTACCTCAAAACAAGTATGTTCTTCATATTTCACCGACTAACCCCTTGAGTTCCAAATAATAACCGGTATCAAAAACTCGTTTCAACAAATTTCAGAAAACTCACACACGGATTTTTTCAAATGAGTTCATAAAAATGCATGCCCTTTGATCTGATGATTAGTAATGAGAACCGTTGTCATCGGCTACTCCCCGCTTCGAGGGAATTGAGGTGCAAACACTCATTGTTTTGAGGACTTTGATACGAGGGATGGACGGGTGGGATGATTTATTAATATTGGTCTTTGAACTCTTTGATTTTCAATTGTTTTAGAGATTTTTATGTATGTTATGATGTTCGTTAGAGAATGGTACAGCGATTTCTTAGGGCTAATTAGGTAATTTGCCCAAAATCATTGATTTCGCGTTGCTAATTTTCCTTTAACCTTGCTGCGATTAGAGAGGATTATTTCAAATTATAGCTCTGTTCGCCTAATGATCATAGCAGTATTGTAAATGGTAACCATGTAGCCGGACACAGAGAGAGAGCGATGGGTCATAAGGGTAACCTATCTCAAACACTAAAAACCATTGACCGAATTTCATTTGCCCGAAAACTATTCGAATTATTATCGTTTCTCCGATGACAGGATTCGTACATTTTTCTTTTCACCATTTTACATTTAGTAAAAGTATCGTTTGTCAGAAAAACTTTTCCCGTCACATTCACTTGCCCTATGAGTTGTTACGTATTTTTTTTCGTAGCCAATTTTTCATTTACCCTATGATACTTTTGGCACTGCATACATTTGAACAAATTTTCAGTTCACCTTTTAACTTTTCCCGCCCCATTCACTTGCCATCTGAATTGCGACGTCTTTTGTTTAATACCCATTTTTTCATTTAGCCAAATTTTCAGTTCACCTTTTAACTTTTCCCGCCCCATTCACTTGCCATCTGAATTGAGACGTCTTTTGTTTAATACCCATTTTTTCATTTACCCAATGATATTTTCGGCATTACATAAGAACTACGACCACAACAACGGCCCGCGAGCCGAACGAGCGAAGCTACCGTGCTGCGGCAGCAGCCGACAAACCGCCAAAACCGACCTGGTTGGGTTAGGTTAGGTTAGAACTGTGACCACAACAGCGCGCGAGCCGAGCGAGCGAAGCTACCGTGCTGACGCAGCAGCCGAAAAACCGCCAAAACCGACCTGGTTGGGTTAGGTTAGGTTAGAACTGTGACCACAACAGCCCGCGAGCTGAGCGAGCGAAGCTACCGTGCTGCGGCAGCAGCCGACAAACCGCCAAAACCGACCTGGTTGGGTTAGGTTAGGTTAGAACTGTGACCACAACAGCGCGCGAGCCGAGCGAGTGAAGCTACCGTGCCGCGGCAGCAGCCGACAAACCGCCAAAACCGACCTGGTTGGGTTAGGTTAGGTTAGAACTGTGACCACAACAGCGCGCGAGCCGAGCGAGCGAAGCTACCGTGCTGCGGCAGCAGCCGACAAACCGCCAAAACCGACCTGGTTGGGTTAGGTTAGGTTAGAACTGCGACCACAACAGCCCGCGAGCTGAGCGAGCGAAGCTACCGTGCTGCGGCAGCAGCCGACAAACCGCCAAAATCGACCTGGTTGGGTTAGGTTAGGTTAGAACTGCGACCAAAACAGCCCGCGAGCCGAGCGAGCGAAACTACTGTGCTGCGGCAGCAGCTGACAAACCGCCAAAACTGACCTGGTTGGGTTAGGTTAGATTAGAACTTTTGGATTAGAATTTGACAAATTGTTGAAAAAGGATACAATAATATGACTAAAATTAAAAAGTCCACTTGAGAACAGTCGAGTAGTTAATAAACCGAATCGTTACATCGGACAAATGAAATCAAAGTCATACAAAAAAAGTCGAGTAGTTAATAAATCGAATCGTTACATTGGTCAAATGAAATCAAAGTCATACAAAAAAAGTAGAGTAGTTAATAAACCGAAACGTTACATCGGAAAACTGATATTACGGACAAATGAGATTTAGGGAAACGTGTGAATAAAAATCCTAAACAATTAATGCCCAATCGTAAATTATCGAATTGAATTTTCGGCCAAATGAAAAAAAGTTAAAATGATATTTGTCGAATAGTTTTTGTCGAAATGAAATTCGGACTAACGTTTTTAGTGTTTCAGATAGGTAACCGTCATAAGGTATGGAAGGTGGAATTTATTTTGATGAGGTTCTCTGTTCTCTCTTCGCCGTAGTAGGGTAAAAAAGAAGATTCTTAATTCTTACTCACGTTTCACCGATTTTTCACTTTAATTACCTACATTGTATTATTGTTAGAGCCTATTAAGTGTCGGTCCGGCCCAGGGATAGTGGCGCTACAAATAGGTTTAATATGTCTATAATAATGAGCAATATGCCATATATTTGGATTATTAAATGTCTATAGCAATTTCTCAACGATTTATCATTAACCAAATTCAAAACATTGTTTACCGGAATGCTACTCAATCTTTCGTTCTTATTGATAAACTAGACGTGCCCGCGGCTTCGCTCGCGTAAATGAAATATGTACTTCCTATTTGTAACACTTGAACATGTAATTTGTTTTTTTTTTATTATATATACTTAATGAAAAAAGGAAACTGTCATTGCAAGTTAAATAAAAGCTTTTTAAAAGGAAACTGCGTTTAGTCCTCATATTTGTATTTCCGAAATAAAATTAATTATAAGCAAAAGGGATTCAACACATTTTATATTTGTATACTTACATGGACTGGAGAGTAATACATACATGTACAAATGTTACTCAAAGCAAATCTAAGCCTAGCAAAGCTTAATAAACAAAAGTAAAAATAATAACCATTAATAGGCAGTGCCGCTTCAGTAACAGACAAATCCGTCGGAAAAGAATCCTCTGAAAATAGGGAACAATCTAGATCTTCTCGAGAAATAAGCAGTAAGGGTCAGAGTATTATAGCAAAGCTGGACCGATTTTAGGACTACTTTTTTTTTGTTGGTTTGGGCTTAAATTAGATTGAATCTAGTAGATTACGCTAAAATAAGCATATTTTATTCTTTCAACTTTTTCTCTCAGATCGATATTTACCGAGATATTGGGGTTCAAATGCATAAACATATTTTGATGTAGGTACGTAATAATAGTAGACTATTTATGAGGGTCATGTAAGCAAGCATTTTGACGCTCCGCTCGCTACGCTCGCTCCGCTATACATGGTCACAAAACAAACCTAACCTAACCTACAGTTTTCGGTTTTCAACCCATGTACCATATTTTCAGACAGCATTTTTACCTTAATAACCCCAATATCTCGGTAAATATCGATCTGAGAGAAAAAGTTTACATAACAAAACATGCTTATTATAGGATGTTTTAAAGGATACTTTAATAAAAATGAGGTGTTATATTGACATAAATTTCACGACACCGAAATTTTTCTAAGTCCAAAAACTGGCCCACCTTTCCTATAGGCACCGAGATGCAGAACAATGAGTACATTGCCTTGCAAGGATATTTTTCTTGTGTTTATAATAATACATAATCTGTTAAATTCAAATTTAACAAAAATTAAACATGCCATCGCCATTCCTCCATCTCCCGAAACCGTGGTGGTCAATCTGAATAAAACCGTGATGGTCGATCAATCAAAATACAAATTAATAACATAATCACTTAATACTTTCAATTCTCGGCATTTTCATAACACTTTTTGCTTATTGCACAGAAAATTCGCTGACAATGACAATGCCGATGACATTTAGTTTGACAGAGAAAACAACATACGTCAAGCAAAGTGCGTAGTCATTACATTTCGAGTAAAAACCTTCGATATAACGGCGTACCAACATGACGCCAAAATTTTTGGCTACTTAAACTTAAGTCATATAGCGAAAAGAAACTTTAGGCTACTTGAACCTGAGCCATAAGAGCGAGAAGAACCGAGTATCGCCGGAAATGGTCGACGGTCGCGAAATGAAGAATTTTATGAAGATTTCTTTAGCCGATTGTGAAGGTAATACGTAGTGAAAACGGTATTTTTTACGCTCTTATTCCATTCTCATATTTAGACAATAGATTTGAATAGTTTTTTCTGCGGTAACGTGCATCGTATTGGAGAAACGTGATCTAAAAGAACGTCGAGTTTTGTAAGGCGCCATCTCGCTTCCTCCCTAGTGCGTTATCCCGTTCTGGCATTTTCAATTTTATTATATAGATAAATACTGAATCCTATTGAAAAAAACTTGACTTTCATCAGTGTGGAAAGTTTTGGCTTTATTATACAAAAATACTTGAAATTTGCGGAATATTTAGTCGTGTTTCCTCATTGTTTACATCAGTGACATTCACTGACTCAACGTCAGTTACCAAAAATTTGTAGTTGCCAGTAAAATAAATTAGTACCTCTAAAAATCCGCAATATGGCGTGGGTTGAAAACTCGTTGGCTGCTTACGCTTTTCCTATGTCAGAAATTTAGCGCCAGCATTCAATTCACCCTTAAAAACCTATTAAATTCCATCGTCTTCGATTCAAAATATAAATCGGCACATTAGAATTTCCCTCCTCGGGGGAATATGACAAACGTCATAAAAAGTAATAAAGGCAGCTATAAAGCTGGATGCGTTGTCGATATAAAATGGCGGCGCGAATATACGACGGGCCCCGCTGTGAATGTAAGGGTTGTACGGATGTGACGTCATGAGAACTGTATGAAGCGTCTTAGATCTAGTATTCTTATTTCTTATCCAAACTCCTGGTGACTAGGGCTTCAAAGAGAACCTCCTGATGACCGTCCTCTATCGTATCCAGAAGTACTGCCTTTTATATTATTTTACGACTACGTTAAAAGAATATAAAAGGCAGTAGGTACTTAAAAAGTATCCAATTACCAATACCAAATGTAAAATTGGTTAAAACCCGTCCAGCAGCCGTTTTGGCGCGATAAAAGGAAAAATGTTTTTTTTTTCCTACAGATGGCATTGTGCGGGTACATACAGCATCCGCTCATCTGTGGATCCTGCATCGCGCTGTTAAGGGTTTTCCTAACCATAGCCTCATTCCAAAGAACACTGACCTTACATTTGAGAATTGTATAATAGTGTAGATAAGAATATCTTTATGGACAAATTGGTTTGTTTTATTAACCCCCGGCGAGATTAACATGTGTACCTACTTGTCTGTGGCATCGTAGCTCAAAAATGGATGGGCCAATAGGCGTTTGGACAATATTTTTTTTTGAAAGTAATCGATGCTATTTTTTATTTGAATCAAATGTCTAATAGGACTACTTACACATAGACTGCGTCTAAAAGTCAGAAATGACCGTCAAAGTTCAACATTCCTGCGGAGCGCTAAAAACGCTCCATTATTATTATTATTATTATTATTTTTATGTCATAGGGGTCAAACGAGCAAACGTATCGCCTGATGGAAAGCGATAACCGTCGCCCATAAACACCTGCAACACCAGAGGAGTCACAAGTGGTTGCCTACCCGGAGGACGAAGATAGAATGCCTCTATGCTAGTAATTTCACCGGCTATCTTACCCCCACACCGGAACACAACAATGCGAACATTGCTGTTTGGCAGTGGGTTACCAGGCAAGACGGAAGTAACAATCCGGACGGACCCTGCACGAGGCCCTACTACTCTAAGTAACAATCCGGACGGACCCTGCACGAGGCCCTACTACTCTAGTACTCCATACGAACGTGCGTTTAAGTTCATGGTTGTCATACAATTATCGCTTTATTAAATTATGAGGATTCTGAAATATTTTGTATTACAAAGAACATAATAATTTCAAAAAAAAAATTGTTTTATTACATATTGAGCTAATGTATATTGTATAATTCAACATCAGTCGCATCTTCTATATGAGAGCGGTTTTTTTTTTATCGAAAGGCGTGTTTGTCGAGATAGTTTTTAGCTATGTTTGGTGAAATAGATCCATTAGTTTCCAAGATATATTTATCTTCAATTGTAACAAGTGACAGCCTATATTGATGCTAAGAATCCCAAACTCTGTAGCTATGTTCAGTTTTAGTAGCATTTTCTATATCACTCATTGAATGAGGGTCTCATGATGACTAGCTCCTTGTGTAGGGTTTTTTTTTTATTCAGGTTATTAAATAGTTTGGTCTCTTCTAGCATGAAATTAAATACCTCTTTATTCATACCAGTCATTACAAATCTAATAGGAGTAATTCGCTCATAACTCAAACAAGAAAAATGAACCGAATATTTTCACCCGAAATTATCGTCAACGGCACCAATATTTGTTACACCGATTTTAATTTAAAAGTTTGTTAATCTAAGTATAAAGAGTAAACCACAAAGGGAGCGGATCAAAACGATGAAAAATTATTGAAAGGGGGTTGATTCAAAGAGGGGGTGGTAAGCATCGACGGCTATACGAAACCCCAAGGTAACTTTACTTCTAATATTAAAGTTAGAACTCTTAACTCATTGGAACAAGGCTTTGATTGGTTTGGTAGTGAAATAATCAGCTGCATGATTATCTTTGAAATTCCACGGAGGAGGTTTGTAATAATCGTGATTTTTTAATCAAATTTCGTCTGTACAAGGGAAGAGGAGGCTATATTTTTTCATTATTTAATTTCGGTCGCTCGCGGCTTTCTACTCCTTCAAGGGACAGCGGTTGTTTGAAGCGTTTTTTGGATGTTTAAACACGGCCGTGTGTCACACCGTCACAAATATCAATTGTATTTTTTTTCCCCTAACAAGGGGAACAGATGACTTAGTCAGTATCATGGGAGGCCGTTGGCTGAGGGCAGCGCACGGCTGATCAATGTGGGGAAATGGGAGAGGCCTTTAACCACGAGATGTCTTTCGGCTGATTCGATGATTATATCTCATTATTTCAAATGTATGCGACGTTTTGTATATCGAATGCAATTTTGTTTTTCTACTTTTGAAACTTAATGTTGTTTCAGCGAGCTTACGCCTGAGGATATTCTTTAAAATAAAACTATACTTATGCTCTATAAATCGGATCCTAATGCGACACGCCTCCTACGACCTACATACAATTAATTGATATGAATTAATACAATAGGTACAAATAATAGCCACAAGATATTTATGACTCCAAAAAAATGCACATTTTATCACATTGTAGTAATAACACTACCGGATGTGTTTTCATAGAGCTAATACAATATCAGTAAAATAGTGGCCATGGCAAAAAATACTTCCACTGAATCACTGATCATAAATCCAAGGAACGGCTCTTATTCTAAGAAACGATAAAATATTTCTAAGGTAACTTAAACCTATGAATACAAAAATCAATGCTTAAGGAAAAATACCTTACCTTAGAAAGCAACCTTAGTTTTATGTTTTCCAGTGTCACTTTAGTGTAAGGTTGACACATAACTATTAAGCTCTGTCATTTATGTACGCAATGAAAACATGAAATAACTATGTTAAGTTCTAGAACTCAACGAAAAGTATTATTCACTTTAAAAAGTTGGTTGAAATTATCAATATTATATTTGTCATAATATGAAATATTTTTTTTTTAAGGAATCAGGCCTCTATTTAATCTTTGTTTTTTTGTTTAATTTTTAGTAATATGTAATTCTAGGAATTAATTGCCCTGCCCCCTGTGACTGACGATTCAAAAGCTATATAACTAGGCCTACTTGAATATTAGAATATTTTACTTTTACTTTCCCTTAATAGTAAAAGAAAGTTGAAAAATAATCATAGACGAATGTGTTTTCCCCTGCATTTTATTCAACTCGCAATTTTTGCCACATACAATTTATCATTACAGGTGAAACCTACAACTTATTGTTTTATACAGGCACTATAAATTCCATACTCTATCTATAGTTCTGTACTTTTAATTAGCTGAACGGTGTAATAGACGGCCGGCTCGAACAGTTCAATTTCGCGGTTAATATGGCAGATCATCTGATAAAACGTGTGTTTTGATTACAATTATGAATGTTTTCGGCTTCGGTGGAACAAACAGCGATTCTCTTTTGTTTCTGTGTTCCATATTTGTTCCAATTAATTATTACAATTGTGTTTCAATTAAATTGTAATAGAATTATTAGGTTATTATTGTTTGGGAAAATTTGAAAACCGTATGGAATACAACTATATTGACTGACTGGTGTAGTGTTTATATTATTAAACCTAGGCGAAAAAAGGGCGGTATTACAAGTTAAATATGTATTGTCTGTCTGTGACATCGTAGCTCTCAAGTGAATGATCCGATTTGCGTTTTTTATTGCCGAAAATCATTTCTGTTTAAATAGTTCTAAGGCACTGCTATGTGTTTGGTAGAAATGAAAAGCAATTATCTCCCAGATTTTCAGGTTTTTGAGGCCCTTTGACTTCTAAAAATTTATTTCGACGAATGTTTCAATCCACCGAAAAATCATTTCACAGATTTTTTTCCTCTGTATAATCATAATTCTTGCAAATATCATCCTATTGATAAGGTTAGGTTTGTTTTATAACAATCCCAGATGGTTTACGGTTGAAAAGAGAATGCCTTCTATGAAATGATTTTTCGGCGAAATATCAACATTCGATGAAAACGAATGCTAAAAGTCAATAAAGACCCTTCGCTTGAACCAGTGACAGAAACACAGCTAAAGCTAGAATTATTATTTTTGTGTTTACCTTTAGTTTCAGTTGCACCTTTTACCACTAATGAAATGAGGGTCTCAAGATCATTATGGATATTGTACGCATTAACACGTTCACGGATACAGGATCATTTTGAAAAATCGCATGCTGCGGGCCATACAACATTCATTCAAAAACCTTCTAGACAACAAAACACACAAGGCATTTGCAAAGCTATGAGGAATATAGCTGTAGAGAGAGTAGCAGTTTTGCAAAGACAAATATTGCCGTCTACAGACGTGGTGTCGTACCTATCACGAGGGTCCTCTTGACGTACTGTCAAAGAGTGATAAATTTATCATTATATATTTTGACACTGGTCCACTGCTTCCCAGGGCTACATGGGAGCCCTTTGACTTCCAGAAACTTATTTCGTCGAATGCTTAATTTCGCCGAAAAGTTATTTCGCAGAATTTCAGACAAAAATGAGCAAATTTTTATTTTGTTGTCGATTTCGTTTTTTTCTCAGATTTCAATAAAATTTGGTGAGTTGGTACAGTTGTTTCTTCTGACCATGGTAAGCCCAATTTGACGATATGTCCTACAAATTTTCTCCATTGAGTTACACAAAATGTATTACAGAAATTGGCCCATGGGCTAATTTTTATTTTTCATTAAAATTTGGTGAGTTGGTACAGTTGTTTCTTCTGACCATGGTAAGCCCAATTTCACGATATGTCCTACAAGTTTTCTCCATTGAGTTACACAAAATGTACCTATTACAGAAATTGGCCCATGTGCTAATTTTTATTTTACGGTCGAATTATTTATTTTCATTTCGAGCTCCTCATTTTTTACTAAACTTTAGTACAAATTCGAAATTTAGTTAAAAAAATTCCATACTTTTTTTGTAACTCAATGAAAAATTTTGTAGGACATATTTATGGTAAAATTCGGCTTATCTTGTTCAGAATAAGCAACTTTACCAACTCACCAAAAATTTTTTTATTGAAACCTGAGAAAAAAAAATCAAAAATCGACAACAAAATAAAAAAATTGCCCAAATGCGAAATGAATTTTCGGCGAAACATGATTTCTAAAAGTCAATATAGACCCATTCTACGACTATCAGCTGTTATATTGCAATATTTAACATCGTGTATTTCTCGTTCCCCTAAATAACACATACCTTTGCAAACATAATACTTCCCCAAATGCCTTTTGGACATTGTCCAGAGCTCTCCATTAGGTATAATTTAGTTTATTTGTCTCCGCGAGCCTTCCTTGCCAATACGTATTTATTTATTATTATTACCCGCCAGCGGTGGGGAGGGTAATGTGTTTTAATGTGATATTATGATATAATGACCCCGGCTAGATGGACGGTTGATCTCGTGAGGGTAGCGGGGAATCAATGGACGCGGTCTGCACGGGATCGTACTTTGTAGGAAGTCATGGGGAGACCTAATATGTTCAGCTGTTTACGTCAGTGGGTGATAGACATATTTGATATACATGTAATAAAGCATAAGGCTCCTTATCCGTTCAAAATACCAGTCAAGCGCGAGTCGGACTCGCGCACCGAGGGTTCCGAACAAACACTTTCCATCCTTAAGTGGTTAAGTTAAGTTTGCACCTGGTATGTATAGCGCCCCACACAAATGAGATACAAAGTTACCGCAGCCCATCCTGTTTGTTGTATGGGAGCCCCCTTAAATATTTATTAATCTATATAAGTACGTATATCGTCGTCTAGTACCCATAACACAAGCCTTCTTGAGCTTAATTTGGGACTAGATCGATTTGTGTGAGGTTGTCCGATATTTATTTATTTATTTATTTTATTATATTTTTAGTATTTGTTGTTATAGCGGCAATATAAATAAATAAAATAAATATAAATAAATATTAAGGGACAATCATACACAAATCGACCTAGTCCCAAACTAAGCAAAGCTTGTACTATGGGTACTAGACGACGATATACATAATATATAAATACATAATATAGATAACATCCATGACCCAAGAACAAATATTTGCACAAATATTTGCCCCGGCCGGGATTCGAACCCGGGACCGCCGACTCAGTAGGCAGGTGTCTACAAACCGAGCCAAACGCGTCGTCAAAATACATCATCTGTGAAAATTTCAACTGATAGTGGTGATAGCTAGTCACCGTTCTTGAGATACAGCCTGGTGACAGACGGACGAACGGACGGACAGCGAAGTCTCAGTAATAGGGTCCCGTTTTTACCCTTTGGGTACGGAACCCTAAATAGCTGATTGTTTTAGGCTTGGGTTTAAACGCCTACCAAATATGATTAAACGCCTACCAAATATATTGATAAATTACTACCAATATATTCTTAATGCTCACCAAAACGGATGAATGCTCACCAAATAGTGTACCCCAAACTATTCTATAAATAAAGCAAATAATTCTTTTTCTTACATCCTATAATAGTACATTACATCAGAGGCCGGGAAAATGAGGATTTCCGGCCAAGTAGGTATATACGGCCGAGCGAGCGTGCGAGCGAGGCCGGATAGTGATACGAGGCCGGGAATCCGTTTTCACGACGAGGCATATATAGTGCTTTTCTCAAACATACAATGAAATAAAAAAATATACTTCAAAGAATAACACTTCAAATTCAAATTCAAATTAAAATTTCTTTATTTAATAAAAACACATGGTCACATAATACAAAAAAAAATAATAATAATATTGTCTGTCCGATATTTTCCGAATTTGACCGAATTTTAAAAATCCGATTTCAGATTCTGACTCAGGAGCCCCAAAAACCCCCGGATACCGAATTTCAGCCTCCTAGGACCAATTTGAAATTTTCTCCATAGGTACAAATCTTTTTTTTTTCGATATTTTCCGAATTTGACCGAATTTTCGGACAAGATTTCAGATTCATATTTTTGAGCCCCGAGAGCCCGCTGATACCGAATTTGACCGAATTTAAAAAATCCGATTTCAGATTCTGACTCAGGAGCCCCAAAAACCCCCGGATACCGAATTTCAGCCTCCTAGGACCAATTTGAAATTTTCTCCATACAAATCGTTTTTTTTCGACATTTTCCGAATTTGACCGAATTTTCGGACAAGATTTCAGATTCATATTTTTGAGCCCCGAGAGCCCCCGAATCCGAATTTGACCGAGTTTTAAAAATCAGATTTCAGATTCTGACTCAGGAGCCCCAAAAACCCCCGGATACCGAATTTCAGCCTCCTAGGACCAATTTGAAATTTTCTCCATACAAATAGTTTTTTTTTTTTCGATATTTGCCGAATTTGACCGAATTTTCGGACAAGATTTCAGATTCATATTTTTGAGCCCCGAGAGCCCCCCGAAACCGAGTTTTAGCCGCCTAGCACCAATTTGAAATTTTGAAAAAAAAAAAGTCACCATCTTGAATTTTTTTTCCACAAGTGTCTAACAACCAACCTTTAAAAACAAAACTCTGCTTTTTGTCAAACCAGCCAGCTGTGTGAATGACCTTGTTGTTGAAACCAAAAAAAAGTTACTTTGCAGGCCTAGGCCTGAAAAGCAGTATGAAATCCCTTTACAGTCCTCTCGAGTTGTTGCGCCCAAAAACCGATACTTCCGAGCCTATTATAAGGAACGCAAAGACAATATTTCATTGCATGTTTGAGAAAAAATATATGCACACCTAAAAAGTTAATTTCAGACCAAATCATCTAAATTACTATTAAATGGATGTCACCAATATTTTATATTATTACTTCCATTTTAGTCATTTTTGCTGAGGCAAAAAACTAAATGCTCACCAAAATGGCTTTTTCTCAAACATCCAATGAAATGTCTTTACGTTCCTTAAAATAGGCTCGGAAGTATCGCTTTTTGGGCGCAACAACTCGAGAAGACTGTAAAGGGATTTCATACTGCTTTTCAGGCCTAGGCCTGCAAAGTAACTTTTTTTTGGTTTCAACAAGAAGGTCATTCACACAGCTGGCTGGTTTGACAAAAAGCAGGTTTTGTTTTTAAAGATTGGTTGTGGACAAAAAAATTCAAGATAGCGACTTTTTTTTTTTTAATTTCAAATTGGTGCTAGGCGGCTAAAACTCGGTATCGGGGGGCTCTCGGGGCTCAAAAATATGAATCTGAAATCTTGTCCGAAAATTCGGTCAAATTCGGAAAATATCGAAAAAAAACGATTCAAAATTTGTAAATTCGTGCTAGGCGGCTAAAACTCGGTATCGGGGGGCTCTCGGGGCTCAAAAATATGAATCTGAAATCTTGTCCGAAAATTCGGTCAAATTCGGAAAATATCGAAAAAAAAACGATTTTTTTTTTCAAAATTTCAAATTGGTGCTAGGCGGCTAAAACTCGGTATCGGGGGGCTCTCGGGGCTCAAAAATATGAATCTGAAATCTTGTCCGAAAATTCGGTCAAATTCGGAAAATATCGATGAAAAAAACGATTTGTATGGAGAAAATTTCAAATTGATATAGCATAGCTAATAATGACTACCGCACATTATGGAGCGTTTTTTAGGGATATAAAAAAAAAACTAACCTAACCTAACCCGGCCGAGTCGGATCTGCTCTGAAAGGTGATCAGGATTAGATGGTTACCTAGCTGAAACACTAATTTATGAAAACAATATTTGATGAGCAAAACATCCATTTTGGTGAGCAAAACATCCATTTTGGTGAGCAAGACATCCATTTTGGTGAGCAAAACATCCATTTTGGTGAGCAAAACATCCATTTTGGGAAGCAAAAAGATATTTTTTGGTAATAATTTTGATGTTTTATGAAAACAATATTTGGTGAGCAAAAAATCCATTTTGGGAAGCAAAAAGATATTCTGACTCAACATAAAATTATTCTGGTGTAATGTATATCGATTTTGGTATACAAAATGATTTAATTTGGGGAGCACTGTTTAGAGTGAATTTATATTAAATGGAGGCAATTCAATTTATTTGGTATTTAGTTTAGGGGGTATAAAAGCCATTTTGGTGAGCATTTAAATTGTACCCATTGTTTTAGACATTTTTCTCTATGATCAAACAAGTTTGTTAACATATGATACTTACTATGCGATTTATTGATACCTTGACACCTACAGTTTGAATTTATCATTGATATTGTTACATAACAGACACCCGTGGTGTGGAAGCACACTAAAATGAAGTAAATATTTAAGGTATTGGTTCATCATCATCATCATTTCAGCCTATTGCAGTCCACTGCTGGACGTAAGCCTCCCCCAGGGTTCGCCACATGGCCCGATCTCCCGTTTACGCCATCCAGTCACCACCAGCCACTTTTTTCAGGTCGTCGGTCCATCTGGCCGGAGGGCGTCCTACACTACGCTTGCCGAGTCGTGGTCTCCACTCAAGAACCCGTCTACTCCACCGATCATCGGTTCTGCGACAGATGTGACCAGCCCACTGCCACTTCAGTCTGCTACACTTCTGAACTACGTCAGTGACTTTGGTTTTTTGTCGGATAATCTCGTTCCGGACTTTGTCCCTTAACGAGATTCCGAGCATACCCCTTTCCATAGCTCGCTGTGTGACGTGTAGTCGGTGGGCTAGTTTCACTGTCAGGTTCCACGTCTCGGCTCCGTATGTCATGACCGGCAGGATGCACTGATTGAATACCTTGGTCTTCAGGCATTGTGGCAAGGGTGACTCGAAGATGTGACGCAGCTTTCCAAATGCTGCCCAGCCAGCTGTAACTTTTGTCCTAGGTAGACGTACTCCTGGACAACTTCAATGGCTACACCTTCGACGGAAACGGGCACAGGGACGATGTGGTCGTTGAACATGACCTTAGTCTTGTCCAAGTTCATCCCTAGCCCAACGCGTCTCGAGGCAGCATTAAGACCGGACAACATTTCCTGCAGGTCTTGCAGCGATTCTGCCATTATAACTATGTCGTCAGCAAAGCGGAGGTGTGTGAGATATTCACCATTGACATTGATGCCCATTCCATTCCACCGCAGGGTCTTGAAGACATCCTCCAGAGCATTGGTGAAGAGTTTCGGGGAAATAACGTCACCCTGTCTTACACCTCTGAGCAACTGGATGGGTCTTGTTTGGTGGTTCTGCACTTGGACGGACATAGTAGCCATTTGGTAGAGACTTCTCAACACCTCCACGTACCGCCAGTCGACTTGGCATCGCTGCAAAGACTCCAGAACGGCCCAGGTTTCGATGGAGTCGAAGGCCTTCTCGTAGTCCACAAACGCCATACACAGCGGTTGGTTATACTCCTCGGACTTCTGTATAACCTGCCGAACAGTATGGATGTGGTCCACGGTGCTATTGCCTTTACGAAACCCAGCCTGTTCCGGTGGCTGAAAGGCGTCAAATCTTGATGCCAGACGATTCGTGACGACTCTCGAGAACAGCTTATAGACGTGGCTCAGAAGCGTGATCGGCCTATAGTTTTTAAGGAGCGTTTTGTCTCCTTTCTTGAAAAACAATGCCACTACACCTCTGCTCCTTGCCTCTGCGCCTTCGGGGTAGTCCCATTGGTTATTACAGAGTTGAAGAGCCTCTTCAACTCCCCAAGTATTGGTTCTGTGAGCTGTAATCCTCGCGAGTTTATTCCGAAACGGCTGAAATTTTGAATTTTTCATCTTCACCATATTGAAAATTTTCATAAAACAAATCAACAAAAAATATCCATAATGATATATAGAACCTACTCGCAATATTTCAAGAAGACTTGAGAATTGTGGCCTGTAGGCGAGAACAGCATATGAAAGATATTTTGGTGAAGCTGAAATCGAAACCCCTCTGCTCGTTCCGTCGAATCGGGAATAAGGACTTAAGAAGACTAGACAAGAAAACATTTTTTTTACACGTGTTTTGGTATATTATGTATTCAGTTTAACTACACACACACACACTTTTCTCCACACAACAATGACTATTTCACAATCACTTGGACAATTAGATACCTCAGCACTTGCAAAACTATTTGTATTATCACTGAAAACCACGTTGGCGATGAATAACAAGACCAGGCACAGAATGATGGCGGTACTCAGCTTCATTGTGGAACTGGAAGAAAAAAATGGGTTAATAGCCTGTTTTCTTTGTTTGACGACGCGAGTGGCGCAGTTTTTAGAGCAACTGTCTACTGAATTCATCTCACAAATATTTACTTGTGTGATGAACTTGAATTTGTATATTATCTATATCGTCGTCTATAGTCTAGCTGCTGGTCACACTTTGTGTAGTACGAATTATAGTTTTGATACTAGTGAATATGTTTGATTTGCACACGTACATAAGGTACCTAAGGAAATAAGTTTATATGTTGACGTGCACTCATAGTCAGCTCACATAATTTCTACCACTAATCACTATGTACAGTACAGTCAATAACAAGCACATATGTTTACACTTTCTAACCATGTACAAGGCGAAAAAATAAATGTAGTGCAAATAAGACCTACTTAGCTCAATAATACCATACTAATCCATCAACAAAAAAATTACATAAGTACCTAGGTACTATGCCAAATTTCAACTTGATCGGAATGTTAGAATAGAACTAGTACATAAAGTATGAAAATTATTTATAGGCGATCCACCCACTAAATTGTTTAAATCATAGACAATTAGTGATACCACAAGAAATATCTACTCATTAGCGAGCCGTAACTGTAACCAAACAGGAACAGTAACGAGGTTCTAGTGTGTACGCGTGTTACAGTTCAGGCTCGCGACGTCGCCGGTTCGCTGTCTCCGAGCGTACTCATTAGCGAGCTGTAACTGTAACCAAACAGATACAGTAACGAGGTTCTAGTGTGTACGCGTGTTACAGTTCAGGCTCGCGACGTCGCCGGTTCGCTGCCTCCGAGCGTACTCATTTTGCGAGCTGTAACTGTAACCACATAGATACAGTAACGAGGTTCTAGTGTGTACGAGGAGGCCACCGTGGGACAAGCCGGATCCGCAGTCTAACTCCACGATGTCGGACGAAGTGTCTCTCGCTTGTGCAGCATACATACTTGTAGATGCTTTACTTGATGATCATAAGCGGCCACGAAGATGGTGGATTCACAGAATGTATCGGGAAAGAAGTGATCTACTTTCCATTTTGAAAAATAAAGAAAATAAAGATAAAATAAAGTAAAATAAAGACACCGCGCGTCTTTTTACGTGAGATTAGGACCTCAACAGACAAGACTTTTGTTTTAAAAGTATCGGAAGGGTTACCTATCTAAAACACTACTTTTTGTTTTCCATCTGTAAAGTTTCGTCAATTTTTCGTTTGTCCGAAAGCCATTTTATACCAAAACTATTAATTTGTCATTATAATTATAAAACAAACATTACCTAACCTAATGGGTTCTTTAAAACAATATTTATAAAATCCTGAAAATATTACCTACAGGTTTAAAAAAAAATATTTACGGGCAAATGAAAATTTGGCGAAACGTTATAGATGGGAAAGAATGTTTCAGAGTTGAGATAGGATACCGTTTGGAAGCTACGATGCCAAAGACAGACACACAATATTATATTACAGGCCACCCTTTGGGTCGATTGCAAAAAAAATGTAAATAAAATGTTAACAATGAAGCGAAAAAAAGAAATTTAAATGTTTAATGGTTCAGACAGGATTCGAACCTGCGTTTTAACCAGTTGCTTCAACATGCCTTAGGGCTGCATCGTGGTCTCTGACATCTGGTTCGGTGGTCCATTTGGTAGGACACCCGTGTTGGCCCGGAAAACCGTTGGAAACACAGGTTCGAATCCTGTTTGAACCATTTAATTTTTCAATTTTTCGCTTCATTGTACACATTTGGTTTACGTTAGCAGACGTTACTGCTTTAATAAAAATAAATTGTACATAGTTAAATGCTTAGTTAACAAAAAATCACGATCGTTTCCTTTGTGTGACGAAAGTTAGTCATACAAATCGTATGGGTAACTCTCGTCACACAAAGGAATCAATTAAGTTTTGGTTTAATTGAAGCCCTTAACTATGTACATTTTTTTTGCAATCGACCCCCTTACCGTTCACACATACCTAATGTTTTTTTTTTATTCACACGTTTTAAATTATTGCTCTCGAGTAGTCCAGTGTTCAATTCGACAGCTGAAATTATGATAGAATCGATGGTCAACCACTAATTTATATGCTGTGCTGCTGTTCTGTGTAGTAGCGTGCAGTAGTACATATAAACATTTCAAGATAACCTGTGACCGTGTATACTCGTACATATTGTTTAATAATTTGATAAAACAGATTAGGTGCTTGGAAAGCACGCAAGATAAACCAGTGACGAAAAATCAGTGATGAAGTTACCACGCATATGTAGGGGTAGCAGTCCCCGATAAAGAGGTCTGTACGAGTTCAATTCACGTCGGGTCGCTCCTGAAAATTTCACGAGTGTAAACCGCCTAATACAATAATTCAATATGTCTTACGAAAGTGTTAATAATATGATTATAGCAAAGTGTCGCTATGTTAAAAAATACCGGACACTTGTAATCTAGTCCCACAGTAAGTTGTAGTAGGCTTGTGTTATGGACACTAGACGACAATATACTTAGTACTTACTTTATATATTACTACATCGAACGCATCCATGACTCAGGAACAAAATATTCGGCTATATCACACAAATATTGGCCCCTGCTTGGATTCGAACCTAGGAGCGTCATGCCAATTTTGTTTTCCTTATTATTATTAAATATTTTTCAGCAATTTATGCCTCTGAGTACTTACTTATTTATTTATACTTACGTTTACATTCCATACATAGAATAAATTGATATGAATTAATACGACAAGACAATGCCAGAAAACATTTAAAGACTCAAACAGAGTGCACATTTTATCACATTGTAGTAATAAATAATAACACAACTGGATTTGTTTTCATAGAGCTACTCGTAATACAATATCAGTAAAATAGTGGCCATGGCAAAATACTTTTACTTGATCACTGATCATAAATCCAGGCAACGGCTCTTATGATTAGAAATGATAAAAAAAAACCAAGGTACCTTAATTTTATGTTTTCCGGTATCACTTTTTGTCAAATAAGTGTAAAGTAGACACATAATATAATGATTATGCTCTGTTGTGTGCACGATAAACACCACCATTCGTATATTGAAATTTTCATCTGCGCCATTTTGAAAATTGACATAAAACAAATCAATAAAATGTATTGAAGAATAATTATATAAGTATATTGAAGATATAAACGAACCTAGCTTTTTCTACGAACAAAATTTTAAGAGCATAGCTTGAGAACTGTAGCTTGTAGTCGAGAACAGCCGTAAATCCGAACATCCATACTTATGAAAGAAATTTTGGCAAAGCTTAAACGAGACGGTTCACTCGCTCGGTCGAATAGGAAATAAGGACTAAAGGACCAGACAAGAAAACAGGTTTTTCTTATACGCGTTTTGTTATTTTATTTATTAAGGTAATTGCACAAACACATTTTCGTCCCCATAATTTTGAACATTTCACAATCACTTGGACAAAATGTCACAATATCTGAAATACTATTTAGAGTTTTACTAAATGCCACGTTGGCGATGAATAGCAAGACCACGCACAGAATGATGGCAGCACTCAGCTTCATTGTGGAACTGGAAAATAAAAAAACGGGTTATAGCCTATTTTCTTTGTTGATGACGCGGTTGGCGCAGTTTTTAGTGCATCTGCCTACTAAGCCGGCGGTCTTGGGTTTGAATACCGGCCGGGGCAAATATTCGTGTGATTAACTCGAATTTGTATATTATAATATTATATCGTCATGTAGTACCCATAGTACAAGCTTTGCTTAGTTCGAGACTAGGTCGATTTATATATTATTGTCCCTTAATATCTATCTGAAACTCTAATTTTTGTTTCCCATCTGTAAAGTTTTGCCAAATTTGTATTTGTCCGAAAGCCATTTTTTTCCAAAACGTTTAATTTTTCAGAAAAATTATAAAGAAATCTAACCTAACATAATGGACTCTTTAAAACGATTTTAATAAAATCCTAAAAATATAACGGGTTTCAGAAAATATAAAACTTTCGGACAAATGAAAATTTGGCGAAACGTTACAGATGGGAAACAGTGTTTCGGGGTTGAGATAGGATACCGCTTGGAAACCACGATACCAAAGATACACAACATATTCCAGGCAACATTTTATCGTTCACACAACATACCTTGGTTCTTTAATTCACACGTTTAAAATTATAGCTCTCGTGTAGTCTAGTATTCAATTCAACAGCTTTCGTATTGTAGAATCAATAGTCACCGGCCACTTATTTATATGCGTTTGCGCAGCAGTTTGTTATCTGTATTAGTGTGCAATAGTATATATTATAAACGTTTCAAGATACCCTGTGACCTCTTATACACGTACTTGTTGTTTATAATAATAAAAACCCAATTACTTGGAAAGTACTCAAGATTAACCAGTGACAAAGAATCACTGATGAAGTCACCGCGCATCTATAAGGGTAGCAGCAGAGATGGGCAAAAGTTTAACGATTAACTTTTTTAATCTCGATTAACGATTAAAATTGACGATTAGTTAATATAATCGTACGAGTTCCGATTAATTTAATCTCGATTAAGTTAATCGTCGATTAATTTTTAGCGATTCAATTTTAAATCGATTAATTAATTCGATTAACTTTCTCTCGATTAATATTAGGAAAAATATAAGAAGACTTTTTATAAGTCTAAGTCCCTGCCTAGAACATCTTAGAGTACTGCACTATAAAAACCATCTTGTATTACTGTAACAAGAGGGAAGAGCGGAGAGGCGTGGGGAAAGCGGAGATTGAAGTGCGGAGAGCGGAGAGTGGCATGCGGAGAGCGGTGAGCGGAGAGCGGCGTGCGGAGAACGGCGTGCGCAGAGCGGAGAGTGGCATGCGGAGAGCGGTGAGCGGAGAGCGGCGTGCGGAGAGCGGAGAGCGGAGAGCGGCGTGCGGAGAGCGAAGAGGGAACGGTCGGATGCAAAGGTATCCGAACGGTTTGAACAGGGTCTTTTTAAACCGTTTCTAAAGGTAGCTTTTCAGTCCCTGGACAAGTCAATATTGTATGTATTTTCGTAAAAAGCACAAATGAGCGTGTTCCAACTTTTAATCGAGAATTAATCGTGAAATTTAGTCGATTAATGCGACGATTAGTTAATCGTTAATCGAAGACTCTTTCGATTAATTTAATCTAGATTAAATTAATCGCGATTAATTTTGACGATTAACTTTTTTAATCGATTAAAAATTAATCTATTAATGCCCATCTCTGGGCTGCAGTTCCTGATAAAGAGCTCCATACGAGTTCCAAACATGTCGGGCCGTTCCTGACAATGTCACGAGAGGTTATACCGCTTAATACAATAATTCAATAAATCTCACGGACGTATTCATAAGATTATAGTGAATAAGAGTAACAACGTAAGTAAATAATAAAAAAGTGTGTGTGTCAGCTCCGACGCACGACTGGAGTTTACTCTTCAGGCCAGGCGCGCACCACGATTTTTTTTTAGTCGCGCGATAATTTTGTCGCAGAAATAAGCGTACTTCTGGGTTTATGAAAATCGTGGTGCGCGCACTCTCATATAAACCCATATCTTGCATTTATGCGACAAAATTATCGCGCGACTAAAATCGTGGTGCGCGCCTGGCCTTAAGAACGATTATAAAATATATACTCAATACTTTTATTGCACATAATGATTAGTAAATAGTTTAAGTATCACATTATGTACCCTGTTGGGTGCTGCAAACAAGAACAAGGTAAGCACTTACATAATATTAATATACGAGTATAATATACAGCAAAATTACAATATTTTACAAGGAAAATTTACTTCCGATTCATTTTTAACAAATTAGAGAGAGCATGAGTAGTAACTAAATAAGGAAGCGTGATGTAAAGCGCCCTCGAGCGGCTAGTTTAGTTACTACAGTCTGCAGTGCTACGGAAAAAAAACCGTATCTTACTATGAAATCCATACAAAGATACGACCTTTCTACCGTAGTATCGCAATACTTTTTTTTTTTAATCTATTAATTAAGGAGCTTTGATCATTTTTATGAACATGCCAGCTCCAGCAGGCCTAATACACAACATCATTCATCTAAAAGACATAGATAAATAAAAACATAAACCGTATAAACTTAAAAATAACATGTACACGAAAACAACTAAATTTGTATACACTATTTACATAAAAAAAACTGTATACAAATTTAGCCGATTCCGATAAGGGTTCCGCCAATATTGAATTGAACATTACATTCAAGAAAGATCTGGTATTAGACCTAGCCATTTACATTAGACAAAAACAAACTTACAAAATCACCTTCCTTAAAAAAATCCTTAAATAAATCCAAAATCTCCTTAACAACAACTCCAAACAGCGTTATGAAGTTCTCCTCCCAACTTTCGGTAGAAAGCAAAATATCCTTCGTCTTCTCAACCAGCCTTTCAAAAGTAATACGTCTCTTCTTCTTGTCCTTATTTTGTCTTTGATCTTCCATATCAGCCCGCTCAATAGTAGGCTGATTGACCAATAGACACTCGGACCTCTTCACATCTGTTACTCTTTTTGACTTCCGCGGCTTACGAACCTCTTGTTGTGGCTCGCTCTCTAATCTGTACTGACTTACTGATCGCTGGCCCTCAGCCTGACAGACAGAATCTTCAGACTCTTTAGATTGTAACGGCTTCGACAAAACAGCATCTCTATATGACTTTCCAAAACTTAAGTCATTCTCAAAAACAGATGGCGCATCCTGACTACAAACATCCGTATCCTTTTTTTCCTTATTTTGCATATACAACCAAAAAGCCCGTTTATATATACATCCCTCAGCAGACATAATCCTGCGAATTTCTAACTCCTTCACAAAAACCGGGCACGACTTATCTAAGGCCATATGGCTGCCTTTACAATTAATGCATCTAAAAATAGTCGTTTCGCAATTGGCATGCTCCCCGCCGCATTTCGGACAAGTAACTTTAGTAGTAGGACAAAACCTGCTCAGATGACCGAACTTCCAACATATTGAACATTGGGTAACCGGGAAAGTGTACTGATTTACCTTAAATCGGCAACCGTAGGCATAAACATATGGCGGTAAAGAAGTTCTCTTAAAACACAGACGAATAGCTTCAGCCTTAACCCAACGCCCATCATGATCCAAACGGTTCAGTCTACATATTGACAAAATGTCTTCAGACCCTTCAATATTCTTTAAAAATTCGTCTTCCTCAACCTCCTACTCAACCTGCCTTATAATTCCATAAGTGCAGCATGCCATATTAGACCAATAAGAACGTCTCGTCTCATTGTTAAACTCCTGAGAAGCCAGAAGCTTCTCCGCATCATCCTTAGAGTTAAACTGTATGCGAATTTTACGTGGACCCATAAACTTGACGGATAAAATTCCTTTTATACCCTTAAATTGCAGCAACTTTGCCAAACCAATCTGTTTCGGTAAATCTTCTTTTGACACTATATAAACTTCAAATAGCTTGTCAGGCACACCGTCCGGCTCCAGCTTCGTTTTGGTGGTTGCTAAAACCCGCAAGCGTTTAGGTTTCCTGCCTATTGTGATAAAAATATCACTACAACCACAGCTTTCGTCGCTCAGACCACAAGCACGCTTCACCGCTATATGCCGCACATCCGACATGGACTCAGCGTCCGATACAATATCCGATTGACTCGGCCCTGCCTTATTATCAAACTCCACTTCAGATAGCCACGACGGAGCTGCCCGCTGCCCACATTCTAAAAGTGACGTATCACTCACGACACCTCGACTTGACTCACTCATCGCAAAAACAGCGAAAAGGACTCTAAAACTGAATTAACTTATAAATAAAATAAAATTTGATAAAATTTTCAACCGTCGCCTTTGACAACCAAACGTCAATCCTCGCAATACTTATATTTTTGGAACGTATCTGCCGTGCTAATTTAAAAAGTCGTATCTCAGTATACGATCGGGGTAAAAATACGACTTCTTAATTTAGCAGGTTATGCGTTAAGCGTTATAGACTAAGCTCCCGATATAAAATGACCTTCACAGAGATGTTTATTTCATCATCATCATCATCATCATCATCAGCCCGGAGTCGTCCACTGCTGGACATAGGCCTTCCCCAGTTCGCGCCACCATACCCGGTCCTCAGCTTTCCGCATCCAACCGCTTCCCGCCACTCTTTTTAGGTCGTCGGTCCACCTGGCGGGAGGCCGTCCTACAGGGCGTGTCGTTCGTGGTCTCCACTCTAGAACTCGTCTGCCCCATCGACCATCGGCTCTACGACAAATATGCCCCGCCCACTGCCACTTCAACTTGCATATCTTAAGGACTATGTCGGTCACTTTGGTTCTCCGTCGGATCTCCTGGTTCCGGATTTTGTCCTTCAGAGAAACTCCGAGCATAGCCCTCTCCATAGCTCGTTGAGCAACTTGGAATTTGTGGACGAGGCCTTTTGTTAGTGTCCACGTCTCGGCCCCATAAATAAGGACCGGAAGGACGCACTGGTCGAAGACTTTGGACTTAAGGCACTGGGGCAGTGATGATGACTGAAAAATATGGCGCAACTTCCCATATGCTGCCCAGCCCAACCTGATTCTTCTGTCAGCTTCCTTGTCGAAGTTGTTTCTACCTAGCTGGACCATCTGGCCTAGGTACGTGTACTCTTTAACAACTTCGATGCTAACATTATCGACGGTGATCGGTATTGGGTCTACGAATGAATTGAACATAACTTTAGTTTTATCCACATTCATTCCCAGACCCACCCGTCTGGAAGAAACATTTAGGCTCCGCAACATCTCCGACAAGTCCTCCAGCGATTCAGCCAAAATGACTATGTCGTCGGCGAATCGAAGGTGTGAAATATATTCACCGTTTATATTGATGCCCCGTCCATTCCAGTCCAGTGTTTTAAATACGTCCTCCAGAGCGTTCGTGAACAGTTTCGGAGAGATAACGTCTCCCTGTCTCACTCCGCGTTGCAATGGGATTGGACGCGTCTGGACATCCTGGATTTGGACGGTCATCGTAGCGGCTCTATATAAGCATTTCAGCACCTCGATGTATCGCCAATCGACTTGGCATCGCTGAAGCGACTCAAGAACGGCCCAAGTTTCGATGGAGTCGAAGGCTTTTTCGTAGTCCACAAACGCAAGGCAAAGAGGGCGATTGTACTCCTCGGTCTTCTGTACAATCTGCCGTAAGGTGTGAATGTGGTCCACGGTACTGTAGCCTTTTCGAAACCCGGCCTGTTCCGGAGGTTGGAAGTCGTCGAGCCTTCGGGCGAGACGATTTGAGATGACTCTCGAGAACAGCTTATAGACGTGGCTTAGAAGTGATATCGGTCGATAGTTCTTCAAGAGCGTTTTATCGCCTTTCTTGAAGAACAGGATAACCACACTTCTAGACCACGCCTCGGGTGTTGTACCTTTCTGGAGTACGGTATTAAACAGCTTTCGAAGCTGGTCTAGGACTGGGCGTCCTCCAGCTTTTAGCAGCTCTGATGTAATACCGTCGTCTCCAGGGGCTTTATTGTTCTTGAGCTGCACGAGAGCCCTCTCAATTTCGGCATTTTCGAAGTCCGGTAGCTCGTCCGTAAAGTGGCGGGTTAATTTGGCACGTTTATCTTCTACGGCGGATATTGTGGGTTTTGGTGCGTGAGAAGAGTATAGGCGTCGATAGAAGGTCTCAGCTTCGACGAGTAGGTCCTGTTTGGATGTCATAACTCGACCATCAGATGCCGTCAGCTTCGTCAGATGACTCCTTCCCAATTGCTTAGCAAATACCTTTGAGCCTTTGTTTCGCTTGATTGCATCCTCGATTTCTCGAGTATGGCTTTTACGCAGGTCAGAGCGTATTTGCTTTTTTATACGCTTATTAAGAAGGTGACATTCTGAAGAATCCGCCGGCATCTCTCGTCTCTGTCGCATTAATTCAGCTGTCTCTGCTGAGATCTTGGACCCCTTACTCCCTCGACTCCTTTGGCAGAACGCTTCTCCCACCGCTCGTAAAGCATCCGTGAACTCGTGGATACTTTGATCAACGTCCTCGGTAGCATCCAGCAGGTTAAATCGGTTTTGCAATTCCAGTTGAAATTGCTCTGATCCCGCAACAATATGGTGTAGTGATGGCCGGAGCGTAGACTTTATCAGGCGATTTCTCTCGATACAGAAGTCTATATTCAGAGTGCCACGAACAAGTCTGTGATCGCTGCCGGTATTAAACCTATTGATCACTGTGACATCTTTGAATATATACCTCCTATTCGTCATGATAAAGTCAATCTCGTTTCTAGTCACCCCATCGGGGCTCCGCCAAGTCCACTTCCGTTGAGACTTTTTCTGAAAGAACGAGTTCATCAGAAAGAGCCTCTGGGATTCGAGGAAGTTAACCAGCATCTGACCCCTTTGGTTCCTGACACCAATACCATGCGAACCGATCACCGATTCACCTCGTTCTTGTACTCCCACTTTGGCGTTAAAGTCCCCCATAACAACAGTGAAGTGCGTCTTGGTGGTTTTGTGAATGGCCGTAGCTATATCTTCATACACAGCCTCGACTTCCTCATCAGAGTATGACGACGTGGGAGCGTATACCTGGACTACCTTCAGGGAATACCTTTTCGTGAGTTTAAGAATGAGGTATGCTACCCGCGTAGACACACTGCTGACTTCAATCACGTTGTTACAGAGGACTTTGCTGATCAAAATACCCACCCCACCTTGTGACATCCTATCGCCCTCCCGATAGTAGAGTAAGTGACCGGAATTTAGAGTTATCAGGTCCTCCCCCTGTCTTCGAACCTCAGATAAACCCAAAACATGCCAGTTAATGTGACTTAACTCTGACTCGAGTTCAGCAATATGGACGTCTTCCCTCAGCGAACGAGCATTGTACGTGGCTAAATGTAGTTGTTGTTTGTGGTGACCGTAACCCTCCCGGGGATTCTTCGCACCCTCCACCCCGCCGTGACCACGACCGTCACCACGATGGCCGGGAATAGCGGAGCCACCGGGAACTGAGGGCCGTTGTAAAATGACACTACTCATAAGGGGAGATTTGCCCATACTCGCCGCGCTGGGCGAGGACGTATTGGCGAGCGCAGTGCCGAGCTCTCTTTTTACTAGCGACGCTGCTGCCCGCCACTAGCTAGTATTTAGAGCTCGGGAGTTCGGATGGGTATACCGCCATCATCCGGTCGTCATTGCCTCGTTCGTTAGACAGCAGGGTGCACCACGAGCAGGTGAGGTTGACAGTTTTTGGACCACTATGATGTTATGACCCCCTACACCCCATGTTTGATGTTTATTTGATGAAATGTATTTTATATTTAGTTTAAAATGTCAATAAATATAATGCATATGGGTTGCCTAACAAATTTTAGTCCAGGGTATGTTTAGTTTAAAATTAAAAAAATTTTTTTTTTACATTTCACCGATTTGATTATTAGATAAATTCATAATTAAATAATCTTTAATTTTATTTAATTTCAATTCAACAATCAGACCTTTGCAAAATGCTAGTAGGTATAGATTTACCTGTTTATACCTGGCTACCCAATAGTTGTGACGGGAAAAGAATAGGCAACCTAACGTTTGCATATTCTATGGGCTTCATACTTTCGATTGGTATAGAATTTATCTAATATTAATCAAACCGGTGAAATGTTTAAAACAATTTTTTTTTATTATTAATTAAACATACCCTGGACTAAAATTTGTTAGGCAACCCATATGCAATATAATTATTGACATATTAAATTAAATATAAAATACATGTCATCAAATAAACATCTCGGTGAAGGTTATTTTATATCGGGACCTTAGTCTATAACGCTTAACGCATAACCTGCTAAATTACGAAGTCGTATTTTTACCCCGATCGTATACTGAGATACGACGTTTTAAATTAGCACGGCAGATACGTTCGATTTTACACCCCATATTTTTCATACCCCGGGCTTATATATGAAAATCGATTCTTAAGGAGTAAACTCCAATAAATATCGGACAAACTCACGCAATCTAGTCCCACAGTAATCTGTAGTAGGCTTGTGTTATGGACACTAGACGACATACCTACCATATAGATAACTGCATAGAAAGCATTCATGACTCAGCAACAACTATTCGAGTTCATCCCACAACTATTTGCCCCTATTTGGATTCGAAACCTTGAGAGTTTATTTCGAAATGGCCGAAATTTTGAATTTAGCATCTTCGTTAGAAGGTTTAAAAAATTCCAAAGAACAAATTAAAAAATATAGGACTACTTACAAAATTTGAAGAGGATCGGTTAAGAATTGTGGCCTGTAGGCAAGAACAGCCGGAAGTCCGAACATCCGCACATACGAAAGAAATTTCGGTGAAGCTGAAACCGAGACGCTTCGCTCGCTCGGTCGAAAGGGGAATAAGGACTTAAGGACTAGACAAAAAAACAGCTTTTTATACGTGTTTTGGTAAATTATTTATTCGGGTTTAGTACACAAACACTTATGTGCCCCCGTCCCCACAAAGTACCAAATTTTACAACCACTCGGACAATTATTTGCCTCATGTACCCTAATATGAAATGGATACATACTATAAACCACGTCGGAGATGATTAGCAAGAGCACGCACAGAATGATGGCGGTACTCAGCTTCATTGTGGAACTGAAAAAAAAAGATGGTTTAATAGCCTTTTTTCTTTGTTGACGACGCGGTAGGCGCAGTTTGTGGTGCACTTGTCTACTGAGCCGGTGGTCCTGGATTCGAATCCCAGCTGGGGCAAATATGAACTCGGATTTGTATATATCTATATCGTCGTCTAGTACCCATAGTACAAGCTTTGCTTACTTTGGGACTTGAGGTTGATTTGTATAAGATTGTCCCTTAATATATTTTTTATTTGTTTATTTATCTCATGATACAAGTTCTCAGCCAGTAGGTATTGAAGCTGGTGCTCACTAACCATAGATTTAATGTAATGGTGCTTATATAAGTATTGATTTCGTGTTTTGTACCGTGTATGAATAAACAAAAATAAAAACGGCATGCACGATGAATGCGTCTTTAAGAGAGAGAGAGAGAGGAATGAGATCTGAATATCTTACGACTGCTTTTAAGTATTTTCTTTTCAACAAATTTATTTCCTTGACATAACATCTAATCTAATCTAATTTTAAAATATGGCTTCCATTAGTTAATGATGATTTCGCCAATTTCAAGTTTGCTCGTAGAGCTTGCCGTTGTTCGGTGAGGTTTTGCTTTTTGTAAAGTGATAGCGATTTACAAAAAACCACGCGGACTACCGGGCCTTGACCCAGGAAGGGCTATGAACGCTTCAAGTTGAATTCTTCATTAGCTATTCACTCATACGTTAGATCACTGCACAATACGCTATCAATACTACACATTGAACAACAAAAATGAATAAATAATGAACAACGCAACTTAAACGCATGCGGCCATCTTAAGACACGAACCGGAAGCCCTGACATAACATCGAACTAAACCGAATATCACGGTATAAGAGCAGTGTCAAACTCCTTGCACAGACGTCATTTATACTGCACAAAGAGTTGGGCACCGTACTTTTTACGTGAGATTAGGACCTCGACAGACAAGAATTTTGTTTTAAAAATATTCGCACTCAAAGCGGTCCATCCGTTTGGAAGGGTTACTTATCTGAAACACTAATTTTTGTTTCCCACCTGTAAAGTTTCGCCAAATTCTCATTTGTCCGATAGCCATTTTTTTCCAAAACGTTTCATTTTTCAGAATAATTATAAAACAAACCTAACCTAGCCTAATGGGTTCTTTAAAACGATTTTAATATAATCCTGAAGATATAACGGGTTTCAGGAAAAAAATACTTTCGAACAAATGAAAACTTGGCGAAACATTTACTGATGAGCAACAATGTTTCAGAGTTGAGATTGGATACCCTTTGGAAAATGCAATACCAAAGAAAGACACAACATTTTAAGAAAACCTTTTGTCGTTCACACATACCTTGTTTTTTTTTTAATTCACACGTTTTAAATTATGACTCTCGAGTGGTATACCAGTATTCAATTCAACATCTGAAAGTATTGTAGAGTCGATAGTCACTGGCCACTTATTTATATGCGTTTGCGCAGCAGTGTGATCTGTGTAGTGGTGTGCAGTAGTATCTATAAACGTTTCAAGATACCCTGTGACCTCTTATATACGTACTTGTTGTTTATAATAAAAAAAAAACAATTACTTGGAAAACACTCAAGATTAACCAGTGACAAAGAATCACTGATGAAGTCACCGCGCATCTATAAGGGTAGCATTCCCTGATAAAGAGGTCCATATGAGTATGTGTCCACGAAAGTTTTAACCCTAAACTTGATAGCGTATCTAATAATGCACATTTTAATTTAAACTTTCTACCAGACAGACACACACAGACAGACGGACAGTAACGATCGTTATAATATTTTCTGTTAGTTATTTAATCTTAGCATGTTGTGCACACCTTCTATCAAAAATGTATTTTTGTGCTCTGGCAATGAATTTTAACAGTAACTCGCCAGATGGCGGACCAAAGAATGATGGCCGTCAATTAAAAAAAAATCTTATTTTGTTATTATATATTTCGTAAATAGAAAAATCACATAAACCAAATAGTGGAACTACCGATTTTAATCTGAAAGTGATAGAAAAATACTTGTTTTCCAAGTAAAATATTAGCGTCTTGTTGCGTATCTTTTAGTGCACACTGCCAGCTTATCATTAATTTAAACATGTGAATTTTAAAATACATTGCCAATTTGCGGTTTTATTGTAATTGACCGACGATTGACCTCAGTATGACCTGATGGTAAGTGACTACAGGGTCGAAGTTGATGTTCGCTGGTTCAGCAACAGCCTATTTACTCTTGCCTTGAAGACCCAAATTAATAATGGGCTAGTTGACTCAAGTCAAATTGTAAAGAACTAATGTTTATTCCGTATAGTATTTAGCAAAGGAAACCTAAATATATATTTTTCATCTCATAAATGTGAAAGATGGCTGAAAAAAGTGAATTTGAAAATATGGTTTTTAATCTGTATTTTGAAATGCTTAAAACGCTGTCCGCCATTTTCGCTTATGATAGTGACGTCATCGGTCATGTGAACAAAACTGAAAGTCTACTTTGACGACTTCGAATAGTGCCGTCCCTCTCGATCTCCTGTCAAAGTATATTGGAGTGAGCGGAATGGCACTATACGACGGTCGAATTTCGAATATTTACAGGTAATTCTACGTCACGTCACAGATTAGCAAAAGGGAAAAATGACGGAAAAACGGCGTTTTAGACTGTTCATGAAATTTCTTATTTTCAATTGATAAAATTTAGCTTTCTAGCTTTCACAAAAATATAAAACATTTTTTTAGAGCTAGTAAGATCATTTAGTAACCATTTCAAATATGTTTCAAAACTGGGTCTACTAGCCTATTTTAGGAAATACACACGATGGGAGCGAATTCCGTTCTTTATAGCGATAACCAATAAAATGTAAACTGACAACATAAGGATGAAGTCGCTCACCTCGCCTGGATGTCCGATGGTGAAATAGGGATGGTGTGATTAAATCCATGCATGGCTTAGCATGCACACTGGGTGCAAACTTAACTCAACCGACGATGCAACTTTGTAATACTCTGAAGCCAAGCGCAAATCAAAGTAATTTGTATACTCGTTTGACTTAATACTACCCACATTTATATATTATTTGTAATTTAATTATCTAAGTTATTGTAAAAAAGGTACTGCACGCTAAGTAGATTTAAAATTTGGTAATGATTCTCATGTAAGCGAATTTTTTGTAATTCTTATGAGAATAAAGATTCTTTAAGCCGAAATCCTGCAATTCCTGCGCAAACTCTTCAAAATAGATCCGATAGAAGACGGACATGCTGGTAACTTTGCGAGGATGTACGAGGCTTTGGATAGTGTCCCTAGCTGGCAATGCCGGCGGCATCTCCAATGAGCTCGACGTTCTGCTGAATCCAAGGTACCTATCAGATAGGTACCTGGTCTTGGCGGAGCCGTCCCAAATATGGCCATGCACGAACGGAACTGAGCTAGATGGTTAAGAGTGAGAAGCTAACAGCTTGAACTTCCGCTTCACCTCATAGAGAACACCAGACAAGGAAGAATTTAGTAGGCATAGGCAACCAGTTCCAGTCACCTTTAGATTTTTTTCGTAATATGCTCTTATCTGATGATGTACTGGAACTGATGGTAAGCAGTCTAATCTATTCCATGTCCAATTAAAAGATACGTTGCTGAATATGAGCACCGTTGGAATAATTATTTTGTAGCTATCAACCTCAGTGCAGTGTTAGATGGCTTTCGACTCGGTATTTTCCTTGTTGAAGATATAATTTTTGTCAGAGCTCTTTTATTAGGCTCTAATAATATATAAATCGTATCTGTTGGCGCAACATAACAGAAGTCAACGTACCGGTTCAGAAGTGACGTCACACATACGTCACATCGCCACCGTCCATTAGACTGCACCGCACAAACGTTGTGTGCGCGATAAATACGACCATCGTATATTCAAATTTTCATCTTCGCCATTTTGAAAATTATTATATAACAAATCAACAATATATACACATAAATTATAGATATAAACGAACCTAGTTTTTACACAACGAACAAAATATTAAGAGGATGGGTTGAGAACTGTGGCTTGTAGGCGAGAACAGCCGGAAATCAGAGCATCTGGACATACGAAAGACATTTTGGCAAAGCTGAAACTGAGACGCTACACTCGCTCGGTCAAAACGACTCGCGCAACGTGGTGCCGCGGGGGGCGGCGTTGTTGTTGATGGGTAGCGATAAAATTAGTGAAGTTAGTTAAGTAAATAATAAGTGGTAGCACATGAAAATGTTTGTGAGTCTTTTATCCGCCAACAAACTGTCCTCAGTTTGGCGGAATATAATGTTTTCGATAACACCTAAGTTTCTTTATGATAAATAACAAAAAAGGGAATAAGGACTTAAGGACCAGACAAGAAAACAGTTTTTTATACGCGTTTTGTTATTTTATTTATTTAGGTTTAGGACACGAACACAATATTTTATCCGCAATTCTGTACATTTTACAACTACTTGGACAAGTTGATGGAAGTCCACAAATCTCAATCTTACTAAAAACCACGTTGGAAATAAATAACAAGACCACGCACAGAATGATGGCGGTACTCAGCTTCATTGTGGATCTGGAAAATATAAAAATGGGTTAATATATGGGTTATGGAGCAGTTTGTATTGCACCTACCTAATGAGCCGGCGGTTCTGGGTTCGAATCCCGGCCAGGGCAAATATTTGTGTTTCCCATCTGCAAATTTTTGCCAAATTTTCATTTGTCCGAAAGCCAGTTTTTTTTTCAAAACTGTTAATTTTTCAGAATAATTATTAAAAAACAAACCTAACCTATAATCGGTTCATTAAAACGATTTTTCTAAAATCCTGAAAATATTACGGGTTTTAGGAAAAAAATACTTTCGGACAAATGAAAATTTGGCGAAACATTACAGATGAGAAACAATGTTTCGGAAATGAGATAGGATACAGTTTAAGAAACTACGATGCCAAAGACAGACACACACAACATGTTTCAACCTTTTATCGCTCACACATACCTTGTTTTTCTTTTAGTCACACGTTTTAAATTAAGACTCTCGAGTGGTAGACCAGTATTCAATTCAACAGCTGAAAGTATTATAGAATCGATGGTCACCGGCCACTTATTTATATGCGCTAGCGCAGCAGTGTGAATTGTGTATTAGTGTACAGTAGTATCTATAAACATTTCGAGATACCCTGTGACCTCTTATATACGTACTTGTTGTTTATAATAAAAAAAACTGGTAGGTGGCTGACACTTGTAAACCATCGACCAGTTTTATTTATCTGATATTGAAGGCAGATAGGTAAATGGTGAACTGTCATGTTAAAATATTTAAAAACTGATTTTGGAAAACCCAGTATGAGGAGAAATTAAAGAGCTGCAGTTTGGGGCGTCTTATAGTAAAGACTATCAGAAAAACAAAATAGCACAGCGAGCTTGCAAGCTCACAAGATTGCTCAGAGTTTGTGCCTTCAGAAAAACGCATAAGAAACAAAGATGTTGCGAGTTAAAAATAAAATAAATTCATCTAGTTTTTCTATAGAATAAGTGCTTTTGAATTACTGAATTAAAGACGATTCATTTACTACAATTTATTCAATATTTTTATAACTTTTATTTTTATTTTCTTCGGGAATCGTGACTAAAATAAAACAATTCAAACGGATTGTATCATATTTATTCATATTATATTTGTGCCTTTCTGACGTATTTGGCACTGAAAAATTGTGTTTTTCTCAGTCGAAAATAGTTGCCGAAACGTCAGGAGGCTCAAACAACGAACACACGCGATATAATCCATTTAAATCGTCTTATATAAACAAAACAATTGTGTAGAAACGGTAGAATTGTTTAATTGATACTCTGTTCTATGGTGAATAAGTTGATGAGTCGTTGATGAATATGTTGATAAGTCTAATATCTCACAAAATACAATGATTCTACCAAAATAAGTAAAATAATTGAAAAGTTTGCATAAAATTACCCTTAAATCAATTTAGACATTTCAATTTATGTAGAAAAACTGATTATTAGGGATTAAATTAAAAAACATTTTCACCAATTCGGGCACTAATGTATGGGGAATAACTTGATAAGTCGTTGGGCAGTATGTTGATAAGTCTAATATCTCACAAAATACAATGTTTCTACCAAAATAAGTAAAATAATAGGCTAGTAGACCCATTTTTGAAATGTATTTGAAATGGTTATTATTGATCTTACTACCCTAGTTCTAAAAAAAATGATTTGTATTTTTGTGAAAGCTAGAAAGTTAAATTTTATTAAATGAAAATTAGAAATTTCATGAACAGTCAAAACCGCCGTCCGCCATTTTTGCCTTTTGCTAATCTGTGGCGTAACGTAGAATTTCGCGTGAATATTCGAAATTCGACCGTCGTATAGTGCCGTCCCGCTCACTCCAATATACTTTGACAGGAGGATCGAGAGGGACGGCACTATTCGAAGTCGTCGAAGTAGACCTTCAGTTTTCTTTACGGGACAGATGACGTCACTATCACAAGCGAAAATGGCGGACAGCGTTTTAAGCATTTTAAAATACAGATTAAAAACCATATTTTCAAATTAAATTTTTTCAGCCATCTTCCACATTTATGAATTGAAAAATATATATTTAGATTTCCTATGCTGAATACTATAAATGAACATTAGTTTAATACAATTTGACATGAGTCAACTAGCCTATAGAAAGGATTGCATAAATTACCCTTAAATCAAGCTATAAGTACGAGTTTTAGTTGAAAACAGATTTTGGAGAAAATTTCAAACTTTAAAATCGCCGCCCTGTAAAATTGCCATTTTGGACTTATTCTTCACGCCATGCACGGATATATTAACCTACTTAAACATACATAAATATAAATAAAAACAAGACATAATGTCAAGATATATTGTTACATAACAGACGAACTTGTGGTGTGGGGGCACACTAAAATTAAGTAAATATTTAGGGTAAGTGGCTCTGTCAGCTGTAATCCTCGCGAGTTTATTTCGAAATGGCTGAAATTTTGAATTTTTCATCTTCACCGTTTTGAAGAATTACATAAATCAAATCAACAAAAAAAAACATAATGAAGATAACGAACCTACTCACAAAATTTCAAGAGGCTGGCTGTAGGCGAGAACAGCATATATTATGAAAGAAATTTTGGAGAAGCTGAAGTCGAGACGCTTAGCTCGCTCGGTCTAAAAGGGACTAAGGATTTAAGGACCAGACAAGAAATAGTAGATTGTACGACAAGTGCATAAAACGCATCATTTTACACGAGATGTTTATCCATCCGAGCGAGCTTGCGAGCGAGGATGAATATAAAGTCGAGTGTAAAATGCGTTTTATGGACGAGTTGCACACTCTACTTTTCACTTCGATTGCGAGGAAATGAAACTGTATCATGTAAATAACATATATATTACACATATCATGTATACTTAAAAACAAATTTAATTAAAATTCAATGAAAAATATTTAAAGTACTAGTTTAAAAAGTATTAAATGATAGTAAATAAAGGTTACAAGTTTATTTCAAGAAGTTTTGTTGTGGCTGTTGGTATCTTTTCCTTGGTCTTAGAATACTAACAAAACGAAATAAAATAAAGAGTTAAAACCCGTTCCAGACCTTCCGATCCGATCCGATTTATCGGAAGAAATAGGATAATGTGTAGAGCAATTGTTAGGATCTTATACACTACACATTATCCCATTTCTTCCGATAAATCGGATCGGATCGGAAGGTCTGGAACGGGTTTTATTGTATGAAGTTTATGTTTTTTTTTTTACTGTTTATTAAGGACCTTTTTCGTGTGGCTGTTGGACCGATCGCCTTGGTCTTCGACGACGATTTTACTTTATGCTCTAGAGCATAAAAAGCGATTTTATGTCGCCTACGCACAGCATAAAGTCGAACTTTAAGAGCAAGAGAAGTGAAAACAGTTTTTTATAGCGTCCGCGTTTTGGTTTATTTTTTACTTAGGTAAACACACACATTTTTTTTTCCCCGGTAATGCGTACATTTTACAAGGACTTGGACACGTCGTCTCAATAGGTTTAAGACTATTTAAAGATTTACTAAAAACCACGTTGGAGATGAATAGTAAGACCACGCACAGAATGATGGCGGCACTCAGCTTCATTGTGGAACTGGAAAACTGGAAAATAAAAAATTGGGTCAATAGCTTTTTTCTTTGTTTGACGACGCGGTTGTCGCAGTAGTGCACCTGCCTACTGAGTTGACGGTCCTGGGTTCAAATCCTGGCCGGGGCAAATATTTGTTTGATGAACTGGAATTTGTTTATTATCTATATTGTCGTCTAGTAGTTAGGTACCCGTAGTACAAGCTTTGCTTAGTTTGGGACTAGGATTGTACCTTCATATTTATTATTTATTTATTTTATTCATCTCATGACTCATGACACAAGATCTCAGCCAGAATCGAAGCTGGTGCTCACGAACCATAGATTTAATGTAATGGTGCTTATATAAGTATTGATTTCGTCTTCGTCGTTGTACCGTGTCAAAGTTTAAAGAAACATACATAAAAACGGCATGCTCGAAAGATGCGTTGTCGAGAGAACAAGAGAGAGAGAGAGAGAGAGAGACAGATAAGGCTGAATATCTTACAACTACATTTAAGTATTTCCTTTCCATAGGTAACATAGGTAACGTCCATGTCGAAGTTTAAAGAAACATACATACAAACGGCATGCACGAAAGATGCGTTGTCGAGAGAACAAGAGAGAGAGAGAGAGAGAGAGAGAGAGAGAGAGAGAGAGAGAGAGAGATAAGGCTGAATATCTTACAACTACATTTAAGTATTTCCTTTCCATAGGTAACATCCAACTAAACCGAAAATCATGGTAAAAGAGCGATGTCAAACTCGTTGCAAATGAGTTGGAGACGTAATTATTACGTGAGATGCCTCGACAGACAAAACTTTTGTTTTAAAAATATTCACAATCAAAGCGGTCCATCCGTTTGGAAAGGGCTATCTGAAACACTAATTTTTGTTGCCCATTTTGTAAAGTTTCGCCAAATGTTCATTTGTCCGAAAGCCATTTTATTTCAAAACTGTTAATTTTTCAGAATAATTATAAAACAAAAACCTATCATAATGGGTTCTTTGAAACGATTTTTATAAAATCCTGAATATGTATGTATGTATGTATGTAAACTCTTTATTGTACATTCAAATATACATATACATAGCAAGGACATTAAACTAATGATATGTACAAAGGCGAACTTATCCCTGTAAGGGATTTCTTCCAGTTAACCTTTGAGCAAATGAGAGAGAACAGAGAAGATCCAAGAAGATAGGCAAAACTATAAAAAATGCACAGAGACACTAAATGCTTACGCAAAAAAAAGACAAAATCTTAAATATACCTAGGTACATAAACTTACACATTATGAATATAAATATTATAATATAAAACAAACTAATATATATATAATAATAATAATAATAATAATATATTACGGGTTACGGAAAAAAATACTTTTGGACAAATTTAAATTCGGTTCGGAGTTGAGATAGGATACCATTTCGAAACTACGATGTCAAAGACAACATATTCCAGGCAACATTTTATCTTTCACACATACCTTGTTTTTTTAATTCACGTTTTAAATTATGGCTCTTGAGTGGCAGCCCAGTATTCAATTCAACAGCTGAAATTATTATAGAATCGATGGTCACCGGCCACTTATTTATATGCGTTTGCGCAGCAGTGTGATCTGTGTAGTAGTGTGCAGTAGTATCTATAAACATTTCAAGATACCCTGTGAGGACCCATACGTACCTATTGTTTATAATTTGACAAGACAGATTACATTGCCCCCGGAAAGCACTCAAGTATTGTTTTTTATTGCATTTTTGAATCAACAATTATTTCTGCGGAGTAAAGTCAAATCCATAAGCCAATAAGATGGGAAAAATATCGTTTCGCTTAAAAATATGCAAAAACGCAGTAATCAGCAAATATTATTATAATAAAACGGGGCTTAATTGTGTTCAAAAAGTGTTTATTTAATTACCTCGACGTTTCGAATGTGATGGGCTCATGGTCTCGAAGGGAGAAGGAAGGGGGAAAGGGGAAGGGGGAAGAGGGAAGAGGGGGAAGGGGGAATTGCAAATTAACAGTTAATTTTAAAATAAATTGGATCTCATAATATGTTGAATATTGGGTCGAATTTTGAGTACATAAGTTATACAGGTTTTTCGTGTCTCGTACAGTAAAAAAATCATTTTCTCAAACATGCAATGAAATGTCGTCATAACACGTGGTATAACAGGCTTCGAAGTATCACGTTTCGAGCGGAACAACTCGAGAGAACTCTAAAGGAATTTCATACAAAATTGAAGGCCTAGGCCGGGTAGTAATTTTTTTAAACATGGCGTCTGTATTCGTGAACAAGCTAAACAGCTAAATTATATATAGTATTTTTAGTGTTTTTTTATTTTATTTTTTTGATTGCACATGTTTGAGAAAAGCACTATACATGCCTTAGGCTTGAAAAGGGCTTGCCGGCTTCGTATCACTATCCGTCCGTATATGGGTAAGGACCAAAAAGTTGGGCGTAATTTAGGAGTAGTTAGCCTTAGAAAAAAAATGGAAAAAGTTCCGTTTTGCGACAAAAATTAATGTCACAATAATTAACCTCAAAATATAGGGTACATTATTCGATGGTTAATTTGTCGTCGTACAAGGGAAAATTTATACAAAATTTAATTAAATGAGTTAAGGTAGCAAACTTTTGGTCTTCACCCATATACCTACTCTAAGATTCATAATGAGCTTATCTTGTAAACATGACCTCACAATGCCTTTGTCTTACTTTTAGATAAGCTCACTTACATATTTCCTAAGAAAAATGGAGGACAGTAATAAAAAACGCATAACTATCAACTATTTTGTTTTACGATTGCGTGTTTGCTTTCTGAAGTCGAGAATAAATATAAAAAAAACCCCAAATAAGATATTTTTTCCTTATATTATCAAGTTACGTGTTAATTGTTGTGACTAATGAAAGCCCCATATATTATCAGTTTTGCAATGACTACAATGATAACTGTTGAATAAATGGTAAACACCCATGATAATTATGTTTACATCTTATACTTCAATTCTCAGTAAATTTGTAAATGGAATTTTTATATAAGTATATACTGTAATTGACATTGTTTTATTTATACCAACATAATAAAAAAGAGACCTCGACTTTATTCCAAATTTTTGTCTTTTTTGTAATTTTCAGTGTTATTTTTTGTATTTTGACAATTCTTTATGGAGACTGATAAGTTAATATTTTGACATGTAATTATTTTATCTGTTTTGTAACCAATTTCGCTTTTTGTATTATCTATTAGTATTGTATGTGACGATCATAGTATAATGCATGAAAACTGACTTAGCTTAATTTATATTGACGTTTTATATTATGAAATAAAGAAATCTAATGTTATCTAATATATAATTTTACTAGAAGGTATCTTTCATTATATTTATACCGAACTTCGTCCCCGCAGAATCTTTACATCTCCTTTACATGTACCAATGTAGTTATAACATATGTAATTGATGTTAAGTAAGAATTTCGAAATGATATTGGTTATATGACTTCTTGGTTCTCCGCGATCGGGTAAAATAGGACATTACTGAAGAAGCCGGGAAAGAGGGCTTGCCGGTTAAGTAGGTATAGTAATACGAAGCCGACAAACCCTTTTCACGGTTAAGGCATGTATAGTGCTTTTCTCAAACATATGGAATGAAAATAAAAAATAGTGCGTGGAGGCCCTCCGCGCGGAAAAAGTGAAACTTCGTAATGTAGAAATGAAAATAGGAAGGGGTAGAAATTGTTATTTCAAAAGGGAAAACCTAATAATCAATTGATATTCACAAGAGACGTACCTTGACATAACCTTAAATCCGTCGCATTGTCCGTGGGATTGTTGCGTTGAACGTTTAACGCAACAGTGCTTTCCTACCCAGGATACTTCAAAGGAAGCACTCTTTTTATTACAAACTAATGTTGCTAGGATACAAAATGATATGTTTCTTGATCCAGTAAATTCGGTAGAGGTTAAATATATAGTCAAAAATTTTAAACCCAAAACTTCGAGTGGATATGACGAAATTCCTATATCTATCATCAAAGAAAACATTGACATACTTGCCGAACCATTAGTGTATTTATTTAATGAATGCCTAGAGTCCAGCACATTCCCTGATCAGTTTAAAGTTGCAAAAGTCCTGCCTGTGCATAAGAAGGGGTCTAAAAAAGACTCAAAAAATTACAGGCCTATTTCTCTCCTGCCAACACTATCGAAACTGCTGGAAAGAATCATTAAGGACAGACTGATAAAGCACCTTTATCTTTACAATATTATAAGTGAGAGACAGTTTGGCTATCAAAAAAGCAAGGGCACGAATGAAGCCATTACCACACTGCTCGAGGATATAGTCTCTCTACTTAATAATAAAAAGAAAGTGGCAGGGCTATTCCTTGATCTGAGTTCTGCTTTCGACACAGTCGATCACAATATCTTGCTTAAAAAGATGGAACATTATGGCATAAGAGGGAGAGTATTATCACTCTTCCAGTCCTATCTTCGAAACAGACAGCAGTTCGTTGAAATAAAATGGGTTCAAGACGATAAAGAAACAGTTCACAGATCCAAGATTACCAAATCAGAAAGAGGAGTTCCACAAGGTTCCATACTAGGTCCAATATTTTTTATAATTTTTATCAATGACCTAATACCGTATATGCGTAACCTTGCTCAGAACACTAAACTGGTGGTTTTCGCTGATGATACAAATGCCATCGTATCTGCAGAGAACATTGAACAGTTAAATGACAGTGTCAATTTCGCTTTAGAAGCTTTAAATACGTGGTTCAGCTCAAACAACCTAAGGCTGAACTGCACTAAAACAAATGCAATGCTATTCAAAACCACTGCAAGAAACAATGACTGTCTACAAATTTCATCAAATGATACAGCAATCGAACAAGTAGATTCAGTAAAATTTCTAGGTGTCTGGATTGACTCAAGTTTAAATTGGAAAAAAGAGCTGTTTTCAATAGTGCATTCCATTAGTTCCGCTTGTTATGCACTCAGAAACCTCCGGGATGAAGTGAAGTTGTCTCAATTAAAGATGGTTTACTATGCTTTGGTCGAGTCCAAGTTACGATATAGCATCAAGTTCTGGGGAAACAGCTATCTGTATAACATCAATTCCGCCTTTGTTGCTCAGAAAAGGGCAATTAGAACTATTGTTCGGATACCTCAGACAACATCGTGTAAGGCCTATTTTTCTGAGTTAGAGATCCTTACGGTACCCAGCTTATACATTCACGTGGTTCTTTGCGATTTGGTTAAATATCTTGGCTGCATAGAAACGCCAGAAGAAAGACAAGCGCGCCTAGCCACAAGGAGAAAAGACTTGCCTCGAACGATAGATGCCAGACTTAAGGTGGTGAAGCATTCTTCGGGTTTCCAGTCCATTGCTCTTTTTAATAGGTTACCGTTAGAATTGAAGACAGTGACAAGTGTCAACATATTTAAAAATAAACTGAGATCTTTCTTGCTGATGAAGTGTTTTTATTCGGTTGATGAGTTCTATCAGCATGGAAATCCCAACAACTGAAAAATATGTACTTATAGTAATAGTAGTTATGCTAATTATTTGATAAAGTGGACATCATCAGTACCTGTAATTAATTAATTATTAATATTTGTTAAATTATTTAAATGTTGACATTTTAACTATTGTATATTTCATTATCTAATTTTATTTGATTTTATTGAGTATAGTTGTTTAATTTATTGTTATTGTAATTTTTTTTATTAATTTGATTTCAAACGCAATGTAAATTGTTAAATGAATAAATACTTATGACTTATGACTTATGACTACCCCCTCCACGGTAGCGTTAAACGTTGAACGTTAAACGTTTAACGCAACCTTGTTGGAAGTCGCATTAGAAGTTTCACTTCAATAACACCTCTAAAAAATATAATTCAGCTGTTTAGCCTGTTCATAAACGCAGACACCATGTTTAAAAAAATATTACTTTCCGGCCTAGGCCTTCAATTTTGTATGAAATTCCTTTACAGTTCTCTAGAATTGTTCCCGAGACGTGATACTTCGAAGCCTTTTATAACGCATGTTACGACGACATTCCATTGCATGTTTGAGTAAAGTTCGAGGACGCGGTTGGCGCAGTGGTTAAGCAACTGCCTACTGAGCCGACGGTCCTGTGTTCGAATCCCGGCAAGGGCAAATATTTGTGTGATGACCTCGAATATATTGTGCCTGGGTCATGGATTATATTTGTATTTTTATATATTTATTTATCTATATAAGTATGTTTATCGTCGTCTGTCCATAACACAAGCATATCTACTAGAGCTTACTGTGGGACTAGATTGATTTGTGTGAGGTTGTCCGATATTTTTTTTTAAAGTAATTATTAACTATCATTACGAGCGTAAATCATATCCTAAGCGTGTACCGACCAATAAAAGTTGAAAAAGATCTAGCCGTTTACAATGGAGCAATGGAACGCCCAAATACAATGGAGCGTTTTTGTAAATGAAAGAAGGTGGTGGTGGGCATTTAAAAACATTCAAGATGTCACGTTTTGCATTTGTTTTAAATAAAAATCCTACTCGATAATAAAATATTCTAAGCAGTAACTTCACGTTATTAAAGGCTCTTTAATAATCACGTTGAATAAAAATAAACCATTTTTCGAATTAGACTTCCAAATTTAAAAGTCATCCCATTAACACCGTGTCTAACAACCTGTTACTGGCAATCGATACGAAATCCGCAGGGAAAAGAAAAAACCGTTTAAAATTCCACCTTTTCAATTACCGAACACTGAATAACGGTCGAAAACCACTCGATCCAATATGCAAATGGATCCCGATGTCCGATGTCCCGGGCAAAAAGGAAAAATCCCGGAAAAAAGTCCGGGGAAATCCCGCAAGTCGCTATTGATAGGTTAGGGGCGTTTGAAAGGTTTTTTTTCTTTGCGCTTTTTACGGGACGATTTTTCAGTGTTTTCGGTTTGAATGGATGTCTAGTCTACAACTTTTTAGTTTACTTATGTTGGCTATTAAATGATCATCTTTAACATGGCTTGCGCTGTCAGGATAATTTGCTTGTTAGCACTTCACAATGTAAATTACGAGTGAAAATACGGGTAAGAGTGATATTTGATGTTAAAAACCAACCAGAATTCGTATTGTGTGACACATAAATACGATTGTCGCAATTCAGAAAAATGTAACATAAATACGTTTTTATCCGTGACATAGCTACCTATGGGCTAGATAGAGCCTAAAGCTCATATGGGCCCTAAGTTAAAGTCAAAGGTCCCTTTGAGAAGGAACAGGCCTCGAACTGATATGGGCCCTTTTTTTTCTTGCTCTTCTTATATTATTTCTTGGTAAGTATATGTTCATCGTCATAAGATTCATCAATGATTACGAAAAACTAGGACCGAAAAGAAGTCAAAGGCAATGTAATAATAGTTTAGTTAGAAAATAAATTAAAGTAGAGCAACTTTCCCGATCAAATACCGAACAAAGTTCGAACACCGCTATAGATTCACCGAAGCCATCGAAACGTGTGGGCTAAAGTGGTCCCCTCACACTCCTCTGTCCCTCTCGCTCTAAGCTTGGGTTGTATAGCGCCGTCCCTGTCCACGGGCCCATAAAGATATCGAATGTTCGATGCAACAGGTCGTATTGACTTCAGGATCAGGGTTGTCGAGTGATCGGTTTTTACGTGCTGTTTTTTTTTATAACAATGGCTGGACAAGTGTGTAAAAGTGGATTTCAAGCGTAAGCGTAGAATTAAATATGTAGTAAAACACTGATTTAAGGTTATTTGATAAACATTACGTCTTTTTGCTGGAGGTCGGTTTTGGCAGGTCAGGACTTGCAAGAGCAGACTATACTATATTAAAATTATTTTTTTCTTGAATGTAACTTTTCGTCTCGAATGTAACATCGAAACCTGGGCCGTTCTGGAGTCTTTGCAGCGATGCCAAGTCGACTGGCGGTACGTGGAGGTGCTGAGAAGTCTCTACCAAATGGCGACTATGTCCGTCCAAGTGCAGAACCACCAAACAAGACCCATCCAGCTGCTTAGAGGTGTAAGACAGGGTGACGTTATTTCCCCGAAACTCTTCACCAATGCTCTGGAGGATGTCTTCAAGACCCTGCGGTGGAATGGAATGGGCATCAATGTCAATGGTGAATATCTCACACACCTCCGCTTTGCTGACGACATAGTTATAATGGCAGAATCGCTGCAAGACCTGCAGGAAATGCTGTCCGGTCTTAATGCTGCCTCGAGACGCGTTGGGCTAGGGATGAACTTGGACAAGACTAAGGTCATGTTCAACGAGCACATCGTCCCTGTGCCCGTTTCCGTCGAAGGTGTAGCCATTGAAGTTGTCCAGGAGTACGTCTACCTAGGACAAAAGTTACAGCTGGGTAGAGACAACTTCGAGAGTGAAATCACCAGAAGAGTGCAGCTTGGCTGGGCAGCATTTGGAAAGCTGCGTCACATCTTCGAGTCACCCTTGCCACAATGCCTGAAGACCAAGGTATTCAATCAGTGCGTCCTGCCGGTCATGACATACGGAGCCGAGACTTGGAACCTGACAGTGAAACTAGCCCACCGACTACACGTCACACAGCGAGCTATGGAAAGGGGTATGCTCGGAATCTCGTTAAGGGACAAAGTCCGGAACGAGATTATCCGACAAAAAACCAAAGTCACTGACGTAGTTCAGAAGTGTAGCAGACTGAAGTGGCAGTGGGCTGGTCACATCTGTCGCAGAACCGATGATCGGTGGAGTAGACGGGTTCTCGAGTGGAGACCACGACTCGGCAAGCGTAGTGTAGGACGCCCTCCGGCCAGATGGACCGACGACCTGAAAAAAGTGGCTGGTGGTGACTGGATGGCGAAAACGGGAGATCGGGCCATGTGGCGAACCCTGGGGGAGGCTTACGTCCAGCAGTGGACTGCAATAGGCTGAAATGATGTAACTTTTGCAATAAAATGGATTTCATTTTCAGTTTTCAGAAAAACATGTAGTTTGCGAATTTCACTAAACAATGATCACTACGAAATTATGAAACATCCGATTTATGTCGACCTTAAGACGAGCGTTTTTCAAAAAAAGTGTACATGGCAAAATTTGAATGTCCCACACGTTCAACGTGTTTTTTTTTACTTTACCTTTAGTATTTGGGTATTATGAGTGGTATCATTTGATTCTGTAGATGTGGGGCATTCATTTTATATTTCTAAAACGATTATATTATATTTATTACTAGATTTATTGCAAAATAAAGATATGAAAAGTGCTAAAATGGGTATGTCCCACGTCGACTCAGTCATGTTCAGAGGCTTGCAGAAACTCGAAATAAATTTGTATGAATATTGAATGTGGTCACACAGATAAAGTAATGAGTCTAGATTTTAGTCGTGTGCTTTATTTATAAACAAATACGGTTTATAATGCCGAAAAACTACTTTTTCCACTGTCCAAAGAAGTCGACAGACCGGAACTTCCGGTTATAGTCACAAGCGATTTTAACATACTTGTGTAATCCATATTCCCCAAAAAGCGTTAATTTTTCAATCCTGGCAACATTTTAACGCAATAGGCATCGGATTTCATTGCAAATAAAACGTCAGTTCCGTGAAAACGGTGACGAAAGGTGGACGCTGTGTCAGTGCGCTAAAAATAGGATTTCGAGTTAGTAACAGTTTTTTCGGTAAGTAGATTATAATTAACTTTTTAAACACAATTAGACATAGAAGAAACTATCGTAGTATCCGAAACTAAACCAAAAACACATTGAATTGGTTCAGAACACGTTGAAATTTTTATTTTAAATTGTCGAGGTAGAATTCGTCACGTCCGGTTAGTGACGTGATATACTACCGGAACGATTTTGTGACGAATTGGAACTATAATGCTTAGTACACAATCGAAATGTGACCGATGTTTTAACCGACTTCTAAAAAAGGAGTTACTTAGTTTGACCCATATGTTTGTTATACATGCATGTTTATCCGCCATTATCTCGCATTTGTCAGAACCGATTTTGATGCGGTTTTCAGTAAAGTATTTGTTATCTCCGGAAGAAATGACTAAAAAGCAAAATAACAATTAAAACATTTATAAAACCTGGCTAAGAGCATGTCGGGCCACGCTTACAGTCGAGTTTTTAATTAGGCGAACTAACTTGACAGCTGAAAGTGTTGTCAGAAATGAAGCAAAAAAATTGTGATTGGTTTATTTCGATATAACCTTAAGTATACACCCATAAACCTTAACATATTGCAATAAGGTTTATATTCGTTTATAACTATCAAGAAAACAAAAGGCAGACAGCGTTCTAAGCGATGTCCTAAAATAAAGTTCGTTCGATGTAAGTATTTTAATTACAACCGTTTTTAGGGTTCCGTACCCAAAGGGTAAAAACGGGACCCTATTACTGAGACTTCGCTGTCCGTCCGTCCGTCTGTCACCAGGCTGTATCTCAAGAACGGTGATAGCTAGGCAGTTGAAATTTTCACAGATGATGTATTTCTATTGCCGCTAGAACAACAAATACTAAAAATAAAATAAAATAAATATTTAAGGGGGCTCCCATACAACAAACTTGTAGATTATGGTACTGGATTTTTATGTAATACATAATAATATACATGGTAAATATTTATTATTACTAGTTTAATACATGTTTTATTATTACATATATAAACTAGTAATAATATATATTATACCTACCATTTTGATTCCGTTGCAATAAATACGATTCATAACATAATATTTTTGTGATTTTATTTCAATATATTCAATCTATGTACACTATTCCTTACATTTTCCAGTTAGTCACATGAGATTCCGTTTAGTTACTGTCCCAAGATTTGGGATGTTGAAAATAATTATTTCTGGCTGCTGCAGTGCAACAATTCACATATTTAAGCGTTAACATTACTAAATGAATATTCCTTTATGTAATAAAAAATATTATTCGTTGATTTGTCGCATTTTAATGCAAAAAAATACATGTTTTAGCAGTCATTTGGTGGCGATTGTGACGAACTGGACCTTTATTTTATCCTCAAAGCTTGCTCGTGCCATTAAATCTATAAATTAAACCCGTTTTAAATAGTTTATTGTCTTTATTTTAAATGTGTAAACTAAAACTGGTCCAAAAAATACTACAATCAATTTAAAATGAATTTTATATTTGTGACTATCCGGAACTAGTTTCACCACAATCTGAGTTTAAAATGTCGATATTTTCTATATTTTTTAATATTTTAATGCCATTTTCTCAAATAATACACTATAACTTATGGGGAATTGAATAAGCCAAGAAAATTAAAAATCTGTGTTATAAAAAAAAACGTTTTCCGGTTCGTCACGTGTACACTTTTTTTGAAAAACGCTCATTACGAAACTTTTCAAAATCTAACTAAAGACATAAACCGGTATAGGTGACTGACAAGCAAGCATGACGATTCATTAAAATAAAAAGATGATCAAAAATATTTACTCCAAAATTTATTTAAAACGGGTGGCAACCCTAGAGCAACTTATCGTTTTTCAGCACAGGGTCCCGTTCAGGAATGCCGTTATTGATAACAGGTGAGCGTCCCATCGGATAGATAGGATATATTGGCCCGGGACGGTGTGAGCCTCGCAACCGACGGGGGTTGCGAGGGTATTGGGAAGGTCAAGCGATCAGGAAAGTTAAGTGCTGTTGGGTCAGGTCAGTATCTGGATGGGTGGCCGAAAAATACAAAAAGTATCTAGATGTTTTTTAAGTAAGGTATGTTGTGAGTTTTTGAGTGTTGTATTGTATGGTCTGAGTCGTTGAGTAGTATTTGAATGTAATTTATGAATACTAAAAGAAACTTGAATTTCTTAGGTCATCAGAGCTTATCCTTCCCATGCATGGAGCCCCAATCAGTTTGGTGGGTAGTATTTGAGTGTGAGGAGAAGACACGTGATCAAGAAAGTCAAGTGCGCCATCGTCAAAATTTCTCTTGATGTCTTCGTCAGCTTTCGGTCGACCATTAAAATTATGTCTATTATGATGGCCAGAATTAAAGAGAATAATGGTTGAAGTTATATTATTAACGCATTCACACTACCAGGGAGGGGTCCGTGGCCTGGGAACTATAACTTGTATGACGGTCAACGCATATATGCGTTGCTGGTAAAAGTGAATTCGTTAAAGATTGGTTGGTTGATAATGGATGGTGTAGCATGGCGTGGCTTCATGAGACGGTCAAGCGCACACCATCGGAAATTGTTACCACCGTTAAGTTAGGCCAAATATTGAGTGGAATATGGTAAAAACCACAATGGCAAAAGGGGCGAGTGGATGAAAGAAGGGCCTGTGCCCGTTACTTGGGACATTTAAAATAAAATAGGCTTAAGAAAAATACAAAAAAATAGGCTGTGGACGCACACGATCGGAAGAGTAATAAAATAATTGTTACCACCGTTGTTTAGGCCAAATACTGAGTGGAATATTGTAAAAACCACACTGGCAAAAGGGGCGAGTGGAAGATGAAAGAAGGGCCTTTGCCCATTACTTGGGACATTTCAATTAAAAATAGGCTTAAGAAAAATACAAAAAAATAGGCTGTGGACGCACACGATCGGAAGAGTAATTGTTACCACCGTTAAGTTAGGCCAAATATTGAGTTGGATATGGTAAAAACCACACTGGCAAAAGCCTGTGCTGTGCCCATTACTTGGGACATTTAAAATAGGCTTAAGAAAAATACAAAAAAATAGGCTGTGGATTTGTTTGGTGATAAGCTATTTGGCATTCAATCAGAGTAAATTGAGGTTTCAAAATCAAAACAGTCATGCCAGTGTCAACTTCAATATAAACAAGTAACCGAATACACCTCACACAAATCGATTTATTCGAAATAAAGCTTTAGAAGGCTTATGTTATGTACTAGACGACGATACACATACTTATACCTTATAAGGAATAATAAAATTCGAGTTAATCACAAAAATATTAGCTTTGGCCGGGATTCAAACCCAGGACCGCCGGCTAAGTAGGCAGCTGCTCAACCACGGCACCAATCGCGTCGTCTTAACCAATAATAAATTCTAAACAATATTATAGCGCGATTATTATAATTTTATTACATCAGCAATTCAGAGCATCTAAATTTTGTTCGCGACTGAGAGTATTATATTATTAATAGAAAGTGTCTGGGGCCGGAGGCTTGACTCATAAGGCTCATCTAGGAATATGCCCTTATGGTAACCGGAACAACCTAAGCGTGTCAAAATCCGCCGACGTGAAACCATCGATTTATTTCAATGGATAGCATTATGCTATTCATTATATTGCCGGTCGAACATTATTGTAGCTAAAGTATTTTTGACAGTACATTAACATGAACTATTGATACAAAGATCAAAACACAAAGACAAATTGAAATTCGTGACGGTAACGTAACGTTTCGGAGAGGTTTACACGTTGGACCGGTATAATGAAACATTACATGTTTCGTAATTTTAGTACATTAACTTGATTTATTAACGTGGACAAAAATCAACACGCAAAGAAAAATTAAAGGTGTTGGAAATGTTGGAGCGGTAATTCAAAGATACCGGGTTCGAGTCCTGATGTAGACCACGTATGATCGCAATTTAACTTTTCTTTGCGTGTGCAAGATCTGTGTATCTATTAAAAAATTGGGCAAGTGAGAGCCCGACTCGCGCATGAAGGGTTCCGTACCTATACATATATGTAATCTATAACAAGTTTGTTGTATGGGAGCCCCCCTTAAATATTTATTTTATTTTATTTTTAGTATTTGTTGTTATAGCGGCAATAGAAATACATCATCTGTGAAAATTTCAACTGTCTAGCTATCACCGTTGTTGAGATACAGCCTGGTGACAGACGGACGGACGGACGGACGGACGGACGGACGGACGGACGGACGGACGGCGAAGTCTCAGTAATAGGGTCCCGTTTTTACCCTTTGGGTACGGAACCCTAAAAATGCGGTATTCATTTACCCACCCTAAAAAACATAGTAAAAAACATAATTGTATTTGGAAATAAAACATACTTAAGTACATTTTCAAATTATATTTATAACTGTATGAAAAGAAGTGGCTGCAAACCAAAACGGACAAAATATTAGTTATAGTACTTACTACAACTTGATTATACAGTGACCTGTAATACCACCATAGGATAAATAGATAACTCTCAAGTTAACGTACTGCATCAAACCTCGCTTGTGTCCCCACATTACCGTCCCATACACTCCCGCCAATCAGCGATTGTACGCGGTATCGATGGCCGACGTTTAGCAAATTGTTATGTGGTCTCAAATTGTTGTGTCTTGAGCACCTTATCCGAACAGCTGGAGGGCTTTGTTAATAATTTTGATTTCAATAAAGGCCTTTGCCCAGCAGTGAACACTCAAACAGGCTAAAAAAAGTTTGTGTATTCGTCTTGTGTAAACTGGTAGTTTTTTAAACGTGTAAATACGAGTAGGTAAGAGGTATACGTGTGATAAGCGCCTAATGGCTATAAGTACATCAGAGTCGGCCAAATAAAAATGAAACCAAAAAAGTCGGCAGCACCTCCGCATCGCACCGGCAATCCAGAGGTACCGGGTTCGATTCCCGGTCCCTTCCGCCAGGTTACGCATTTCAATTTTTCCTTGTGCTTTGATCTTTGTATCAATGATTTAATATAAAAAAAAATGTAATGTGTACCCACATTAAAAACTCTATACTGTTATAAAATTCTGCATTTGTATTGCAAATCAGTTCTCTATGGAGAGGGGTCATAACAGGAAAAATCTTAATAGCGTGATGCAGGATCGTCATTTGCTTTGTATGGGTGCGCGGCGCTATGCCAATCTGGCGCCATGTGTTGGTCATGGTTTCCTTTGTTCTCGCATCACGCCGAAACGGCTGGACGGATTTTAACCAATTTTGGTACAGGGATAGCTGGACATCCAGAGATGGTTATGGGATACTTTATTATAAAAAAAATACGCGTTCGAAATTGCGGGCGCCCTCTAGTGTTCTATAAATTTATCTCTGTTATAGTTGAAAACTTTACCAATAACTTTACAACTTGAGACTTGGTTACGGTCAGCTAGACAAGGGTTCCGTAGCAGGTAGAAGGTCAAATTTCGAAGAGGGATTGATTATGTATGATTGAAATTATTAGGCAAATTAATAGCGCAGCTTTAAAATAGGTTGGGCTCTGCAATGTAAAATGAAAAAATAAATATAAAGGGACAACTTTACACCAGTCGACCTAGTCCCAAACTAAGCAATGCTTGTTCTATGGGTACTAGACCACGATAAATATAATATATTAATACATATTATATGGATAACATCCATGACCCCGGAACTAATATTCGAGTTCATCACACAAAATATTTGCCCTGGGCGGGATTCGAACATAGGACTGTCGGCTCAGTAGGCAGGTGCACTCCAAACAACGCCAACCGCGTCGTCAAATATCGGACAGCTTCACACAAATCGATCTAGTCCCACAGACGATATACATAATTGGGTGAAGACCAAAAAGTTTGCAACCTTAACTCACCCTTAACTCACTCAATTAATGTTTGTATCAAAGTCTCCGTTGTGCGACAACAGTTAACCTTTCAATAACGTACCTTAATGTTCTATTTTAAGGTTCCTTATTGTATCGATATTTTTTGTCGCACAATGGAACTTTTTCAATTGTTTTAATTCCTCGCTAACTACGACTTAATTTCATCCAACTATTTGGTCCTGACCCAATTATATTTATATAGAAAAATTTATACTTAACACGTTCGCGGAGTTTTCTGTTTCCCTTGGGCCGTGACACAAGACATCTCTTACTGTCCGCGAACATGTTAAGAAGATAAAAACAAACAAACCTAACCTAACACCGAGCGAGCGAAGCGTTTCAGTTTCAGGTGTGCCAGTTTTTTCCTACGTCCGGATATTTGGTTGCGGGTTGTTGGCTGTTCTCGCCCAGAGACCGCATTTTGCAACCGATTCTCATAAAATTTTGTGATTACTGGCCTGATTGGCCATATAGTTCGGAAAACGGATAGGCGTTGGGGCAGCAAAATCCTTGAGTAGCGACCACGTATTGGAAAGTGCAGCGTGGGACGGCAAGGTAACATCTTTAGGGTAGCAGGGAGTCGATGTATGCGGTCCGCACAGGATCACACCTTGTGGCGAGCTATGGGGGAGGCCTTCAGCAGTAGACGTCTGTGGCTGATATATATAAATAAATAAATATCGGGCAACCTCACACAAATCGATCTAGTCCTAAATTAAGCTCAAGAAGGCTTGTGTTATGGGTACTAGACGACGATATACGTACTTATATAGATCAATATATACTTAAATACATAGAACAACTATGACCCAAGCACAAATATTCGAGTTCATCACACAAATATTTGCCCCGGCCGGGATTCGAACCCGGGACCGACGGCTCAGTAGGCAGGTGTCTACAAACCGAGCCAAACGCGTCGTCAAATATATAGATAGTATTATATCGTATACGTACATGGAAGCTGGCGTCTGGTGGTCCATCGCCTTTGAGCTTGCAACGCCACGGGGCACGCATAGAACAAGGCATGGCTAGACCTGCCAATGAAAATGATAATATCTAAGAACCATCTAAACGGACATGTCTTTAGATTAAAAATAAACTGCACTCAAATTGCTCCATCCGTTTGGGAGCTATGGTGCCACAGACAGACTCACAGATACACATGTTAAACTTATAATACCCTTCTTTTTTGCTAAAGGGTTAAAAATACAGTTCTTTCGTTGATCAGCGAGACTCTTAGGAGTCATCCTAAGATATGTTTTATAAATCGATTTAGTAATTTATATAATGCTTGGTAACAACCAAAAGTCACTAAAGTTTCTGTCACTGTTCTTCAAAACCTCGTATCTAGTTTGGACATTGATACCGTGATACGAGCTATAAGTAGGTACTATAAGTAGTTATTTGTTAAGTTTTGATTGTCAACATAATATCTTACTGTTATATATTCAATTAAAAGGGGCTTGCAATATCTTGGCCGTTTGCCGGTGTTCAACAATTTCTTTGCCTGACGTCGAGCGATAGTTCGCATAACTTCCAGCTATGTTAGCGATGTGCTCTATTCTATTGTTGCCAGTTCTACACATAGTCTGCGCTTTGCTCGTTTGATCCCACTATTATGCTAAGTGACGTGTGGCTAACTTCTTTGTCGGACATCGAGCGATAGTTCGCATAACTTTCACGTTCCTCCCGTTGCTGACAACGGGTCTAACACCTATAATTTTAAAATGAAAACAACACAAAATAAAGATTATAATATCTAAACCTTAAGAAACTAATGAACTAATTAAACCTAACTTAAACTATTGGGACCTAAACTATATTTTCTCAAAAATTGCAAGTAATGTTGCCTTACCATCGCTAGATAGACTACAGTAAGTGGAACATACCGAAGACTTTTTAGAAGTGTCCAGTAAACAGCGAGATTTTAAATTTGGAATCAATATTTGTCCAGTAAGTAAGTATGTAATTCGTATTACGTATCAAGATATTTGAATATTGAAACACGATTTACATCGTCACCGACCTATAAAAAAACTAAGGATGTGAAGGCGATGAGGTCGTATATAAATGTAAAAAGGATGCATTCCACAAATAGTTTTAATTATAAGTACAGTGCGACAGCAAATTGTAGAAATTAAAAAGTGGCGTCCCTTTTTCATAGATTAAATAGAAAGAGACGACATTGCAGTATACACTTGCAATTTACACTAAGAGCAAATGTAAAATAAAAAGAGGTTAGCACTATTGGCAGTATAAACGTAACTCATCATGAATATTTAAAAATAAAAAGTAGCGACAAGGTTTAGTGCGAAAGTTTGTATGCAGCGTTTAGTTCATAATTGTGCTGTGTAAAATGACAATGATATTTCGGAATTCCTTCCTTTTTTGTGTCGTTTAGAAAAAACCTCGGAGTTAAAATTGAAGGTAAGCTTTATGATATGAAAATTAGTTAGAAAATACAACAATGTATAACAATAATTAAATTTTATCTTTAAGACTTAGATTTGTAAGACAGTGCAAATAATTAAACGCAGTATTTATAAAAAAAGAAATTAAGGCGGCATTTAAATTAAAAGACAAAAATTTCAAATTTATTTGTGTGATCTGATCTATTACAATAATTCAGCAAAAATGAGTTCAGACGAGTCTGATTCCGAATAGACGGCACTCCTCCATACTTAAAAGCGGAGGCAGAGTTAGCTAAAATAATTTACTTCCGAGTAAATCCAAGGAGATATAAAAAAATACAAGAGATTCATTAAATGGAAGGAAGAAAATCAAGTTAATAATTGGTCAGATAATGTGTGATAAGGTCAGAATATTTCAACAATCTTTCTGAGACAATCGGATGGCTACAAAGGAAAGAAATCACAAATATTCAGCAGCAAAATATAGAAAAGTTCTTAAATCAAGCTCTAGATGATAACCATTTTGGCGATGAAGGTAAATTTAAATGCTGCCACTATTTGATAACGATATACTATATTTTTATCCAAGTATAAAATAAACTCATAATTATTTTTGTTATAGGTTGTTATCATGGGAGTTAATGGTGCCTGCGACGACGAATATCACAATGTGCAATAATAAAAATGGGATATAACAAAAATATTCATTGGAAAATGGCCGAATATGAATGTCACCTACAAAATATAATTTTAATCTAATTTTCTTGTTTAATTTTTGAGAAAAGCACTGTACTTGCTTCGACCGTAAGAGCCATCCTGGCCTCGTATTATATCCGGACCTCGCCTACGGCTCGGACCGTCTAATTCCTACTCGGCCAGTATGGCTTATACTTACTGGTCTCTGCCGTAATGTACTATTACATTATTATATCCCCTAGGACACCAAAACAATTTTACTGTAGAAAAAAAAAACGATTCGACACAGAATATTTCTTTTTTATTCTAAATAAATAAATAAATATCGGACAACCTCACACAAATCAATCTAGTCCCAAATTAAGGTCAAGAAGGCTTGTTTTATGGGGACTCGACGACGATATACATACTTATAAATATAAATATATATTTAAATACATAGAACAACCATGACCCAGGCTCAAATATTCGAGTTCATCACACAAACATTTGCCCTGGCTAGGATTCGAATCCGGGACCGCCGGCTTAATAGGTAGGTGCTTAGGAACAAACAGCGCCAAAGGCGTCGTCAACACTTATAATTTAAAAAATTAAAACAGTCCGACACAGTACATTTCTTTCTCATTTTGTTCCTAAAATTTCGTTTTGCAGCAGAAAACAGACGAGAATGAAACCTCCATTTTTAAAATCCGGTTACGTTAAGTTTGAACCTCACTTGTATGCGACGCCAAAGATAACATGCAGACTTAACGTAAACTGATAGTTTGGAAAAGGAGCAGTGTCCTCTTAATATGCGGATTATACATTTGAAAGAAAAAAAAATACTTCTCCTGCTTGAAAATGGTGTTATGTTAGTTTCGCGAAGTGGTCGTTTGAGTCCCGCGGAGGGTAAATGGAAACCATTATAATAATTTCTGAAAAAAAAAGAAAACTTCTTAGTGGCCAGCTACGTGATAAATACGGATAATTAAAAATAAATCAGCCTGATCAAATCGACCAACATTTCTGGCCGATCTGATCAGGTTCAGTACGTAATTTTTTCTTTGATATTTCTTTATTTTAAATTGTAATATTCTTCTTGTTGGTGTACATACAATAAAGAAATAAGAGTATCAAATATTCCGTCCGTAACGTAAATATCCATCACCTCTCTTATCAAATGCCTGTAAGATACTGCACATTGGCCATACTTCACAAATGTTGGCCAAAAGGGTCTAAACTACAACTGAAAATGTGTTTCTACTCCCAAAATGTATAGTAGCTATAAACTGAACTATTAGTTGCGCGAGCACTACGCCGGAAACGTAGGGTCACAGGTTCGAGTCCTGCTTACATTGCTGCGGATCACATTACATTTTTCTTTCAAAATTTACCTTGGTGCCAATATTAATAAAAATAACAATGTGGTACCTATTTCGACATTAAGGCGACGGGTAATGCCAAACTAGGGCCACTTTCGATTTTTTTCTTACACCTTGATAATCTGATATTTTTTTAGAAATAGCTGAAGTCTAGGAGCTAGCAAAACATCTTTAATATTTATTGAATCACAAAACTTTTTCACGTCAAAAGCGGCCACAATAGTTTTGGGCAAGTTTTTAGAGACAACTAAAGAACTAGAAATTGTGTATAATGATTTAATAAACACTAAAGGTGTTTTTCCAGCTCCTAATATCTTGCAATTATTGAAAATTTATCTGGTTTGGAAGATATAATAAAAATTCGTAAGTGGTGCTAGTTTCGCATTACCCGTCCCCTTAAAACGGAATAGATAAAAAGATTCTATTAATAACGTTGAGAAAAGCGCCATCTCTCTTGTGGTCCTTGCACTTGCTGTATAGTGTAGTTTTAGTTATCCCTTAATTTGGCAATGCACACCAGGACCTGACCATCTTTTTTTCGAACGAGAGTTGTTTGCTCTATTCAACCATCACGAGACTAGAACTATCGACCTTGGTTTATTTTGTCAAATTAAGGGTTAAATTCGATTGTTAGCATGATTTTTCTTGTAATCAGAAATTAGCACTATTATCAAACATCAAATCATTTTGCAACCGACATAACCATTATTTTATAAATAATATTAGACAAATATATTTTCTGATCCTGATTCTAACCAATGTTGCACCCAACGTTGATAATGTTGGGACAAAGTAGACAACGTCGGCCAATGTTGGCCCAGCGGGACAGAACTTTACTTAAAGGCATAGTTGGCGTGCACGGTAAACCAAACGTTTGTGTATGGTCTTTGATAATTTCATTTTGGTGGGTTGGGAATAGGGTAGCCAGTTCATTTGATTATTGTTAGGGTATTAACAAGTTCTAATGATAATTATAACCTGAGGTTGAATGCATTGTCAGTAAACAATTTCTAAACTTAAATACACTCAATAAATAATAACTTAGTAGTATCGTACACGATAGTACCAGTTATGTATTTATAATTTTATAACTTAATGACATAGTGGTAATTTTGCCTATTTCTTTCGGATATCTACTCAATTGCTCAAAGGTTACCTGGAAGACTTTATTTACACAAAAACAGGTTATAAATATGCCATATTATTGTACTTACAACCTGTTTTTGTGTATAAATAGTGTAAGATGCATAGAATAGCTACTTTTATTACTCGTACTATGTACACATGTACATAACTATGTATGGAAAAAGTTAGAACTGTCTATTCATAAAAAAAAATACTTTTAAACTTGTTTATGTTATATTTTACAAATAAAACGAAAACCCAACGTTTCAATAAACTATCGAACGCGACACCATATGTCCGGATCATTCCGGATGACCGGACTGGACCAGCTGAATGGCCGGGCGTGAACGGGAACTCGACCGGACAAACGACTGCCGGATAAAGGCAGTACACACGAGTTTACTACTCCATTTAAACGTTAATTAAGTTGGATGAACTAAAAAAAAAAATGCCAAGCGCGAGTCTGACTCGTGCACCGAGGGTTCCGTAAAAATACTTATCTCATCTTAGCTGGCCGGGTTAAGTTAAGTTTGCACCTGGTACAAATGAGGTGCAAAGTAAACGCAACCGATCACGTTTGTTGTATGGGAAACCCCTTAAATATTTATTTTATTCTGCTTTTTGGTATATGTTGCTATAGCGGAAGTTGAAATACATCATCTGTGAAAATATCAACTGTGTAACTATCACGGTTCATGAGATAAAGCCTGGTGATAGACAGACAGACAGAAGGATGAACAGCGGGACCCGTTCTTTACCCTTTGGGTACGGAACCCTAAAAAGCGGATCATGATGAAGTCGGACTCGCACACCGAGAGTTCCGTACAAATTATGAAAGCACTGTATATTGCTCTATCGAAAAGAAAAAAATAAGAGAAAAGAAACAGATTTTATGTTGATGTATGGAACTTTTTTCCAACAGCAAAGCTGGTTGGTTTAGTAACTGGAAATAAGTTTTAATCACAATCATATTTATTGTGATTGAACCACAAATTTATGGTTTTCGGACTTTTTTATTTACTTAGTGCTATATAATATTGCCTTTTGGCAAATTTCATGATTCTAGATTAATCTGTTTAAAATGAACTGAACTCTTCTCCAATGCTTGCATGCATTAAGGAAGAGTTCAAATCAATATTTACTCTAATGCAGAAATTATTAAATACTACAATATAATATATGATAATTTGTCTACTATCTAGTGTGTATTCGCCTTAACGGATGCATCGAAATTGAAATTAAATACACATGCAGTTCCCATCAATACCAAAATAAGCGTAACATCCATTCGTACAAAAACCATCCCTATAACTAAACCATAAAGTGATAAATGGTAGCAAATGCGTTGTATTGAAATCACGATTGGCATTGGCTTTGAAATTAAACTATAATGTTAAGGAAATAAAGATGTTTGTGGATTATAAGGGCAAAATGGTTTTCAATTGATATTGGGAGGTGATTCGAAATGCAATCTGTTGCATATGAAGTGGTTTTTGATCGACAGGCCAATCGCACTATTTTGATTGAAAGTATGAAACGGTTAAAAACTTGGTCTTTTTTATACTTCGACGGTGACAAACAAGCATGCGGCCCGCCTGATGTTGAGCAGTTACCGCCGCGTACGGACGCTTGCAACGCCAGGAGCAGCACACGCGCGTTGCCGACCCTTTAAGAAAGGTCTTTTCAAAATCCGTCTTATAAATGTGTTCCGTTGATTGTTATGGCAAAATAAAGGAATAAATTAAGGGACAATCGTACAGAAATCGACCTAGTCCCAAATTAAGCAAAGCTTGTACTATGGCTATTAAACGATATACATAATATTATGTATATAGATAACATCCATGAACCGAAAATATTCGAGTTTATCGCACAAGTCCCGATTTTGATATAAAAAAAAATTAACATTACGTAACGTAAGTACGTAAAGTTACGTTTGTCACGATCCTCAGGTATGAGACAACGATTAAGACTTCAATCATCAATAAATCAATCAATCTCTGATGTGTATCTGTATTTCTCTTTTTATCTATAGTCTGTAATCCTGCAACAACAACATATTTCTGGTTGACTGGTAGAGAATGACTTCAAGCATTAAATCCGCCAGTTGTACTATTTTTATTGTACGATAAAGTTTAAATACGGTAAAGGGTGACAGTTAACAGCCTTACCTTAAATGAATAAAATAAATCACTCATAAAGAGTAAAAATCGAAAGAAATCTCCAAGCTATGATTTGGACCTCATTTATTCATATTTGTACAATTACATTGAATTCTTCCGAAGTAAAGTTTACCAGGGGGAAGAAAGACAAACCAACGAAATTCCTCGTAAGTGCGAAATCAAGTGAATAATCAGGCCAAATATTGGCGCACCGCGAACAAAGAAAACAAGGGCGTTCTTATAGGGGAGGGTAAAATGCTGCTATCTTATTGATCACTACATAGTATAAAACAAAGTCGCTCCTGCTGTCCCTATGTATGTTTCTGATCTTTAAAACTACGCAACGGATTTTGATACGGTTTTTTAATAGATAGAGTGATTCAAGAGGAAGGTTTGTATGTGTACATGCATAGTATATTTAGTGTCCGCATTGCACCCGTGCGAAGCCTGAGGGTTGCTTGTAAATAAATAAATATCAGACAACCTCACACAAAACGGTCTAGTCGCAAATTAAGCCCAAGAAGGCTCGTGCTATGGGTACTAGACGACGATATACATACTTATATAGATAAATATATACTTAAATACAAATAACCATGACCCAAGCACAACTATTTGAGTTCATCACACAAATATTTGCCCTGGTCATGGCCGGGATTCGAACCCGGGACCGCCGGCTCAGTAGGCAGGTGCTTACAAACTACGCCAACCGCGTCGTCATACGTCATGCATTCATAACTAAAAGATTTCTGCAACTTGGTCTCCTTAACCCTTTTTTTGAACCCCCAGGTGGTTTTAACCGGGTTATGTATGAAATAATGTATGAGCATTATAAAAAAAAGTAATACAGTTTTTATTAAATCTAAAATCGACGCCATGGTAGTCATGGTACCTAAGAACAGATTTCCCTATGTCTTATAGTTTGTGACTTCCCTACTGACCCATTTGGATTCATCACCTGGTATTATGAAAAATAGATAAACATAATTGACACACAGGTAAATCATAAACGAAAAATAGAATGTGATCCACTGCAATGTTTCCGGAGTAGTGCTCTCCCGACTGAGCTATCTCATCGTTACGTCCATCTTTGATTCCATAATTTAACACTTCCAGAGCACCCTCTGCGCTATATTATTATGTTATTAAATACCCAAAACGTGTTATTTCTACATTAAAAACATAACAAAAAAAAAACGAAAAAAAAATCTAAAAAAACATAGTATAGATAGATGTGCTAGGAAAGGCTCGAACATTCTTAGTCGTATGTAATGTATAGTATAGTGCTATTCAAAAATGAAAGAAAGCAGTGACCCTAACTATGAGTTTACAGTGACCGTACTTGCTTAAGTCACTCAGAGAGCAATGGAGAGGGCTATGCTCGGAGTTTCTTTGCGAGATCGAATCAGAAATGAAGAGATCCGGAGAAGAACCAGAGTAACCGACAAAGCTCGAAGGATAGCAAAACTTAAGTGGCAATGGGCAGGGCACATCGCTCGTAAAACCGACGGCCGCTGGGGCCATCGAGTTCTTGAGTAGCGACCACGCACCGGACGACGCAGCGTGGGTAGGCCCCCCACAAGGTGGACTGATGACCTGGTGAAGGTCGCTGGAGTCCGCTGGATGCGGGAGGCGCAGGACCGGTCATGGTGGCGTTCTCTGGGGGAGGCGTATGTCCAGCAGTGGACGTCTTTTGGCTGATGATGATGATGATGATGATGTACTTGCGTAAACGATTTGTATGGAAAATTGTAGTTCTACAAAGTAATCGCTAGGGGCGTTGTACAAGTATTTTACGCAGCAGCCAGCGAGTACGGTCACTAACTCATGGTAAGGATATGCAGCATTTTAGCTCACGATTGCCATCACTGAGGTGAAAAGATTTAAGTACCATATTGACAGAGCGAGCGGACTTGTACAAATAGTTTACAATTATCATTCTTAGTAAATATTTTATCTACAATTATCAGTGTAACAGATCGTACTATGATAGAAGGAACTGATCGAGTTTTTTTTATTACCTTGACCTATTATAAAGTCCATATACGCTAAAGGGAGCGCGCACGGTAAGGGTGTTTTATAATGACTAACTAAATTACTGTATTAAACGTACCGACATGATTCGTAGGTACTCATAACGAGCTCCTCATCAGGGACTGCTACCCGTACAGTGACGAAGTTACCGCGCCGGTGTAGTAAACCCTGATGAAGAGCTCTGTACCAATCCGAAGGATGTCTGGCCGTCCCTGTAAATTTCACGTGAGTTTAAATTCAATCCATTTTTATAATTAGGTATTAAAGATGTTTCACGATACTTTTATATAAAGCATATTTACATACGGTAACAAGGTTGCCCTTCCTTACTGAAAACATTAATAAAAGAGCCAAACCCTAATCCTATTTGCTCTTTTTCATAAATAAATAAACGGCGAAACAATATTTCAGTCGATACCCCACCACATCATTTGTCAGAGTAACTTTCAATAATAATCCGATGTATGACTTCATATTAAAGATGGAGGAAAGCGTAGACGCGTTAGGTTTACGGGATCCTCTCCTTTTATAAACAAACACTACACCGAATGTAGAAAAAATATGTCAACTGCCTCAAACAATTCAGGTATCATACAAAGGAATATGAATTAGGTTATTTGTATTTTAAATTGGCACCACGGTTATGTGCTGGAGTTCTTTTCCGGATGTGTTTCTTCCTTCTTATAACATGGGACCCTACAAACGAAGAGTGAAGAAGCATCTCTCGGGCCAGCAAGCAGCATGGCAGTGTCAACTGACATGGCATCGTTGGTTTCTTGTCAGCTGATATTTCGACTTTTTCCCTTTTTGCTTACCAACAGGCGAAGTGGAGCCACTATGTTACGCCGTTATAAAAAAAATATGCTGATGATGGAACTGCCATATAATATGTTAGTGCCGGTGTTGTTCTTAACAATATTATGTACGAATTTAGATATTTAGATTTCATGATGATTAGCACCCTATAGATTCGCGTGAATTGACTATGTGTTATGTATAATGTTATCTGTGTGAAACAGATCAAATCTAATTCTATTCACTAATACTATCGCATCTAACCGTACACACTTCATCTACAAACTCCATATCTGCATATATGAGCAGTACCTTCGAAAAAATTTCAATATTATGATTTATGACATAATACCGAATGGCATACTCCGACGTATTCATCCAACATACGCAGACCTCTCATTTCGCGTATCTTCCTCTTCATAAAGGGTCAGGTTGTGCTGGTGAACGGAACAATAAATATTTCGTCTCCCCTAAGGTATGCAAAAATATCACCCAGATATTCTGGGGATATACAGAAATAGCGTCTTTTCGGTATAAATCTTTTTCTTTAATATAGTGGAGTGCTAGGGAATGCGTTTTCTTTAAGATATGCATTGATTCGCAAAGCTAAACAAATATGGAATGATTTCGAAGTAGAAATGACATCTAATATTCCCAATATTTTAAGAGCCCTTATTCCTTTTAAAATCCTGTATAGAAATTTTTCTCTAAGATCAAACATGTTTCTTAACATAATTTTGGTATTACTACCTAGAACAGGGCTAGTGGGATATATTGGTATATATTTGAAACCTACAGTTTGAATTTTTCATTGATAATTTTATTTCAAAAACTACTCTAAATTAACAAAATTCACGCGGAAAATTAGTTTCTAGAACTTATTTTGGACTGCACGCAATGGAAGCATGAAATAGCTATATTACCACCTAGAACTCGAGGAAAAGCATTATCCGCTTCAAAAAGTTGGTTGAAATTATCAATATATTTGTCATAATATGAAGAAAATAAATTTAAAAGGAATAAGGCCTCTTAAAGGCGCAAAGTAGGCATGAATAACCTAAATTATAAATTTAAAACACTTCCGACACAAGTAGCTGGTCATCACGAAACCCTTATTTAATTAGTGATATAGAAAATGCTACTGAAACTGATTATAAGTACACAATTTTGAATTTTTAGCTCCAATATTGGCTGAGATCTTGTTAAATTAAAGCTGAATGTCTTGGAAACTACTGGACCTATTTCCATAAAACATAGCTAAAAACCATCTCGACGGACAAGTCTTTCGATAAAAAAAACACTTAAATTGGTCCATTCGTGGGAGCTACGATGCAGCAGACAGACACATAGATACGGATACACATGTTACCCCTCTTTTTTCGTCGGGGCTAAAACATCTTTCAATTCCATCATAAGAAAACGTTCAGTTACAATTAGAGAATGCAACGATTGACCGGATTTGTGTGAGAATAGTCACGGTTTTGGTTAAAAACCGTTTTTTTTTCATACTAAAACTACATTCCCTAGTTACAATGAACATTTTACACACAGAAATATTTCTGTGATTTTACATAAGAAACTCCAATTATGATGATGACGATGATGATGTTTCGAATTTTCATACAATTTTCATTTCATAGACACTTTTATTTTCCTGATGTTATAAAATTTCATAAATCTTGAAAATGTCATCCTAAAGATGAGGTGAGGAAGGAATGATGAAATGAATGATCTTTAAGTAATTTCTGACTTTTAGAGCAGCAGTCTAAAGTGTAGTTAGTCCCATACATTTGATACCAAGAAAAAATAATCCATAGACATCCTCACTAAAAAAATAACATAATGCCTCTAGTTAGCAATTTTCCCGTCGTTCACGTCTACGTGGCGCTACGGTGTAGCGCTCGTAGGCGTGCGTAGCCGTTAATACTGCGTAGGCGATGCTACGCGACGGTCATACTAATCAATAAATTGAATACTAGCATTTTTTGAAGCGCTTTTTAACAAAAATAACTAAATTCTCTGTAAGCTGTCGGCCTAGTGTTTCAAATCATTCGTGCACCGAAAATCCCGAGATAGAAGTCGTTTTCCAAGCAAGTAAATCCGCGGGGAAAGCTAGTCCATCACACTAATATTATAAAGGCAAGGGTTTTTGTGTTCGTATGTATGTTTGTTACTTCTTCGCGCTCAAACGGCTCGACCAATTTTGATAAAATTTTGTATGGTGATACTGCCACCTTGGAGCAACACATAGGCTACTTTTTATCCCGAAAATGAAGTGTTCCCGTGGGATGAGCGGGTAACACCGCTGGGCGCAGCTTATCACTACATAGTATTGTATTTAAGTATGTATTTATCTATATAAGTATGTTTATCGTCGTCTAGTGTCCATAACACAAGCCTACTACTAGAGCTTACTGTAGGACTAGATTGATTTGTGTGAGGTTGTCCGATATTTATTTATTTATTTATTATTTATTTATAGTATAAAAGAAAGTCGCTTCCTGCTGTCTGTCTGTCTGTCTGTCTGTCCTTTTGTATGCTTAGATGTTTAAAACTACGCAACGGATTTTGATACGTATTTTTTTTTATAGATAGAGTGATTCAAGAGGAAGGTTTATATATATATAATACATGCATAATTTATCAGCATTGCACCCGCGTGAAGGCGAGACGGGTCGCCAGTATATTATTAACTCTGCGTAGCGTACCTATTCGTTAAGAAATCGAACTTAGCCCGTTAATTTATTTCTTTCCCCAACCACAAAGCTTCTTATTCCAAATGCAAAACACTTCGTTACTCACATAGGGGTAATTCCAACCCTTACGCCCCGAGGTGGCGATTTATCAAAGAATAACACCCAATAAATAACTCTCATAATATATCAGGTTTCTTTAGAACATGCCACGTGGTAATTTGGTATGAAATGATTTTCCGAGGATTTGGTGTGGGGTTTGAATCAGCTTAAAACACAATGTTTGTAATTTACATCGTCGTTGAACGAATTGTTTTATCTAAGTATGGAGAATAATAATAGATGGGCTTTTTGATCTTTTTATACTCACGTACTGATCTGTCAATTATAATATCACAGATAAAATCACAACAACGCAGTTTTTAAACCAAGTACCAAAATTCTATACTCTATGATTTCATTTATTCATTTAATTACAATGTAAGTTTACAGCATACATGACACCAAAGCACTTACACGATAAATTATTACATAAAAAGAAAACAATACATGTCAAAGAGAAAGGATCATTCAAAATAATAATAATACAATATTTTAAAATTTATACATAACAATTAATTCACATTATCTAGGAACTGCTTAGCAATACAGCACAATTGAGCAAAGCGATCAGCAAATATATCAGCATCGCCGTGCTGAGTGAGCATCAGGTATAGCAACGAAATTGCGCGAGCGGTAGGAGCGTGTCGAGCGTGGCACGTGCGAGCGGACACACGCTGCAGCAGGCCTGGCCGGCGGCGTGGCGCCACCGCCACGCAATCTAAATCTTGGGGGACCCTCGTCGGAACCACCAAACCTATCTTTTCCAGCACAATCAGGCTGTCCACTCTGTGATGGACAATAGACAGGTAGTGGACTAACAATAACAATTTCCTTCTCATCCGTAGCGTGTCTAGCCCCACCATCCCGGTGACAAACAATGAAGGGTACAAGTATGGGTAATACCCATAGGCCTTGCAGTACAACCAACGGGCGAATTTACGCTGTACTCTTTCCACCAACACAGAATATTTATCCTCGTAGGGATCCCAAATAACAGCGCCATACTCCAACCTACTACGGATATAGGCATTGTACAAAACCACAGAAACTCCGACATGGAACTGTTTCGATGCCCTCATGACAAAACCCAAAGCTTTGCTAGCCTGTTTACAAATATTTGTTACGTGTTTATGGAAATCTAATTTATTATCTAAAACTAAACCTAAGTCACGGATTTCGTCAGCCCTTTCCAAACTAGCATTCCCCAGGCAGTAATCGGCTAAAAGTGGTGAGCGCTTACGTGAGAAAGTTATGACCTTTCATTTTGCTGCATTAAAAGGCAGACGATTTGCAACACTCCACTGAGCTGCAGCATTGATATCGCTCTGCAACGCAGCGCTGTCAGCCACACTACTGACGCCGAGCAACAACTTTAGGTCGTCTGCAAAAAGCAAACACTCAGCCGAGCGAATTGCATCAGGCAAATCATTTATCATCAAGAGAAACAATGTAGGCCCCAGACTCACCCCAGACAGCGTGCAGTAATCATTTGACTCGAAGCCACCTACCCTGACGTATTGCTGTCGATCACTCAAGTAAGAGGCAAAGAAACTTAATAGCTTTGGCGTGAAGCCCAGTAATGCGAGCTTTCCCAGCAAGATGTCGTTGTCGACCAGGTCGAATGCTTTCCGAAAGTCAAAATACGCAGCGTCGACCTGGCGCCCAGTATCCATTTCTGATACCCGCTTTTAACCCCACCGACGATATACCGACGTATCTTTGTATTTGTGTGTCTGTATGTCTGTCTGTGGCATTGCAGCTCCCAAACGGATGAACCAATTTGAGTGCGGTTTTTTTAATCAAAATACATGTCCGGCGTGATGCTTCTTAGCTATGTTTGGTGGAAATAGGGCTAGTAGTTTCCAAGATATTGTGAGAAAATCTCAGCCAATATTGCAGCTGAGAATTCCAAATTAGTTCAGTTCTAGTCGCATTTTCTATATCACTCATTGAATGAGGGTCTCATGATGACCAGCTAGTTGTGTCGGGGTGTTTTAATTTTTTAATTTAGGTAATTATACAATATTTTGAATGTAAAAGTATTTTCTAATAGTTTCAATGAACATATGCTTAAGTATTTAGCCACACGGAGGCGACATCTCTGCGCGCCATCAGCCCGGCAACAATGGTATAGGAAATTGTGCGAGCAGATTTGCGAGCTGCGGGCCACTGCCTTCGCTTTCCCGGCTTAGTGTGGATATGACTGCTATTAGCACATTACATGACTAGGGAGTAAATCTGTGAAGGACCCAGACCGCACTCGCAGCTGCCATAAATATGTGATTTGAGGCTTTACGAACCGCCCGTGGTTAGTCTAAAGTTTTACGCCTTGCCTTTAATTCGCAATTTTAATTTTACAGTCGAGGACAAAGTGAAAATAATATTACAAAGACCTGATTTGTGTCGGCATTATTTTTATTTGTCATCATAAAATACATAAATAATTATTTGCACTATATTTTCTGCTGTAAATCACTTCGTTAAAGTGGACATATGATATTGTAGTGGTTATATCTCAGAAAAACAAACTTACGGTCTAGGATCACGTAATAGTACATTACCTACATACCTAGGGCGATGAATTTGTGAATGAACCAGACCGCCGGTGTTTGTAGTCTAAACAAACCGAAAGTGAGTGCCATAAATATGCCAGCTGGGGCATTCAATCCGGCTAATCATTGATTAACCGCTACATTTAAAAACCCTGTTTCTGATAACAGCTAGCAAAAACGCTATGTGTGTGATATGAATGCGGCGGATTATACGATCCAACTGCAACATATCCGAAGAGGCATATAGGTTGCATAAGCGCTTATATGTATATCCTTTACACAGCTCTAAAGCTGTAAGCTGAATACGGCCTGTTTTAGTTCTCAGCGTGTGTGCTAAGTGGGATGTATCTTAAAAAAAATATCAGACAACCTCACACAATCGATCTAATTCATACTTATAAAGATAAATACATACTTAAATTTAAATAACATCCGTGACCCTGTAACAAATATTCGAGTTCATCATACAAATATTTGCCCTGGTCGGGATTCGAACCCAAGACCACCGGCTCAGTAACCATACAGATGTCCTTTCTTCTGCAGGAGAATAAGATTTGAGGAAGAAGGCTGTATGGGAGCGCCGCCGGAACAGTAACCGTTGGCTCCAACTGGGAATTGGGCTGAATTAACGCAGCCAGGCAATCGATAGCCCGTCTGACTCCGGCCAGGCGTCCCTGCACCAAATCATCATCATCACCGGCTCAGTCAGGTCAGGTGCACTACGATCGCCGCCAACCACGTCGTCAGCTGTAATAAGCTGTATAAGCTCTTATGCATGTTCGTTTCGTGGGTTGTATCTTTACATTTGTCTTATCCACACAATGCCAACGTAAAATCCAAAACACTGGGGCAGCACTCGGCACTATTGAATATCGGACAAAGAGCTCTAATTGTTGAGCTGCAGTCTAATTTCGGCGGACTGCCTGCTAAATTACTGCCCGGCTGCCGAGTGTTTGATTCCACACGGTTTGTTCTCTAGGGAAGAAATATTATATCTTGCCGTGGACATATTTAAGTGGCAATTGGTGCATATTAACCAAAGGTTGTCTGGAAGAGATCGCTCTTTGGCGATAAGGCCTAATCTGTGTTTGTATTTCTTTCTTGTTTAGGTGTACCATAAAGAATATTCTATCTATCTATTACTTACTAGTAAAACCGATGCTGCCCCAACGGCCAGCCAGTCTTTGGGCTACATGGCCTGCCCATTGCCACTGTAACCGTGCAATCCTGTGAGCTATGTCGATTACCTTGGTTCTTCTGCGGAAGTTCTAGAGCAGCGACCACATATAGAAAAGCGCAGCGTGGAGTGGCGTCAGGGTGGACGGATGCCCTCGTGAGGGTAGTGGGGAGTCAATGGATGCAGTCTGCATGGGATCGCACTTTGTGGCGAGCTATGGACCTATGTTCATCATTGGACGTCTGTGGCTGATCAACAGAAAAAGATAGAAAACCGATGACCGTTTGAGCTTGAATGGACACCACGTATCGAAAGATGCAGCGTGGGAAAGTCTTCAACAAGGTAGAGGTTTGGACTGGTCATTGTGAACCTTGACAGAGGCTTTCGCCCAGCAGTGGATGTCTTTCGAGCGTTTCGACTGGTATGATGGTGATAGAATTATGATTTAACTAAACTGGTTTACATACTCGTATACCTATGTAATGTTTAGCATATTTTGGGGTCTCACTCGAAATCCCTAATAACGTTTGTGCTAAAATTATTTACCCTAACATGTTTGTCTTAAACACTTTTGACCTAATCTTCATTTACCATAATGCTGTTGTGCCCTAAACGCTCTTATGACCTAAAAGTCAACTCCATAATATAAAATTACTTAATACTCTTATGCCCTAATCAATTTTATTCATATATTGGAAGACCTAATGTTTGTTTGATATACAACTTATAAGTCCTAAAATTTAAAGACGTGATTAATGTCTTCGTTAGGTACGACAACGAGCGAAGCGAGGGGAAGTGTTATGAAGAGCTGCGACCTCACGCACGCGAGCCGAGCCAGCGAAGCGAGCGTGCAGCGGAGCGGCCGGTGAAGAGCCCTAACCAAGTTCTTTTATCCCTCGCGTTAAAAAATATACGTCCATCGTAGTATATGAAATATGTAATATTAGGACAATGGTATGAGGATAATATTATTTGGTACTTATATGTTATGTAAAATTAGGATATAAGTAGTAGGAAGTCAAATAAGTAGTAGGACATTGAAAATTAGGACATAAAATATTAGGGCACATGCCTTAGGGCAAACAATGGAATATATTTAGGTTAAAAGATATTAGGGATAACAAAAATAGTTAATATGATATTTCCATTGTCTGCGTATGTTATTTATCCGTACAAATATGCAAAGGTATTTAAGCAAGAGATTCGGGCTCCACTTACTCATCTCGGCGTTACCCCGTATCTGCGGCTGCCGACGTCACGATTTATTTTAGCACATTTTGTTTATAAATGATTTAATGTGATACCGTGCGCGGAGATGGCGTGATAATCATGGAGCGGTAGACACCACCGTACAAATATTTTTTCTCAAACATGTGTAAGGTTTATTATACTTGGCAGAAACAAAAGTAATTTCATGGTCAATTTTTTGACGACGCGTTTGGCTCGGTTTGTAGACACCTGCCTACTGAGCCGGCGTTCCCGGGTTCGAATTCCGGCCAAGGCAAATATTTGGGTGATGAACTCGAATATTTGTTCTTGGGTCATGGTTGTTCTATGTATTTAAGTACGTTTACGTATATCGTCGTCTAAGTAGTACCCATAACACAAGCCTTCTTGAGCTTAATTTGGGACTAGATTGATTTGTGTGAGGTTGTCCGATATTTATTTATTTATTTATTATTTATATGACGTCCAAGAGGTTGTCAACACAGGATGGCGGAAAACGGGCGGGGAACTGACACTTGGTTGGGATATTGGATATTAGATTTGGATGTGATATTAATTTCATTTGATTAGATTTGGAGCTGATAATTCTACTATTTGAACTGGTTATACTGTTAAAGCAATCGGTGTAAAAATATACGTTGAAGGAAGGATCCTGCGTTATTATTTCACGTTTCGGGCGGAACAACTCGAGAGAACTGTAAAGGAATTTCGTACAAAATTGAAAGCCTAAGCTAGGAAGTATTTTTTTTAAACATGGCGTCTGTGTACACCAACAGGCTTAACAGCTGAATGAAATATTTTTTTAATGATGTATTTTTTATTTATTGCATTATGTTATAGAAAAGCACTATACGTGCAAAGCCGTGAAAAGGGTTTGCCGGTTTCGTATCACTATCCGTCTATGCCTACTCACCTGGTAAGTCCTTCTTTCCCGGCGTCTGCAGTAATGCAGTATTATATTAATAGGCAGGGCATCGGAGATAGTCTGACTAAATCCACTCATCGCTGTACATCAAGCTGCACAACGCTCTCCATGAAGCCAAGAACAGATCTAAGTGGCGAAGCACAATCAAACGTATGATAACCCAGCAATGGGGCAATTACGACCCCCAGCAATAAGGAAATCGAGGCTGTAAAAAGGCAGGCTTGGGAGGCAGAGGAATATTTTTTCGTCCAGTATCTCAAGACCCCAAAGTCGTCGACCAGGGTGTGAGTGATGACAGTCATCATCATTCTCCTAACCTTTGTCCCATATCTTTGTAGAGAATGAATTCTCAATCGGGGTCGGCTACCTAAATCCCAAGATATGGCGTAGGCACTAGTTTTTACGCAAGCGACTGCCATCTGACCTTCCAACCCAGAGGGGAAGCTAGGCCTTATTGGGCTTAGGTGGTTTCCTCACATGTTTTCCTTCACCGAAAAGCGAGTGGTTAATATCAAATGACATTCCGTACATAAGTTCCGAAAAACTCATTGGTACGGTACGGGCCGGGCTCGAACCAGCGACCTCCTTCCGGATTGGAAGTCACATGCCCTAACCACTAGGCTAGCATCGGTGTGAGTGATGACAGTATGATCTCAAATGTCGGTCATAGTAGGCCTTATAAGAACGCACTTACACAAAGAGCAATGGCCACTTCTCTCAAGACTAGTCCCAGTACCTAGGTCTGGAAATTCTCTCAGGAATCGAATTAGGAATTAACGATTAGAGTCATAGCCATAGCTCGATGAACTACTAAAATTTTCAAGTGGCAATAGACAAAACACATTCACTCCAGAGCGTACTCCCACCTGATAGACCACGGCAACGCACCTGACTCTTCTGGTGTTGCAGGTGTCTATGGGCGACGGTAATCGACTTCTATCAGGCAATCCATATGCTCGTTAGACGTAAAAAATAAGTCACACACAGAACCACCAGATAAGGTCATTCTTGAGTGATGATCACCGCGTCCGAAAACGGTAAGCTACCCAGCTTTTCGAGGAAGACTGACGATTTAATTTATTTATTTTATTTTATTTATTTATTACAAAAGATACATATCACTTACAGATTAGTCCAATACGCGATATGTACTATTAAGTCAAACCACATGTCAAAGAGAAATAAGAATAAAATTAGCGAGAAGTAGGTACAATATTAATGAACACAGCGTAAAAAATAAATAAATTGGAACTAACACGAATATAAATGGTTTAGGAGAACCCTTGTGAGCTCGGCCAGATTGCAAATGAACAAATCAATTTCTTCGGATATCTGGTTAAGTATTTTCATGCCTCTGACTAGAGGCGCATTAGCGAGAAGGTTTGTGCGAGCGAGAGGCAGCGCGAGTAGTCGCGCGCGTGGTGCGCGCCTCAGTCGACGTTAATGGATGATTATGAAATAATTTTAACATATTTACCATTTTAAAAATTTATGAAAATATACAGTTTTACTCAAACGAATACGACCACGAATAAACATTGGTAAATTGTATTTTGATTGGTGTTATCATCTCTAGACAAATTCCAAGCCATACAGGGCGCTAAGATCTCATGTGCTTGCCCCGCGCTTTCTCGCATTCATCCCCCTTGTATGTTGTGCGCCGAACGATTTTTGTCACGTTTAATTGTTGTTTGCTATATGCAAACAAACATACATACGTGCATTTCCTGGAGATTAGGTTAAAGCAGGTCTGTGTGAGCGTTACTTTATTGTCATAATCAGCTACAAACATACATTCATTCTACATTCTAAAAGTCGCAATACTGTAATAATTTCCCTGTTTTCTTAAATTGATTAGATAGATTAGATAGATTTTCTTAAATAAATAAATAAATAAATAAATAATTTCCCTGTTTTCTTAAATTGATTAGAAAGGGACGACACTACAGTATTGGCAGTTTTTAATTTCTACTATTTTTTGTCAGTCTGTATGAGATACATAATATGCTTAATTGGGAGTATTGTAAATATTATTTACAATATTCCCAATTAAGCATAGTTTTATATACAGCTTTATTATTCTACTGTCCTTCTTATTTTGGAACATATATTTATTTTAAGGGCAACAGAAATACATAACCAGTAAAAATTTCAACTGTCTAACTATCATGGTTCATGAGATCCAGCCTGGTGATAGATAGGTAGACAGACGGACTGCGGAGTTTTAGTTATAGGGCCCCGTTTTTTAACCTTTGGGTATGGAACCCTAAATATGCTCAGTTATAGACTGCCAAGTATCATGATCAAAACATAACCTCAAAATAGAAACATCCGTATATAGTTGTCGCTGTCACTTGTCTCATCAATCGCTGTATCTCCCGGACCGGTGTCGCGCACGGCTGTGACCCGGTTATCCGTCCGGTCATTTATCACCGGGCAACCCTTGCCCGCCGTCACTTGTAAGGATTTGCGGAAGAAAAATGGACAATATCGGTTGATATGTTGTTTTAGTTTGAGAGTGAATTGTTTTTCTTCTTTATCGCCACTACGGTGAGAACAGAATGCTGATAGTACCTACTCGGCTTTGTTTCTATGGAACGCAAGAGACAGAAATATTGTCAGGTACGGCTGGGAGAAGGATAGCAATAAATAGCTGAACAACATTAAGGGCAGTGACTGAGGTAGTCGAGTCATGTTGAAAGAAGGCAGGACACAAGAGCTGCAAAGATAATGACAAGATGGACGCCGCCACAGAAGACACCGAGAGGCAGGCCTGAAAACGTTGGAGCGACTGTGTGGAGGAAGATCTCAGGAAGGTGGGGAAATTTACCAGCTGGAAGAAGGTCACGAGGATCGTGACAGCTGGAGGAAGATTGTGGAGGGAGTGGGACCCACAAAGGGTTGTAGCGCCAGTGGAAGTAAAGAAGTAACATTAAGGGTGCTCACCGGGAGCATTCGCCAGTAACGTAACAAAAAAAAATATGAAAATTTTATTTGTTTTTTGTTACATTACATGCGAATTCTCAAGGGTTTGGTTTTAGTTTACTTGGCCGTATTCCTCCGTAATTAGCTGCAGCTGGCTGCAAGTCAATCAAATAGTGGAAGTTTGAAGAGGCCTTTACCAAAGTACCGGATCGATAATCGATACATATTTACATACGTACATATAATCGCGCCTTTGTCCCAACGGGGTAGGCAGAAACCACATTTTTCCACCTGCGACGGTCCTCACCTACCTAGTAATCAATTGCCTACGAAAATCATATTATATTAAATCATGAAAAATGTGGTATATCCACATAAAAAAATAGAATCGATAAAAAGATTCTATAAAAAAAACATTTGCATAAATATATTCAACAATTGGCTTAGACTGTCTAACTTTGACTTAAACCCTTAAAAAATGAACCAAGTATCAACATTCAACGCTTAGCGTCGATAACATCTCCCCCCAACATTTTGACAATATCAAAATGGAGCATAAATAACATACTTTGGGAGGCAAGACATCACTCTCCCCATTCGCAAGGGTATGTATGACAATTTATGAATGTCGCCATTTGGATGGATTTGCTATGTACGGATGTTTATTTCAATGAAGGTTTCGGATGCTTGGTCATTTTACTTGGAGCATACTCAACGAAGATGCGTCTCGATTGTTATATCAGGGGTTATGGTTTGCAAGAAAATATATGATTTCGTTTTGGTTTATCCAGAACTTTTTTCTCCAAAGTCTTAAAGAATGTAGAAGTTCGTGCTTTATTGGAATTTTTTGATTGACGGAACGATACGGAAGAGTGAGTTTCAGTATTTCTGCGAATGCTTACTTTGCTTGAACACTATCTACCTATCTATCAGCCACAGACGTCTACTGCTGAACATAGGCCTCCTCATAGCTCGCCATAATATGCAATCCTGTGCAGACCGCATCCATCAACTCCCTGCGACCCTAACGAAGTCATCTGTCCACCTAGTCGGGGGCCGTCCCACGCTGCACTTTCCTCTTTAAGATGGCATATGCTCTTGAAGGTTTGAAGTTCGTATCGGTCCGGACCGCAAGCGAAATTCATGTGCACGCTGTTGTGTGTTATAGAAACGAAATCCAATATACAAGCACATATAGCCTGGATTAATTGAGCATACACACAACCATATTTCACCATCACGTACAACACTCGTTACACGCGACACACAGAAACGTCAATCACCCAAAAACTTACCATCAATTAGAGCCTAATCCCAGCATATCCTAACCCTTTTCATGTCCATTCCATCATTTGTTATAAGCAAAGCCTCGTATCGCCCTTCCTTGGTATCGTCTTATTTATACGAGGGGACTATTCTGGTCCGTTCGAGACTATTTGTCATCGTGCGGTTGGTAAAAATGTCATCGGTGATGTATGCAAATGTGTGACGTCGAAATTAATTTTGAAGGGATATCTGCGTCAACGCTACAATGTTTTTGCCAAATTTATGCTTTTATAAGATTCTAGATTTGCATTGAAAATTAGTTTTCTATGGAGGGGTCATGATTTCAGGAAAAATCTTAATAGCGTGATGCAGAATCGTCATTTGTTTAGTAGAAATGGCTGAACGGATTCTATCCAATTTTATTTATTTATTTTTTTATTTTTTATTTCCACATAAAACACAGCATAACAGTTAAAACTAAACCACTGTGCATTACAGATACAATTTTTAAATAAGGTAGGCAAACTAATAGACAATAGAAGACTTACTACTATCCATCGCCTCACAATACCTTAAACATTCACGACACACCGTTCGCCAATCACTTGCAAAAACATCCAAATCTGGTGCTGATGCGAGAAGCTCATTAAGCCTGTGCAAAGCTCGAACAAGAGGAGACTGCTTCCGCGAAACGGTGCGTGCTTCAGGAGCAGCAAACAATAGCCGGCTGCGCGGGCGAAGAGTGATCCTCGGCACAGACGGAACGAACAGACGCACCACTTGACAAATCAATTCTGGGCAGTCTGACTGTCCTCGCATGATCTTGCAAGCGTTTTTTAGTAAGATGTTATTACGCCTAACTTCAAGCGAATTAAAACCTAATACTCCTAATAAAAATTTAGTCGGATATAAAAATGGATAATATCCGAATCTCTTGTAAAGAAAACGCAAGAAGGCTTTTTGGATTTTCTCCAATAACAAAATATATGAAGCCTCATGCGGATTCCAGACAATGGAAGCTGTTTCCAGCTTGCTTCTAACTAGGGCAGTGAACACCAGTTGTATGACTGTCGGACTATAGAAGTCACGGGTATTTCGGATCACGAACCCCAACCTCCGGAAACAATTTTTGGCTAGGTCTTTTATATGGTCATGAAAAGAGAGGCGTGAATCAAAAGTGACTCCTAAGTCCTTGACAGTATCCGTGCGAGTCAAGGGTACTGACCCAAGTGTGTATTCAACCTGCAGGGGATTATGACTACGCCCAAAGGTCAAAGGTCACTTTGGTGACATAAAAAACTACGCGTACGAAGTTGCACCTTCCAGTTTAAAATATTAAAGTAAGCGTTTTATTTTACGTTTGTTTACCATAAATATTTCAGACTAGACACAAGATTGCCGGATTTGCCGGACAAGAAGAAGATAGTATTGTATAGAACCAAGGATTTACAGTTTTCTACAGTTGTAATGTAGTATTATTTTAACGCATTCACTGCAGGTGTGGCCTAGGAACAAACTTGTATGAAGGCGAACGCATATAGGCATTGCTGGCAGTGGATGTGTTAATCTATCACAAGTCATATCGTGATGGAAGCAAAGGCAAGGCACGGATCATCACATGTTAAGAAGTTAAATATTCATTATAACGATGTTATGCGACTTTTTTTTTTTTTTTTAGCCGTTTGAGCGTGAAGACGTAAAAAACTTTCCCCTTTATAATATTGGTGTCATGTAGTGTGATAGATAAGGGCAGCTAGACGCCAATCATGGAAAAAACAAGTCAACAATGTTAAATATTAACGTGTTCAGGGGCCCAATTCGAGAATGCCGTTGGAGATATCTCCAAACGTCAAATCTCCATTAGATAACAGTTATATCGCCATTGAACTGTCATTTAAATGCGATGAGCTTAAAAGTGACATATCTCATCTCAATTTTGGAAATACGAAGGCGATAATGATTGTCAAAATGTTATTCATGTATATAAATTTCTGTTTTGAACGAAACGTAACGGACCAATTTCACGTACTATGCGGTCAATTTAAAGTATGCGCCTGTTATTTATGCCGTCACATACAAAGGAAACGAAAATTTTGCGCGTCCGAATTGACGAAGTTGCGATATCGCCACTTGTCAAGTAGGCACACGTCAAAAGTGACGGATGGCGATGAAAATGAGAGATCTCCATTATATCTCTAAAATTGGTCGAATACCCCCCCTGGTCGCTAAGGCGAAAAGCCTTTCAAACAAACAATCGACACACAAAGCATAAGGATAAATTAAAAAAGTTATCGGGCGTTAGGGTGGTGGAAAGGTTAGCACACTCGATCAGTAATCCAGGGTTCGAAACCTAGTCTCTTCTGCCAGGTTACGCTTTTAAATTTTTTATGCTTTGATCTTTGCATCAATACAAATCAACGATCACTCTAAAATAGCCCCCCCAACGAATTCGACAAATTTCACATCGAAAATTGCGTACCCTGTTATATGGCGACATTTCCACGACATCACTCACATGACCCACTGCTGGTGTTAATACGGGCTGAGTTATTGGCTCCATCGCTCATCGGACCCGTGATCTCTGTCGCCTTCCGTTTTAAATCTTTCTCAATGATTAAATGCCATTGGAAAGGAAATTAGGTGCGCCCATTTAAGTTGGTCTGACAGGTTTGGATTCGCAGAAGTTTGAGTTGCATTTAAAAGTAGATACTAAATAATAAATGCGAAAGTACCTATGTCTGTGTGTTACCTTTTCACGCTTAAAATGCTTCATTGATTTAGATGAGATTGGGTATGGAGATAGTTTAAGACCCGGGCAAGGTAGGTTTTATCACGTAAAATATCTCAAAAGTGTGTAAAAATTAGGTCAAATGAAGAGAAGATACCATCACTTGTGGGTATACTTAATGAATCTTTGCTACTTTAATTTAGGTCTTTTTTATTGGGATTAACGAGTATACGCAGACAATTTCGGGGCAGAAGCTAATAGTTACTCATATAGCGAGATTGGATTGTGTGAGAGAGGAAATGAGAAAGAAAGGAGTAAGCGCTGAAATGACGAATAATAGAGATGAATGGAAGAAGAAAACATATTGTGCCGACCCTACATAAGTGGGATGATTATGATAGTGTAAGGCGTATTTAACCGAAATGACAATACGAGTGTTTTTATAAAGTGCCTACACTGTAAAAGACAACCTACACAAATACGATTTATTTACGTTGTGCAAAAGTATGTGTAACCCAAAAACCGATGTATACAAAAACGTGCGATATTTCGTTGCATTTAAGAAACAGAGTAGTCGTATCCAAATTAAAATAAGAAGCACAATGTAATTTTGTCAACAATTGCGAAACACAAATCATTTGGAAAACATATCACGATATTTCCATACAAACTATTGTGCGACTTGGAAGTGGACCCTCCGATTTGTAACGTTACTTTGCATGCCGTCAGATAAGTAAACTAATGGCGGAGTGGAGGGGAGTGGAGGGGATATTGGACGTCAAGATGGCCGCCGGAGACGTCCGGTTTTTGAGCGATTGTCATCTGATGACGAAGCTAGGGTTGACCCGTTTAAATTGGATTATTATTGAGGCATTGCGGTATGAAAAAGATCAACAGATGCACTACACGCAAATAGGTATCAAAACCATTGAAAGTCTAATTTAATGAAGCACATGATAATATTTGACAAATTTATTTTCTGACCTCGCGCGTAAAGACAAAGGCCTACCTTTTTGGTCCGCCCGCCTTCTAAAATAGCTCAAACTGTAGCTTAATTTAATCTCGAAATTATATTTTTTCCGTTGCTTGAATAGCAACCCCGAAAAAAGTTTTAAGAAATTCACTATCCAAGTCAGCGATTTTTTTTTTCGACAAATAGAAAACCTCAAAAGTTACCGACCGGTTTTAAAGCCCTTCGGCTGACGCACATTGTGACATATTGCCTAATGTGTCTACCTCTCATATCCCTGAAACTACAGGCACAGGTCACAATTTCATAAATCAGGCCAATACTCGATCCGGAAGACATAAAAGTTACCAGAATAAACTAAGTTTTCCAGCGGCATTGTATACGAAGCTGACTATATTTTTAGGTAAAATGTGTTTTATGGGATAAATAATGTGTGACAGAGATGTAAACCACCACATAAAACCGTGGACAACCTTGATATCTTTAATGTAAGTTGTACTTATATGTAAGTAAGTACTAAATATTTTTTCTAGTTAATAGGTAGTATTAATTGATATTTTTTTTTTTTTCATTTTTTTCTTTTTTTTTCTTTTTTTTTTTTGGTTAAGTTGATTTCTGTTATTTTTTACTTGTTTTTCGTTGCAGAAATAAATTATACCTATCTCATTTTTTTTTCTTTTTTTTCATTTACCGTATTGTCTGTATAAAAAGTACAAAGTCGCATAAAATATTGTTATGAAAATTATAAATCTAATATTAATTAAAAGCTGTGTGTTTTGTTGTGTAACTAAGGTATTTGGTAAATACTATTAATAGTATTTGGTTTTATGCTAGTTGCTGCTAAGTTTAAAAAAATGTTTTATCGACGTTTATTTATGTATCTACATATCATTTGTTTATGTCACACACAGTAAACCCCAAATCATCAATTCCGCAAACAGTTTACCAAATCCAATAAACCGAAAACCTTTAAAAATCCATCAATTCGGTCCCCTAACGCAAAAAAGAGGAATTCATCCAATAAATATTCGGCAGTGACAACCCTAGAATTCTTGGCGCGTCTGTCCAAGCCCTTTTCAAAACGGTGACAAGCGGCCAAATAGTGTCTTTGTCCGAAAGATATCATTTATTTGAATGTTTATTCAATATAGGAAACTTGAGTGTCTTATATCGCTTGTCCGTCAAGGGTCTCGGGCGTAAGATATCATGTATGTGAAATAATGTCCTATTGTTAAGCATGTGTCCAAAATAGAGAGCAGAATTGAATTCCAATCGTATGCTGATTTCTTCATATTTATGACTGGAATTACATGTAAGTTAGGTACCGGATTAGCAAGTTGAAGTGGCAATGGGCAGGCCACATAGCACGCAGAGCAGATAGCCGATGGGGCCGAAAAGTGCTCAAGTGGAGACCTTGGACCAGCAAGCGCAGCGTAGGACGTCCACCTACAAGATGGACAGATGCCCTTATAAAGGTCGCCGGAAGGCGCTGGATGCAGGTCGCTTCCAACCGGTATATATGGAAGTCCAAAGGGGAGGCCTATGTTCAGCAGTGGACGTCCTATGGCTGAGATGATGATGATGATGAATTGATGATGAGGTACCTGTTTCAATGGAAGTTACGAAGAATGGAAGTATACGAGTCTAGAAAGTCTATAACAAAACATCCTTCGAAAAATTCCCAAAGCATTGAGTTGTTTTAAATCATTGATAAAATGATCAAAGCTTAACGAAAAATTTAAATAAGTTACCTGGTGAAAGAGACCGCGAATCAAACCCGGTACGGTGCCTCTGGATGGCCGGTCCAGCGCGTTAACCATTTCGCCATCCTAACTCTCAAGCAACTTTCAAAATAAACAATGCAAAGATCGACACGTTTTGTAAACAAACTTGACCAAACTAGTAGGTAGTAGACGGGATCTACTCTATTGACGATTTTTTAAGGGGCTCCCCGCTCTCAATGACCTTCGATCTGTTGCGATAGATTTTCCCATATTATAAATAGCTAATCATAAAAACATAGTTTTTCCACAACAAAATACCGTATCAAGTACCTTTCACATGTCACTGACTTTGAGATACAGGCCGTCAAAGTTTACGATTTTTTCGGGGAAAAAGTTGTGGAAACGGTTTTTTGCGTTTTTCTCGAAAAGTATTGAGAAAAATAGAAAAAGCTCCACAACAAATTTTGTGGAATATGGTTTAGAACAATAAAATGTAAGATATTTTCTACATATACACCGGGGATAAAAGTAGAAACGAGATTAGTGTATTTTTGGTCCTTCACCGAATATTTTTTTATAAAATACACAGTCGTTAAATCAAAATTCGGGTCACTACAAAGTGTTAAGCATAGACCATACTACAATGTATATTGTATATTAATGGGACATTATAACTCTATAATCCACAAACTAGATACGATGTAAAAATCATCAAATTGGCTGATTTCTGTAGGGAGCCCCTTAAGTAAGTAACTTAGTGCACATCCATGACCTGATGGTTGCCCAATGTAGATTACGACATGCGAAACTAAGTTTTATCAAAATAAATGAATGAATAGTCAAGTAAAGTATGGGTCAGATATCCAAGGCGTCGCATAGAAAAGAGAGGCAAACTTATCGCTACCGGGTTGCAAACTGGCTATCTACTGGATATATTGCCACTGAAAAGTTAAAATAACACATCTTATCGATCTTGCCTGGATCTTTCTATTTTAGGGATCAGTGCAAATACCACCAAATGGTTGTAATATTGTTTTCTCTTATTAGGGCTTTTTTATGTCATAGGGAGCAAGCGAACAAACGGATCGCCTGATGGAAAGCATTACCGTCGCCCATAGACACCCGTTCCGGTCCAGAAATACCGCAAGCGACAATTCGTTCCACAATGCGAGGTAGGAAATTTCTAGAACAACGCACAGTTGAGGACTGCCAACTTTCTAAGTGGTGAGGATGAAAGGTCACGTAGTGGCGTAGTAGCGCGTTCGTAGAAGGTGGCGGAAACGTGCAGGAAGCCCAAATACCTAATAGTAAAACCAGCATCAGCCTCGCCCACGTAACCCCACAAGACCTGAGCCATTTGTAACATTTACATAGACACACAAACATCGATAGTTCGCCGGAGAGCGAAGGGGTGAATCTCGGTAAAGATTAAACATTTCGCGCGAGCTCTATTAATCAGATCGGCGATTGCACTGACTAAACATCGGGTTAGGGATGTGGGGTGTCGATATCGATGGAATTTGAAATTTGGTGTTAGGGTGAATATTGATCAGAATCAGAATATTTTATAGTCCATCATGGGTGTTATATGTGTTTGATGTGCTTTCCTATGAGGCGCTAAAAGGCATACAAATTGTGTGTTCGAATAAAAAACACAAAATAATTTTATGCTTTTCTGTCTAAAAGGATTTTTTCAATTGATATATAGATCTTCTATATTTGTATTGAGCTATTCCCACAACATTGTTTTGTAATATTTAGTATTATGTATAGAGTCAAAGCCGCAGCCACTCCAGGAGACCATCGCGTGTGCTGATTTCTGGCCGAAAGGTGTCGTGTTTCGTCGGTTCCGAGGCCACTTACCAAATCCAACACCCGCCGTCGAAATAAACATTCTTCGGTTCATGACGCATTAGTGTAAACTGTAATGTTATGTAAACGGTTTTTCAATAAATAAAAAAATAAATAAAGGAAAGTCGGGACAAGTGGATAGATTTTGCTTACTTTTTTCTTTAGTAGCATTAGAAAATGGTGCTCAAACGACACGAACTTTGCAAGCCAATGGAAATCTTGTTCTATGTACACCATGCTACTGATATTTAGTAAATTTATAATATGTAAAATATATAACATTCGAATCAACTGCAATGGTATAAAAATATGCAATGTTTTATGTGCTGTCCGGAAATAAAGAATTATCTGAAAAAGCAAATTTTTTAACTAACTAAATTATAAATATATCCAACAGTTCAATCCTTATCACTCAATTATAGTACCGACGTCCGAAGTAAATAGATCTCGAGTGATGACCTTGTACTGGGGAAGAAGAGAGTGAGAAGGGGACAGGGTGCAAAAAATCTTGTAAATTTCGTTAGAAGCTGTTGTATGCGTTGGGTATTCCAAGACCATTAAACGTGGAGATCCTTGTGTATGGACCAGCAGTCAGTTGGGGATATGATAATAAGGATGATTGAAATTGAAATTGTTAATTGTACTATTGTGAGTTTTCGTGATGAGTCTACAACAGCCACCAATCAATAAACAGTACTTAACAATAGCAATACCAAGAAGATGTTGAAGTTCCCGCAGTTTTCCTATGTGACACGCGTAAGGTCCAGCGGGCCTATGATGATTACCTTTGTCATGCGGTAAATAAGTGATAAAGCATCCGTCACGTTTTGACGAAATGCGAGTGTGAGTGACAGATGTTTTGTCACTTATTTATCACGAGATAAATCCAACCATCATAGAGTCAAACCACGCTCTTCCAAGCAAATGAACTGTCAAACCGTACTACCTGAGTCATTTTGTATGGTTTGACAGTTCATTTGCTTGGAAAAGTTAGCGTGATTTGACTATAGGTCCCCTGGTATCAAAAATGTGACTCATCGATAAACCGAATCCCATCACTACTCCAAACCCAAAGGGATCGAGAAAGCCGCTCGGTTAGTGTGAAGTAAATGAACCATTAATAATTCAAACTTAACACGACCGCCCGCCTCGATGCTACCGACTACATAATAGATGCCTGTTGATTGATCTTCGGATTATTGGCGTCTCCACAAAAGGTGATTAGTGTTTCATGTGGAATTACATGCATTATTCACGTGTGTGATTGGAGCGTTCGTGTTTCTGTACTTCATTTGGTGTCTTTTCCTACAGGAGGTTAGTATAGACAAACAGCGATGACAACGGGAGTGAAGCTACTGACATTTCGCTGCTACCAGTGTAATACGAGTAGATGCCTGTTGATTGATATTTAGAGTTTCGGCGTCTTCGCAAAAGCTGATAAGTGTTTCATTTGGAATTACATACATGACCATTTAGCCTACTTACAATAATTCCATTTTCCGTCTTTGATATCTAGTCAACTTCTTTAACTGCATTAATCTTTGAATAAAGATAGGGTTAGGCCTAAAGATGTGCCATTCCCGAGAACTTTTCCTGATTTGTATGAGAAACAAATTGCAATTTTCCCATACAAATTGGTAAAAGTGCTCGAGAACGGAATATCTCTATTTGTGCCATATCTATCAATTTTACACAAAAAGACTTAGAAAATATAACTTAATCGTATTCTCTATTGACGTGAAATCAATAGGTAAAGGATATGAAAATATGATTACGCTGCTAGTTCGAGTGTACAAAATACCAAACAAAATACAGAAAATTGTGAAATTTATGGACAAACCCAATGTGGAATTGTCATAATGACTCGTAAAGACAAACTTTTGTTTCCGCGTTTCTTAAGAAGTTCCAAACTGGCCACTGCACCCGAATAGTTGGCAAGTTAATACAGCAGTCGATACGGGGGCCATAAATAATGCAGGACATAAATATGTGAGCGTTTGGCGAAGTTTCGTTAACAGGTCATCGGTATACCGCTGCTGGATATGTCAAATATGATTTATTCAATCGTATGGCAGGATGAGGTGGCTATTGAGCGACCTGTGGTCCGGGTAAAGGTTGAAGGTACTTAGGCCACGAGGAAGATTGCGTGAGATGGACAGATCAAATAAACGCTGCAATTAAGGGCACATCGTCACTACACGAATGCACGAGGAAGGCGACTATCAGGGTCGAATGGCGGTGTGTTGTGAAGCTCGCCATCAATGTCTGAAATGATGACCACGACCACTCTGCCAAGAGTTTGCCGTTGGTTTCTTAGGTTCATTAGGTATAAATGTATTATTTCTTGTAAATTGACTTGTAGTAGTAGAAGAGCGGGGATTCTTGAGACAGGTATCATTATACTTACTAGAAGATCCCAGCGTCATTATTATTGTGTCTACTTTAAAGAAATAAAATATTTTCATTTACATTTTCTTTCTTTTTTTCTTGTTCATTGCCATTGCGATTTGGGGTCTCCTTTTCGCGTACCAGGCGAATTTTATGGCTCTCTTGTGCTAATATAAAGAAAGTGTATACTGTAACGATATGTTCTTCAATACATATCTAGAATTTTATAATAGCATAGGTTAAATTATGAATTATGATTTTATCTGGAGCTGAGGGTGCACCAGCTGCAGTCCCGCCACTACGCACTTCAGCTCGTTTGTGGTGCGCGTGCCGCGGTCGCTGCAGGGCACCATCGCAAGTGCAGTCTTTTGGCCGGAGGGTGTCTGCTGTATTCTACACGAGATCAGACGACGCAACGGAGCCACGTCGTTATGTCGCCTACATCTTACTAATTTTGAGTCTTGTTTATACAGTGTGTTACCGCCAAGTAGGCTTTTCTTAAAGTAGAGTAAAGTAACATAGATTTTTAACGTATCCATGACCTTAATTTAATTAATTAACTTAAATTCAGGCTTTATTAACTTTCTAACAAAATTTTAATTGCCAGTAATGTACATTAAAGTAAATTGACAAGTGAGTGCTAAATAACAGCGTGATATGAGTAACGACAATTACGCTGTACACCCACTACATTGAATGTGCGGGTTTAAGAAATTTAATTGTGCAGTTAATTTATTTTCATTTATTTATTTTTTTCTTTTTCTTTTTTTTTTCCATATTCCATTTACATAATTATGATTAGCTAATACATGCAAACAATTACTAATGGATCATATTATTATCAGTTTTAATAAATGCCCGCATGCCGGTAACAGGCTTTATGTATTTTTGTTAAGGAACACTTCCAGTTACGTACGCTTCTAGCTAATATATGGCGGTTGTGTTTTATATCTGTGTATACGTTGCTATAGTTATTATTGTATTGACTCCTGACATTACTTTCAATATATCTTTTCTCGACAACTGCATTTCTCTTACTTTAATATGGTAGCAGAGCATAAAAATTAGTGATTTTCGTATTGCAATAGTAGTAAAAAGTTCTCTAATACATGTGCGCGTCAAGCTCAAGCATGAAAATCGAGATCGGCCAATTATTTGGGGCTACTAACTGGCGAACATGGAAGTACAAGGTGAAATTACTCCTAAAAAGTACACCAGGCACGCTGGAAGCAATCGAAGGTACATTAAAAAAGCCAAAGTATCCTGGAGATACGGCAAAAGCAGAAGATCTACAAAAATATAAATCTGACATGGAAAAATTTCAAACAATTGACAGTCAAGCTTTACTGCTTCTAACGGCAAATATGAATGAAGAGACGTTACAAAAGGTAATGCGTTTCGAGACATCGAGCGAAGTGTGGCAAGAGCTTCATCGACTCTATGATGGTGCAAAAGAAGACAGGAGTTACGATCTCTGCATGAAATTCTTCCGTTACCACAAGAGTGAAGAGCACGACATGGCCACACATATCTCTACTCTGAAAACTGTATGGCACGATTTGAACAATGAGATTGACGGAAACCAGTTGCCAGAAATTTTAATAATATGTAAAATATTGGATACACTTTCTGAAGATTATTTCGGTTTCAAGTCTAGTTGGTTATTGATGAATAAACGTGACCGTAACATCGAAAACCTAACCACTCAGTTATGCGCTTACGAACGGTCTCTACAACAGAAAAAGTCTGAAGAAAGCGGAAGTAATAACGAAGTTCTAATGTTACATGGACAGAAGCGTTATGAAAAGCAAAGCCAAGTCAAGAAGAAATTTAAGAAATGCAATTACTGTAAAGAAGGATTTCATAAAGTCACATCATGCAAGAAGTGGATAGCGGACGGCAGACCTCCAAAGCATTCTACAAATTCGGCAATGATGACAGGCCTAGCTCTAGCATGCGACGATAAAACCCCTGACGAAGACTCATGGTATGTCGATAATGGCGCGACAAGTCATTTCAGCCATAGAAGAGATATCTTTCAATCTTTTGAAAACTTCGATGATTCTCATAAAGTTTCAACAGCAAACGGAGACGTCATTCAAGCGATTGGAAAGGGCTCTATTCAATTGGAAGCTGACTTAAATAGCCACAAGGAGCTAATAACCTTAACAAACGTATGGTACGTTCCAAGCATTAAAAGAAATTTATTTTCTGTGCTAGCCGCACAAGACACGCTAAAGAATAGCATCTTTCAGTCAAGTGCTCAGTCTTGCAACTTGAAGAATGATGGCAAAGTCGTTTTGGTCGGAACTCGCGACAAGTACGGTGGCTTGTACAAACTAAATGTCAAGACACTGATGCCTACAGTTGAGATTAACCAACTATCGACGTCACAAAATCTTCAACTCTACCATGAACGCCTAGGACACCAAAACAAGAGACATGTAGCTAAACTAATACAAAGAGAGCTCGGAGTGAAGCTAGACTCGAGATCTTCGGATATTTGTGAAGGCTGCGTCTTCGGCAAGAGCCATAGGCAAAAGTTCGGAGAGAGACCACGAGCTACTAAACCTGGAGAGCTAATCACAACTGACGTGTGCGGACCTTTCCCGTATTCGATCTCTAAATGTCAATACTACGTTTTATTCAAAGACACTTTCTCAAAATATCGATGGATTTACTTTCTGAGACATAAGTCTGAAGTTCATGCATGCTTGAAGGATTTTTTGGCAGAAGCTAAAACTAGCGGACACGTAGTACAGGAGTTACTAAGCGATAACGGAGGAGAATTTAATAATGAACAAGTACGAAAGACTTTGAGACTACAGGGAATAAGACAAAGGTTTACTATGCCATACACACCTGAACAAAATGGTTCATCAGAACGAGAAAATCGCACGATTGTGGAAATGACAAGAGCACTAATGCACTCTCATGATGAGATACCGAAAGGTTTGTGGGCTGAGATCTCCAAAGCATCAGTTTACATACTGAACCGAACGGGACCTACACCAATAGATGGAAAGTCTCCGCACGAGCTCTGGTTTGGCAAGAAGCCCAAAATAAGCCATCTCAAAATCATAGGCAGTCATTGCTATGTGCACGTTCCGAAACAGAAGAGAACACGTAAGTTAGACAAGAAAGCTGAGACAGGTATACTTATCGGTTATGACGGTGACGAAGGATATCGAGTTTTTGACTTAAATAGCCTAAAGTTGACAAGATCCCGAGATATCATTATTGACGAAGCATCTATAATGAAGAAAAACAAGATTGACGTAACTTCAAAAACACCTGAACCTGAGAAAAATACCTACGAGCTACCTCTACCTTCCACAAGTTGTCCAAATTGTTTCAAGGAAAGTCATCCACAAGTACAGTCAGAAACAAATGACAGCGATAGCGTCGGAGATTTGGATTTTGAGTCACTCGAAGAAGCCGAGATATCTGGAAACAATATAGATCCCAATGTTATGACACGAGAAGACGAAGCTATGCCGCCAGCAGAAAACGAGCGTCAACTTCGTGATCGAAGCCAAATTAAACCACCAGAAAGGTTTAATTTTGAGCAGTTCATTAACGAGGCTGTATCAGTTCCTGAGCCGACTTCTTACCGAGATGTCTTGCAATGTTCTGAAAAAGATAAATGGATCGAAGCGATGGACAAAGAGCTCAAATCTTTACAAGAAAATCAGACCTGGGAATTGACAAAATTACCTATAAACCGAAAAGCACTTCGTTGCAAGTGGATATTCAAAATAAAAAGAAACCCCGATGGTACAGTCGACAAATATAAAGCCCGATTGGTTGCTATTGGCTACAATCAGAAAGAAGGGATCGACTATGATATAACATTTAGTCCTGTAGCGAAAATGAGCACGATTAGAATTCTGCTAAGCATTGCTGCGAACGAAAGACTAGCGCTTAGACAGTTCGACGTCACTACAGCCTTTTTATACGGTACTGTCAAAGAAGAAATCTTTATGCGACAACCAGAAGGATTTGATGACGGCACTGGTCGTGTGTGCAAGCTAAAAAGAAGCCTATATGGATTAAAGCAGGCGCCTAAATGTTGGAATGAGTGCATTCATGATTTTCTGATAGAAGTAGGCTTTATCCAGAGCGAAGCAGATCCCTGTCTTTATGTCCGTGAACGAGGACGAAATAAAATATTGCTCGGTCTCTATGTAGATGACGGATTATTGGCCGCTACAGACGAGAAAGAGGCTGACAATTTCATTGAAAATGAATTAAGACGTCGGTTTAAGATAACCACGAAAGATCCATCTTATTTTCTTGGATTAGAAATAGAACAGCATAATGACAGCATCAAGGTTCATCAAGCCGCTTACACCCAAAAATTGCTGCAAAAGTATGGAATGAGCAACTGTAAAGCTGTTGGGACACCAATTATAAAATCTGGAAAAGAAGAAGAGGAAGATTGTCCTGAACAACAGACAGACTTTCCTTACCGGCAAGCGGTTGGGTCCTTGTCTTATCTGATGGTCGGAACCAGACCCGATATTGCATATGCAGTTGGAGTAGTGTCACGAAACCTAGATAAACCTACCAAAAATAATATACAACAAGTAAAGCGGATATTCCGATACCTAATGGGGACTGTTGATACGGGACTAGAATACAAGAAAGGTGAAAAACGCCTCGTATGCTACAGTGATGCTGATCACGGCGGTGATGACAAAAGCGGGTGTTCAACAACTGGAATGTTGTGCATGTACGCAGGGTCAGCAATATCGTGGCGCAGTTCGAAGCAAACTATGGTTGCGCTGTCGTCCACTGAGGCGGAGATAGTTGCGGCCAGCGAAGCTAGTCGAGAGATTGTTTGGCTGAGAAGATTGTTACAAGATCTGAAAGCGAATATCGTAACGCCTGTTTTGCGAATTGATAATGAGTCCACAATCAAATTGGCATATAACTGTCCTTATACGCAGCATCGTAAAACAAAACACATAAAGTTAAAACACTTCTATGTGAGACAATGTGTGTCTGAAAACGAGATAGCCATTGAGCAAGTACCGACAGCAGAACAACTGGCAGATATTTTTACAAAGCCTCTTTACAAGCCAAGACTAGTTAAACTATGTGAAGAGTTCGGCTTGAAAAAGATGAGGGCATGTTAAGGAACACTTCCAGTTACGTACGCTTCTAGCTAATATATGGCGGTTGTGTTTTATATCTGTGTATACGTTGCTATAGTTATTATTGTATTGACTCCTGACATTACTTTCAATATATCTTTTCTCGACAACTGCATTTCTCTTACTTTAATAATTTTTGTAGGTCACAGTGCCTGGGTTTTATTGCTGTAAGGCTGTGTAACTTATTTGAATAATAAATAAATATGGCCACTTCTAGCAATGGACAATATTGCTTGCTGTCCAGCGAACTTGGACAATAATCGCTAATGGAGCGATGCAGTGGCCACAACTCACGCCGACCGTTTTGCGCTCAACGGCGGGAGTCGAGTTATGATATTCTTTACTGCAGCTAATTCGGTGTCATAATGTCTCGTAACAATATATTATACATTTATATATACTGGGTGTACCTTGTACTATTACAAGCTCCTATGAGCAATGAAACTGAACAACATTATTTGTTAAAAAACTTCTGAAAATAACTTGCAATAAATGATTATTTGTAAAATAATGTTTATTCATATGTTTCATGTTTTGTTTTATGTTTTACCTCCACTCCAGCCCTCGTTTGCCCCAGAGGTCTTCGCTCTACGACAGATATGACCAGCCCACTGCCACTTCAGCTTGCTTATTCGCTGTGCTATGTAACTTTGGTTCTCTGTCGAATTACTTCGTTTCGCATTTGATCCCTAAGAGACACACCGAGCATAGCTCATTCCATGGCATGGAGGGCCACACTGAGCAACTTTCACTATGGAATCAGTCACGAAATCGTGTTTATTTCTTAATAGTTAATTGCTAGCTAATTGATCACTAACAATCCGAAATGTATGGAATGGCTGTCTTTGTGGTTGACCCCTCAGTGAAGGTTGCTGAGTGTAATCCATCTCATCACCCTTATATCTCCTGCTCATGACTGTTGAAGCACCCTGTATTAAATATACATATATTACAAGAATATCACATCTTATTTTATCGTATTTTTGTAATTTGCTCCATTCTTTTGTCTTAAAATAATGATACGAAAATGTATTGATCTAAGTACAGGTAAATTCTATTTTAATTTGTTTTGAGTTAGTTGTACCGCCCCAATTTATATGCTTAGCTCAAAGGTTGACTGGTAGAGAATACCTGGCATTAAGTCCGCCATTTATAAGGTAAGTTCATCTCTTGCGCAATAAAGATTAAGTAAATATTCAAGCTTAAACCAAACCAAAGCCTCAAAGAAAAATAATCCCCATATTGTTTCATTACAGTATCATCAATACCTTATCCTTACCGAAATCCTTATTTATGTCTCATAACCGACCCTCGGAGGGTGTATTTAACAGCATTACTACCCCTAAATCATATATTAGCGGAAAAATAAGTCTAATGGCGACTTATAATCAGAGAAAAACTGGGCAGCCACATGTGGTGTGGTGGGGCCTAGGTTAAGAGCGATAGCGGAGAACACAAAAAGTTTACTTGTTTAACTACCAAGTTTAACTACCTGAGAAATAGCCATATCCTGCTTAGTAGTAACCAAAATTATGATAATTTTACATAAATTGTTTTGGTGACTAGCTCTCAGTTTGTCAGCCCTTCGATTTATGTAAGAAGTGACATTTGGGTTACTGTAAAAAATCTTTTTTTTTTTCAGTGAAGACGAGTAATTTTACGGTAAGAGAATGTATTTTCTGACCTCATCTATGGTTTACCGGGATTGTATATTACGTGTGTGTAGCAGACTGAAGTGGCAGTGGGCTGGTCACATCTGTCGCAGAACCGATGATCGGTGGAGTAGACGGGTTCTCGAGTGGAGACCACGACTCGGCAAGCGTAGTGTAGGACGCCCTCCGGCCAGATGGACCGACGACCTGAAAAAAGTGGCTGGTGGTGACTGGATGGCGAAAACGGGAGATCGGGCCATGTGGCGAACCCTGGGGGAGGCTTACGTCCAGCAGTGGACTGCAATAAGCTGAAATGATGATGATATTACGTGTACCAATAAACATGATTGTAATACTTAAAATACTTACTATTGAATTTCTTTCGGCTATCATCTTAACTGCGGTTCTCTCGTGAAATTCCGGTAGATTCAGACTCAGACTTGTAAAAGTCACAATGGCTTTAGATAAGTCTAATTCTAAGTAGACTTAGATTAGACTAGTCCGTAAGTAAGCTTACAGAATAAATAAACTTTTTGATTTCGATTTTGAATGATGTCCGTCTATTTATCTGTGCGTCACAATGACTTCGGTTGACTGTACCTACCAGCTGCATGGCCAAAACCCGCTAATCGTCTATGCATTGCGGCACAGTTCTCAGCCCAAATAAAGGGGATGGTGTCCGGACATCAAACGCGTTAAGTGCTCCTTTGCTCATCGAATCCCATTCGGCGTCCGATAAATAGGATTATATTCGGATACACGCGATGCCTTAAGAAATTTACCCAATTACGGAGAAAAAGAGAGTGCTACAGTTTTAGTATGACTTTATAAGGATATATGGTAAATAGCGATTTGAAGAAGCCGGCCAAGTGCGAGCTAGACTCGCGCAACGAGGGTTCCGTACAAACACTTCCCATCTTAACTGGCCGAGTTAAGTTAACTTTGCACCTGGTATTGCGCCGCTTCACAGATGTTGTGTTTCTGTTGCTGCTATGACAACAAAAAAAAAACCAAGTACAGAATAAAATAAATACCTATTTAAGTGGGACTCCCATACAAAAAACGTGATCGGCTGCGTTAACTTTACACTTCATTCGAATGCGCGCTATACATACCCCTGGTGCAAACTTTACTTAACCCGGCCAGTTAATATGGAAACTGTTTGTGCGGAACCCTCGGTGCGTGAGTCCGACTCGCACTTGGCCGGTTTTTAGTATTCTAATTGACGGACAATATTTTTGTGAACTAGCCTAGTATATTGTAGCACCCCATGTTATCAAGTATCTAGTAGTAACAGTAGTGTATACATAGTAGGTACATGTGTTTGCACAAACTCATTATCTACAGTAAACACTCCCAACACTTTTATCTCCAAGAACACGTGTGACTAGAACCAATAACAGCATCAATACTTCCTTTATTAACTCCCCCCTTTTAATCCATAATGACACATATTAGTAAACCATGTATGGGACATACGTCCTTTTGGATTAGGACGCTGCCCCTCCCTCTCAGGGTTCCGTATTAATTCATGTTAGCAACGGACAGCAATGATGTTGTCGATTACGTGTTATTGGGAAATATTGGCACGGAACCCTCCGGGAACAGTGTTGAGGAAACATTCTGATGAGAAGTGATGAAATCTTTGCGTTTCCCGATATTGCTTACAAAAATATCGCGTGAGTATTAAGGAAAAAATCTTAACAGTGCGGTGCATGTTTTTTTGTTTCGTATGACCATTAATTACATCGCCATATCTTGCCAATTTTCCTACCAGGGTAAGGGTATTTTAGATTTCTTTGCTGACTTTGGTACAGAGATCGACGGACAATAACTACGGAGATAATTCAATTAGCGGGTTATACTCCCACACAAAGTCCGACACTGGTAGTGAGGGCTAACCAGTCCTAATACAGTTCAAGTCATGTTTAAAATAATAGGACATCCAAAAATGATTTTACGAGTTTATACTTTTTACCCCATCACGGTAAAAGAAAAGGTGTATTATGCGGACGAAGTCGCATCTTCTAATCTTTCCATAAAATTATAATAGTTATTAATTATGCAAGGCTCCAAAGCTGTTATTTGGTGCAAGTGTTCCAATGGAAGCTGATCGAGCGAAGGTATCTAAGATTGAACCACAAGCGAAGCGTATGGATCAAAGATAGGCTTTCAAGACACGTGAAGTCAAATAATTTTGGAATCGTGTGGAACACACAATTTTCACCCCTCTACGGGGAGGAAAATGCGCGATGCAAGAAAAACAATTAAAATATGATTATTATTTACGAGTAACATATCAAATTTATGGCATAACACACTCAAATTCAAACCAAATAAATATAAGAAAAGCACAAATATTAAAAATTATAAAAAAATTACATGTATCACAGAGAATCACAATTATCGTGTTCGAAATTCAAATGACTAGCACGCTAGCCACGGATAAAGAGATTTTTGCCCGCAGATTTCGTGCTTATAAACGGAGGTTTTCCTAGCGAATTAGTTAAAAATGTACCTCCATTGCTCCATGTTGCCGATACGGCCCACAGACCTCATATCCAAACCAATATTCGCCCGCAAACGTCCAGCCTAAGAGCAAACATTACTTTTCATTCCTGCATTACTACTATCGGAAAAGGGCCCATTATCTTATTAGAAATTACTGCCCGGCCCGGCGAGCGATAATGGTGCTTATTGACACGGACCCCTGGGGATTGGGGGTGGGATTCCTTTGTATTGTCGTAAGGAGGTTATGTAGCATGCGGTTATTACGGTATTGGGGACTGTAATGTAGAGGACTGGATGTGGTAGTTTTAAGACGGTGTGGGAATATTTCGTTCAAAGAAAAGAAAGGACTGAAATAATCATCATATCAGCCGGTAGACGTCCACTGCTGGACAAAGGCCTCTCCACAAGGATCGGTCATGCGCCGCTCTCATCCAATTTCTGCCCGCGATCCTAACCAGGTCGTTCCACCTTGTTGGGGGCCTTCCCACGCTGCGTCTTCCGGTCCGCGGTCGCCGCTCAAGGAGTTTTCTGCCCCGACGGCCATCGATTCTACGAGCTATGTGCCCCACCCACTGTCTCTTAAGTTTGGCGACTGTCTGAGCTATAACTACAACTTTGGGACTAAAATAATGGTAATATTGAACTTTAATTATTGTATTAAGCGATTTACACTCACCTAAAATTATCAGTAATGGCCTCACATGTTTCGAACCGACAGTGACGAAGATACCGCGCCGAATAATGGGTAGCAGTGACCGATGAAGCTCGATACGAGTTCGAAACATGTCGGGCCGTTCCTGACACTTTCACGTCAGTGTAAACCGGTCAATATAATAATTATATATGTCTTACAAAAGTTTTAATAAAATTAAACTTTGTCATGCATACTACTGACCACAGAGAACCCCCACTAGACGGAGCATGTAAGGCGACCCGCGCGCACCAACGATATGGTACGGCAGAATATTAAAGTATCAACACGGCGGCCACCGTTTAGTTGCGTCCTTGTTTATGATCCATGCGTACGTCAACGAAAAAAGAAATTGAATAAATAACATGGTAAATTGTAGTGTTAAGTGGTGTAGAGAGTAGAGAGACCTCATAAACATGGAAGCAACTAAACGGTGGCCGCCGTGTTGATACTTTAATGTTCTGCCGTACCATATCGTTGGTGCGCGCGGGTCGCCTTACATGCTCCGTCTAGTGGGGGTTGTCTGTGCTTCTGACTCATCTGATGCGCTTGGTTTTTGCTTTCCTCCCACAGGGCCGCCGGCGCAAAAGGCAGGTGAATCTACCGGCATTTCCCAAGAGATACATATTCGAGTTCACCACACAAATATTACCCATGGCCGGTATTCGAACACAGGGCCGCCGGCACATTAGGCAGGTACACTACAACCTGCGCGTCATCAAAAGTGGTAAATGCGGCCTTATCCCATCTAGTACTCTATCTCTATAGCCACATTCGGTTGTCTCATAGCATATTACCGCTATCTTCGCCTGCCACGACGGGCCTTTTTTGCCATCGATGGGGGCATGTGTTGTGACGTAATTATTGTTGTTTATGACGTTTATTGGATTTCTTGTAGCATCTATTGTGGATTTGTAGATTTAATGGTAGCTTTCATGTCTGTTTTGGCAGTTGATACTTAGTGCTACATCGTAAATTTAAGGTTTTTTCAAACAAATTTTAAAAAGACGTGTGCGCTTTTTATGTTACCACCGCAAATCTACGTCATTTATTTTTGTGTTTATTTAAACTTTATTGCACAAATCAAACAAATGGTGAACTTTATGACAAATAGCTTTCTGTACCAGTCAACTATAGGGCCAAACAGAGATTCTGAGAGCGTCTAAGACACAAGTGTACACCTATTTACTAAATTATTGTTTTAAGTATGATTTACGAAAAAAATGACTTACTGTTGAGTTTCTTTCGGCTTTCTTCTCAACAGCGGTCTCTTCTTGGGAAATGCCGGTAGATTCACAATCTGACTTGTAAAAGCGCCCTTGTGGTCTACTTGCTGAATCAATTAATTGATTTCATTTCGTTTCATTTCATTTCATTTTACTACTTTCTTTACCTACTACTGAAACGACTGAACCAATCTTGATAAATCTTGATAAAATTAAGCTACTTTTTAATCTGATAAACCAGGTAACACCGCGGGGTGCAGGTAGCATAATATAATAAATAATTCCCACATATACATAACACATATACAACAAAAGATTATTGAAAGTAATGAACATTTGTTTTTATTTGAAAATTTTACCCATAACCAGTACAAAATTACTCATCCACTTCACATTAACCAATAACTAACTTATAACTAAATTTATAAAATTGTTTAATTTTATTTTCTTATAAAGTCTGTCACACCTTTTATGTAAATATGTTTTATGTCTCGTCACGAATAAATGTATTTCTTTCTTTCTTTCTTTTAAATTATCAAGATACTCATAATTCAGTGAATAAAGGATTTTGACCTTACAAACGGTCCGGTTGTTTTGAATTTTTGATATGTTGTATAGGATGGTTAGTCAGTTTTAAAATGCAAAATGCACAATTCCCCCCCCTCCGCGCCCGCCGCCATATTGAAAAAACCGGCACTATCTTCATATTTTTGCTCATATCTTCCTTTAGGAGCATTTTAGCTAGAAGAAAGCTTCGACAATGTTATAGAGAGTTAAATTTTCTACATTTTCCATTTTATATTTTGTTTCTAGGACAGATAGTTCCGGAATATGCGCATTTAAAAAAACTTAAGAAATTGCAATTTCCAACTCAAAAACAAACTTCTGGATTATATCTTCGTTTGGGAGCATTTTAGCTAGAACAGTGCTTGGGCAATTTTGTAGAGAATTAAATTTACTATAATTTACATTTCAAATTTTGTTTCTAGGACAGATAATTACGGAGATATGTAAAAAATAAAGTCACATTTTCCGAAAATGTATGTAAAAATGGACATGAGTTTTATAAGCAATTATATTTCCTACATGTTTTAATTTGTCCTAGACTAGTCCCTAACTGAATGACAGCGTTCTAAACCAAGAATTTTGAGATATTTTCGGAAAATTCGACTTTTCCTGTTTTTTAAATGTGCATATCTCCGTAACTAACCGTCCTTGAAACAAAATTTTAAATGTAAATTATAGTAAATTTCATTCTCTACAACATTGCCCAAGCTTTGTTGTAGCTAAAAAGCTCCTAAACGAAGATATAATTCAGAAGTTTGTTTTTCAGTAGGAAATTGCAATTTTTTACGTTTTTTCAAATGTGGATATCTCCGTAACTATCTGTCCTAGAAAAAAAATATAAAATGGAGAATGTAGTAAATTTAACTCTCTATAACCTTGTCGAAGCTTTCTTCTAGCTAAAATGCTCCTAAAGGAAGATATGAGCAAAAATATGAAGAGTGTGCCGGTTTTTTCAAAATGGCGGCGGGCGCGGAGGGGGGGGGGGAATTGTGCATTTTGCATTTTAAGCACTGACTAACCATCCTAGACAACATATCAAAAATTCAAAACTACCGGACCGTTTGTAAGGTCACACATAGTACTTTAGTCTCTATTCACCGTATTATCAATGATCTATTGAAATGTGCTTCTGTGGTAAAGATACTCCTATTAATAGAATTATTTGTTCTTTTAGATATATTTCAATGGGAAATCATCAGAACAGTTTTATTTTTAGGTTCAGTTTTACTATAAGCACTACAACAGTAATATTGAATAGTCGCTTTTTCACGATGTCCGCAATCTTGACTAAGTCATCATAATTCGACATCATTAAAATCAAGCACTGCAATTTTTTCACTTTGTATCATCCGTTTCTATTTACTTTTCGGATTTAAAGGCCTTTTTAAATAAGGCCTAAGTAATTTTCACTATTTATAGCAATGCACTCAGTAGTTTGGCGGTTTTTCAGTATTCAATTAAATACTGTTTTCAAAGATAATTCTGAACAGTGATGGGATAATTTGTCGGCGACTAAAATTAATTTATACCGTATTTGACAAGACATCAATGATATCAAGCCTACTTATTTTTATTAGCATATCGTTACTATCGATTCTCAACAAATTTGAGACGATGGTGCCGACGATAAAGTCTAAATCTTTACGGTAGATGGCGCTACGATGCCACCCTAAGGCATGTCGAAGCAACTGGTTGAAAAATTCAATGGCTCTGACATCTGATTCGGTGGTCCAATTGGGAGGACGCCCGTGTTGGCCCGGAAAGCCGTTGGAAACGCAGGTTCGAATCCTGTCCAAATCATTAAATTTTTCAATTTTCGCTTCATTTGTAGATATCAAGCCTTTAAAAAAATGTTTTGTTTATTGACTAGATCGAATTAAAACTAAAGACGACGCGGTTGGCGCAGTTAATAGTGCTTCTAGGTTCAAATTTTCACCTCCCATTTTAACCCCTTTACGATGAATTTCCAAAAATGGTGAAATCAGTGTTCTTATTTTTATATGTCAAATCTGTAGAAGAAATATTATTCAATGACCTCCATACAAACTTTCATCCCTAATTTCCACCCATTTAGGGGATGAACTTTGATCCCTTCTTATTACTTTCCTGCGTCAATCATTATTTTCATCCAATCTTCACCATGATTCATGAAGGTGCTTTGACGCGGTTGGCTCGGTTTGTAGTGAAGCTGCCTACTGAGCCGGCGGTGCTGGGTTCGAATCCCGGCCAGGGCAAATATTTGTGAGATGAACTCGGATATTTGTTCCTGGATTATGGATGTTATCTAAATATGTATTTATATATTACGTATATCGTCGTCTAGTACCCATAGTACGAGCTTTGCTTAGTTTGGGTCGATTTGTGTAAGATTACCCCTTAATATTTATTTATTTTATTATTTATTTATAATCCAAAATTTTCCGATGCTTTCTTTCAAGCCATGTCTAAAAACATGTTACGCTACTTTATGCATAAATTAGTCGGCGTTGTCAGTTATTCGGCGACCGCGCCACGTCTCTATATTTCAGTATTCCGGCAAATCCCCCGCCGGACACGCGGAGATCTGTTAATGTGTATAGGCGGATTAGTGTTTGGTTTTATCTTATGCCGAGTGTACAACGGCGGGAATACTGGGTGTGGCCTGTAATAGGAGCAATACATTGAAGCACATGTTCAATGTAAACAGCATTTAATCAGCAATAAAAAGTCCATTTCCAAAAGTTTATTTAAACACCGTCCAACGTTGACATTCCCTTAGACATAGTTGTCACTCTAATAGTATCATTCATTTGGGAATACATTACTTCTTTATATAAACATTATTTTAAAAATTAGCTATTAATATGAGCTATTTTTAGAAGTTGCCAAACAATAAAATAATAGCTCCACATGAGTACGAACTACGAAACATGTCGGGCCGTTCCTGACAATTTTTACGTGAGTGAAAACCGTTTTCTTCATAGTTATTACGGATATTTCTTTATTATTTAAATACACATATAGGTATGTATTTAGTTATCGCGTATTATATTTATGTATTCTTTGTGTTTTTCGTGTGTCTATTATTTCTTTTTCTGCGTTTTGCACCGCGTAATAATAAAATAAATTTTCAAGTTCTCCACTAGTTGTTTACTTCTAATTGTATTTTTTTGCGTTGTATTTCTCCTGTATGTCTTATGAGGTGTGCCATAAAGCGTACTTGTATTTCATTGTTATTTGTATATTTCATTACAGTTTTAATACTATAAATGTATTGATATTTTTTTTTTCTAAAAGCGATGGCACCGAAAATCCGCTCAAAAGTGAATAGTAAATAAATAACTAACCATCACCAGTGAGTACCAAGCCTTAGCTAGTTCTACATTCAATGCGGAATATCCTATATTTTTGCTTAAAGCTTATGAGTACGAGTATTAAGGCAGCGCCACACGAGCGTATATCGAGCTTTGGAATTATTCATACGAACTCTACTGTTATATGTTTTAATATGAGCTCAGGATTCGCATGAAAGAGGAGTAACAAAATGTGAATGTCGCTCATATCTTATACCTACCGCTACCGCTTAGGTCTCTCAATCCCGATATTTTTAACCGAGTTAAAAAAAACGAGGTTCTTAGTTCGACCTGTATGTATCTTTGTTCGCGATTATCTCGCGTTTGGCTGAACCGATTTTGATGCGGTTTTCAGAAAAGTATTAGTTACACTTAGGAGGAGGTTTTGGTATTTTAATCGACTTCAAAAAAAGGTTCTTACAGTTTGACCCATGTACATTAAGTATGTATGTTTGTCCGCAATTTATAAAGTTGTTCATGGACAACGTGAGATTTGGCACCGAGTTCAAAAGGTGATTCAAATGTAATCTGTACATGAACGGGTTATTTTTGGCTTTTAAGTTTTTTTTTAAGTCGGTTCTTTTCCTTTATTTGTATGGAATTTCCCGGATAAGAAGAAAAAAAATGTTTATTAAACAATCAATATATACAAGTGTACCTATTTTAACCGTTCTATTGTGCTCAATCTAGAAATCAAAGAGGCCTTATTCCTTTTAAAATGCTGATTGCTTTAGACATTTTTCTCAATGATGAAACATGTTTCTTAACATAATTATTGATGTTACTAGCTAGAATAGGGCTATTGAGATTTATTGGTATATATTTGAAACCTACAGTTTGAATTTTTCATTGATTATATTTGTTTCAAAAACTACTCGAAATTGACAAAATTGACGCGGAAAATTAGTTTTTTCAACTAAATTTCGACTGCACGCAATGAAAGCATGAAATGGCTATGTTACTACCTAGAACTCGGGTAAAAGTAATATTAACTTCAAAAAGTTCGTTGAAATTATCAATATATTAGTCCTTACATACCTAACGTGTAATAATGGAAATGAGACATCGACTTAAACATACCTCCCTATACATTCGTACCAAACTAGCCGGAACATCGGCGTAACGATAATGACTCGATGCGGGGGATGCGCCATTTTATTTTTAATGTTTATTGCTTTTAACCTGACAAATCCTCCCTAGGGAGGACGAATCAATGCGATTGCGAGCGCCTTACGAATGGGATGCCTCTACTATTTGCTTCTCGGTTTTCATTTCATCGTTTACTAGAAAGCAACCTTGAAAAACTGTATTAAGCGGCTTACACTCGCGTGAAATTGTCAGGAACGGCTCGACATGTTTCGAACTCGTATGGAGCTCTTCATCAGGGACGCTACCCTAACTTACTACTTCTACTAACTTCGTCACTTCGTGACTTCGTGTAAGCCGCTTAATATATAAATATGTCTCACGCAAGTTTTAATAAGATTATCTGAAAAAAACTGAATTGTTGTTGGCAACACTGAAAGCACGTGAGGCAAGAGAACACGTGGACGGTGGGTACGAGGGGACAACTTCGTTAGCGTAAAACTGTTTCTTGAAGTAGTCGGGCAAAAATCCTAGAACTATTTTCGGATATCCAGCTATCCCTGTACTAAAATTGGTTGTTTGAGTTGTTTGGGCGAGATGAGAGGACAAAAAAAATATGACCCATAGCCAGGCTGGCGTGGCACCTCGCGCCCATACAAAACAAAAGACAATCCTGCGTTGCATTACTAAGATTTTCCTGATATATCATGACCCCTTCAAAAATGATTTTTAATACAAATGTAGAGTTTTATAATAGTGTAGAGGTCGAGTTTCTTGTGATTTCCAATCCAGTAGTATGGGATATGGTAGCCGTTTCGTCGCAGATGGTTTCTATGTTAATTCTATTGTTTTTTTGTTAATTTTATGCGTTCCTCTTGCTCGATTTAGTCCGTTCGGCCGTTTGATTCAGACGCAAGGCTAAATGTGCCGTGAGAGAATCGCGATTTTTTAGCTTCAGTAAAAGATTACTTAATGATTCTAAGACAAGGATATTGAGGAAATTTAAATTCGACTGTTTTCTACCACTTCTTTCCGCAAACGTTATATGATTCAATGAGATATATTTTTCATTGTCTTAAGCGGCGACAGTGTATCAGTCCCTGATACCTGCTCCATACGAGTTTGAAACATGTCGGGCCGTTCCTGACAATTTCACGTGAGTGTCAACCGCTTAATACAATTAATGGGAAATGATAGATGCATATACCTACATTCAAAAACAGGTAAATAGTTAAAGGCTAAACAAATTACTGTAGGACTCGTGTTTGTACAAAGGACATGAGCCTTTGTACAAACACGAGTCCTACAGTAGGCGTGAAATCATTTGTGCATCGAAAATCCCGGGATATGTTCATCAGCTACACCGAACTCTTTATGATGATTGGAAACCGACGACCGTCTCTCCTACCTTTACTACCGTTAAATAGACATTTACACTTTTATATACAAATGCAAATAATTTCAGGTAATGAACATTATAAAAATAGTGGATACAGTTCATAACTGAAAAATAAACTTAAGATTACTTATGTTTACGTAGGTACCTAAGTAAACATTTCAGCTGTTTCAATGTCACAAATAATTCTTAAATTGTTCGCATTCAAAATTGAATACAATTATGTAACGATTGACATTCAAATACTTACCATAAAAATAGCAGTAGAATAAGGCACCTTTATATAACTTTAATATAAAAAGATTTAACCTACCTACTTTGCATCTCAAAACACATCGACTTGTATAATACCTACACCCATCTTAGATACATAATAAATACCTAAAAGCACATTACGGCACAAGACACAGACTATAAAACGATCATAATGAAACATCTCAACCATTTGTCTTGCTGGAAATTGATCAATGCTACTTCCATTAAGCATTTCAATAAACTTTTGTACTACCGCAAAAAAATAATCCTAAGCGACATTTTTTCATCGCAAAAGCATTTGGAAAGATGACGTCCCCCCCGCCTCCATCCATTTCGAGAATTAACGTTGATAAAAAAGTTGCATAAATATGTTGAAAATGCGCTTCGGGACTAGGGTTCGAATTTTGAAACGTTTGTTTCTCGATTAGGATCCGCTTCGGCTAATTTTCGGTGCCGGCCAGGATTTGAGAGCTGTTGCGGTTCAGTGGATTTTGACGTTGAGTGAGGAAAGAATTATTTTCCAATATGACAGTTTAAAACTGTGATGAAGGTTTTTCGGATATTAAATGACAATAATGTAATAAGTTTATTAAAATTAGCTTGAGACATATTTAATTATTGTATCACTGATGTGCGGCGCTGGTGTATGGGTACCAGTCCTTGATGAAGAGCTCCATACTAGTTCGAAACATGTCGGACTGTTCCTGACAACTTCACGTGAGTGTAAACCGCTTAATACAATTATTACAATATTGTAGAGAATTATTCAATTAAAGAATTAACAGTACTTATTTCATTGTCATTTAACTAAACCTAGCTCTCCTAGTTCCTAATCAACTGACAGACAAGAAGCTTATACTAGTTTAGTTAGTCCTGAACTATTAAGAACAAACTAAGTTAAACTGACACAAGTGACTAACGATCCCACTGTAATAAGTTAGTTTTTCACTGTTCTGGTTTGACACAATTTGCTCTTAGAGTTTTGGATGTACTATGTTACAGTTTTTAATGTGTCAAAAAAATAATGGATTACTTAGATGAATCTAATAAAAAGATGCAAATACGATCATTCGAAATTCAAATAAAAAGCAAACTACCTATCGTTTAAACAAATGACTGTTTCGCATTCGAATTTCAAATCTTTCGCCGATAGCTCAAACAAAATGGCTGCATAATTCACGTTCCAAATTCGAATATCTTCGTAAACTGGTTGAAACTAGTGCAGGGGCTAATTTTTTAAACTGTCATTAATTCGCCCCCACCCGGTGGGACATTAATCCGTGTTTTACGTCACCCCGAAATATAAAAAGGAGCTAATCAACAGGATTGGTAGAGATTTTTTTGAGTGTAGCCCTCGGGCTTTCGGAGGAGAAATTTTGTTTTTAAAATTGGGGATTAAAAAGTTGCATATTTTAGTTTGTTTGGGTTTGATGAAATAGGTTTCTCTCGCGGTCCTTATTGAAATGTATGAACAAATTGTTCAGAACAATACTAGTTACTGACACAAGAGCGTTTCATTTATGAGGAGTGTCATTTCAAAAGAGCTTGTTGTAAAGAAAGCTGTATGACGCTATACGCAAACTTACTGTCAGAATGCGAATCGTGTACTTTACCCTATTATTATCACTATTATCAGGCTTGACTTAAGAAACCTAAGGTAGACATATTTATGATTAATAAACTGTCAGATTTTATAATTATGGTGAAAGATATTTTTCTGCTTTGCCCTAAGGTTGACTGGTAGAGAATGCCTAATCGCCTTTAAATCCGCCTTTTGTACAATAAGTTTTCTTTTGCGTAATAAAGCTATACTATGGTTGACTGGTAGAGAATGCCTTGTGGCATTAATTCCGCCATTTGTCCTAGTTTGATCTGTGTAATAAAGTTTAAATAAATAAGAAAAGATTAAATATACCCTAGATTAGCCCTACCTCCTAGCCGATATATACCCCGCACCTCCACCAAGTGTGACGTGGGTATAGCTCGGTGGACGTGCGAATAAAGGATAGGACTTGGTTTTATATTTATATATTTGACTTCTGTTCTAATACAGGGATCAATCGCGAATCCCGGCTCCCTTGGTGTGTGACAGAGGCGGCCATAATTCTAAATATTTAAATATATTTTTAATATAAAATCTAGTTGCCAGTTCTGCTGTCAACAACAAAAGAGTTCCTTACAATATAAATAGACCTTAAAAACTTGTGCTTGACAATGACGATACTTCTGTAAAAGTAAATATCTTTTTTTTTTCTAATTATAATAAATTTGTTCGCCCTCTCGCCTCTCCAAGTGTAATGAAACAGACAATTGGCGATCAATATTAATATTAATAGGATCTAATCAACGACTGATGTGCCCGAGTCGAATGGAAAAATTAAATTTGCCAAGTCGATTTCATTTTTCATTAATTCTTCTTCAAGGGTCGGTGATGCGGAGTTAAGGAAAATGGAAGAGACTTTAGTTTCGCTGCCCGTGTTTATCATCATCATCATTTCATCACGATGATGATAATATTGTTATATTGACGTTTTTATTTAACTATACGTAGTAGGTGCCCGCAAATTCGTCCGATGGTTATGGCGATCAAAATGGGCTAAAATTTCTCCAGCCGTTTTTTGTCGTGATGGACAAAGGAAATTATGAAAACATATGGCGCCAGGTTGGCACGGTGCTGTGCGCCCATAAAATCAATACAAATGACGATCAGACATCACGCTATTCAGATTTTTCCTAAAATCATGATCCCCTCACCATTGAAAAATTATTTTCAATAGAATATAAACCATTTATACGAATTTTATAATAGTATAGATGTAGTGGTAGCCATATGTATTCAAGTTAGTAAAAAGCTAAGAAAGACCTCTTCCTAAATAATTTATTTATAAATTTATTTATCTTTGATGACAATGTAATATTATGGTACCATGGTCTGATGATGGAACAAGAAAGTGGTTATAGGATCTTCAGTGTAGGTATGATAGTATATTTGCCGCAGAGTAATAGATTTTGGACTCGATAAATCTTGGCGACCAGTTGAAGTTTGTTCCAAATAGTACAGTCAGCGATGCAGTTTCAAAATATAACTTTTAACACGTTTTTATTTTCGAAGTATTTCCAATTTTTTTTTCTCAAATATTCATTTAAACTTCTCAGTGAAAAGATGATGATGAAAGATATCGTTTTCGAGAACATTTCCCATACAAAACGAGGAAAAATTCCGGAAACACTCAAAATACCGATTTCGAAGATTCGAATTATAAAATGTCTGTTATGTCCCATTGATTTTGTCAATACATATGATAAGTATCAATTTTGGATCCAACAATACCAAGTCTCGTCGTAAGACTCTTCCAGTGTCTCTATTTCCTCGGGTCCCCAGTCAATAGACGGAGTTCCTATATAAAATTTCCCTCAGGGTTACCAAAGGGAAAAAATACATCTTTTTTCTTTTACTCCTGTTTAACCCTCAAATGGTGGCTAATTTCAGACGAGAAGGCTTATTAATTATTGATGGCCCTTTTGCGGGTCGATTCGTCTGTTTGTCTTTTATGTTAATTTTCTACTTTTTTAATCCCCCCAGTTTTAAATATTTTATCGGGGATGATTTTATTGTCTGTATTTTTACTTGTGATGGATTACATAGCGTTGTGTGCTTTCGTGTCTTTGAATTATTTAGACTGTCGTTATAACGGTTGTTCTGATAAAAGGTAAGGTCAGACGGGCCTAATACGTCTACAGTTAACCACGCCTCTGGCTCGATTTCTATGATTTATCATAATCAATACATACAAACTTACGTCTTTTATTGTGCAGTAGGGAGCGATGAATAGTACGTCGCAACAAAATATCTGATTACCTATTAAAGTTATAGATACACTTTTATAAAACTATCTCCGTTTTTGTCTCCGAACGTTATAGACCCTGCACCACCAACTCAATGTTTCTGTTTAGCCTTATGGTTGACTGGCAGAGAATACCTTTTGGCATTAAGTCCGCCATGTGTACTAGTTTGATCTGTGCAATTAAGTTTAAGTAAATAAATAAATAAAATAAAATTAATAATAAGTAGGTGAAACTAATTATTATTTTCGAGATATTATGATTTTCTATGTATTCGTCCTTGATCTAGGTATTTTTACATGAAATAATAAGACAAAAGCAGGATATATGAAAACTGACAATTTCACAAAAAAAAAACGGTATAATTAGCGCGAACAGAGGAAAAAGACTTGATTATGTTCTTTAGTTTCTATTGAGCCGTTTGTTTAATCAGAGCTTCATGTTACAGCCGCCATCTGGCGCTAAAATGTCGCATTTTATTTGTACTGTAACTAGATTGTCCCTAGAGACCTTATTCCTTTAAAAAAAAATTTTTTTTTATACTAGGACAAATAAATTGATAATTTCAACCTACTTTTTGAAGTGAAGAATACTTTTCCGCGAGTTCTAAGTAGTAACATAGCTATTTTTAATGCTTTCATTGCGTGCAGTCGAAAATAAGTTGAAAAAACTAATTTTCCGCGTGAATTTTGACAATTTCGAGTAGTTTTTGAAACAAAAATTATCAATAAAGAAATTTAATTGTAGGTTTCAAATATATACGGATAAATCCCAATAGCCCTGTTCTAGGTAGTAACATCAATAATATATTAAGAAACATGTTTCATCATAAAGAAAAATGTTTAAAACAATCAGCATTTTAAAAGGAATAAGGCCTCTTAATATTTATTTAATGTAATAATTTATTTTTCTCAAGCAGGCATGCAATGTGCTATTTTTTCATGAACATGCAATGAAATGTCATCATAACGTGCGTTTTGAAGACTGAAGGCTTTGAACTATCACGTTTCATGCGGAAAGAATGCAAGAGAACTGAGAAGAGAAGAGAAAGGAATTTTATACAAAATTGAAGGCCTAAACCGGGAAGTATTTTTTTTTATCATGGCATCTGTGTTCATGAACAGGCTATTATATTTTTAATAGTGGTGTATTTTTTCATGTTATTGCATACGTTTGAGAAAAGCACTATACATGCCTAGCCGTGAAAAGGGCTTGCTGGCTTCGTATCACTATCCTATAGTATAGTCTATACCTACTCACCCGGCAAGCCCTTCTTTAGCGGCGTCTGCAGTAATGTACTATACTGTAACTAGTGACCCTGTGAGCTATGGACCGTGCAATCATTTTTAGAAATAGCTAAAACATAAATATGTAGGTTGGAGCCTCATACTAAGTATTGAGTTTTAAAGGCAAATTGTCAATAAAAAATAACGTTTTGGAAAAACTGTGGTAAAAAAATATGACCTGTAGACTATAGATCCTTACAGAAAGGCCTATCGAAAAAAAATGGTCTTTGAAAAGTTGTACTTAGCCTATTAAAGTTGGTAGCTAAGAAATAAATAAAAATAAATCTCTTATTTGTTGAATTTTCTTTAATCGAGTTGGTAGATAACCAGCTACTTTAGTAAGATTGAAAAAAGTATAAAAAGGCCGAGATCTTATTTATAGCCAGAAATTTTTGAAGTAGTTTTAAAAACTAACAAAGTTTTCCTGTCGCGACGCCAAATTATTAAAGTGCATTGCGTTTCCGAGATATATAATTTATCTTGTTTTACGAATCTTGCTACCTCCGATCCACGATTTGTGATTATTTGATAATTAAGCTTTGGTCATCTACTAATAAAAAAAACCTTTTATTCAAGTTCATACTTGCCTCTAAAGACAGAATCGTCTATCATAAGGTAGCACCTTAGTTTTATGTACAGTCGAGTTCATTTACATGTACACACTTACGAGAACAAAAATATCTGAACACGATTTTATGCTCCTGACAATAGGGTCGTGTTCAGATATTTTTGTTCTCGTAAGTGTGTAGATGTAAATGAACTCGACTGTACTTACACATTCGTAAATGCATTTTCTAATTCCAGCGACATTTTAGAGCTAGTGATGTAAGTGCCAATCAGTTAATTGACGGGGCGGCCCAATCGTGGCGATACCCAAACCCAACTGATACCCCGGGATTTTGTGATTTAATTACTACGACAGATATCTAGAAAAAATACTTGAGGTTCGTCAAGTCCAATAGTCTGTGCGGAAAAAGAAGTCGTAGGATTTGAGGGCGTGCCAGTGCTATTTTATGTTTTTTACTATGCTGACAACACTGTCACTCTTTTTCAGTTATAACTTATAAGTGAATGATCTGCATATTTATGTAAAATAATACATTTTCTAATATAATTGATTTTGATTGTCTCCATCAATCAAAACCAAAAAGTCTACCCTGTATGTAGGACAAGGGCACTTTTACAAGTCTGAATACGAATCTACCGGCATATTACAAGAGGAGACCAATGTTGAGAAGAAAGCCGAAAGAAACTCAAAAGTAACTCGTAATACTTAAAATTGTTACAATTAATTGGTACACGTAATATAGAATTGAAACTATCAATTTTACTACTATTAATTTAAACTATATTTTTTCCAGAGATGTACTCGTAAAAGGTCTCTAAATGTTAAAATAAATAAACTACATTATACTACAGATGTATTTATAGTCTCTAAGCGTCATAGCATTTAATAAAATAATCGAAACGTTAAAAATGGGAAAGAATGTTTCGGAGTTGAGATAGGATACTCTCGTCCAAGGCTCCTGTAGGGCTAAGGCCTACTCTAATCATGATGAATTCGCCAAATCAATTACCCTATTTAATGCACTCCTAGAGTACCTGTCGTGACCTAAATGTCTAGATAGAAACCCAATAGCCTGTTGTCTGTTGTCCTGTATGAATGTGTATGAATGCGGCCGCCGGTGTGTGACCGATACGGTGTGCTCTGTTGTATTGAATGGACGCTTAGATTGCTGCCTACTTCATGTACAGAGTGGGTTTGAAGAATTATTTTGTAACTAGTTTTTGCCCGCGACTACGTCCGCGTGGAACTTGAAAGTATGGAAGCAACCTCGTACAACACGATAGATATCCACCTAATCACCTTAATTAATAAAAGGGATTCTTAACAGCGCCTAATCAAATGTAAGAGCAATTGTGCTTTTGGTCTAATAAATACATTTCCTACAGGGTCATCAATATCATCATGAATTACTTTCTCACTTTTCAATCTTATTAGGGATAATTTCCACGATGAAAACTATCCTATGTCCTTCCTCGGATCTTAAAAAATCTCCATGCCAAATTTCATCAAAATCGATTCAGCGGCTTAAGCGTGAAGAGGTAACAGACAGACAGACACACATTCGCATTTATAATATTAGTATGGATACAGTATTTTTAACCCCTGACGAAAAAAGAGGGGTGTTGTATAAGTTTAACATGTGTATCTGACTGTCTGTCTATGGCATCATAGCTCCCAAACGGATGGACCAATTTGAGTGCGTTTTTTATAATCGAAAGACTTGTCTTTCGAGATGGTTCTTAGCTATGTTAGGTAGAAAAAGGACCAGTAGTTTCCAAGATATTCAACTTTAATTGGAAGTCCCCCAACAAGGCGGATCAACGACCTAGTTAGGATCACGGGCAGAAGATGGATGAGGGTGGCGCATGACCGATTGTTGTGGAGAACTATAGAGGACGGTTTTGGCAAGCCGTGGCCGTCTATCAGCTAATCTGAGTAATGAGAAACACGAAGTAGATAACGTAAGGTTATCGGATACTTACGTTACCTACTTTTTAAATACCTACAGCTAATCGCTAAAGTAGGCATATATAGCCATATAACGTAGCATTCCTATGATAATCACGATTTCATTTGTCAAATCACTGCCCTATTCCACTGATAGGGTATCTCTCGAAATATCCTTTTTCTGATTTCCTCTTCTTGTTCGAAATCGGTTAAAATTGTTAAAAAGAAATCACTGCTCTCTTTCTAAAATCACCCTGTATTGTCAGGTCACAATGACTGTCCGTGTGTCACGCGACACTCTTTGTCTGTGTCTAGTGTCGGTTGTCTATTGTCACCGCGGTTGGCTGCTCTCTATGCTTCCGGATTCTTACCGGGTTCAAACTCGGTCCTTATTGACCGCGTCTCAAAGTTGTAACATTACGCTCGCCTGATGGCAAAACATTGCTATAATAGTACCGCGTAAGTGCCCTTGAGACTTATATATTTGCAGAATAAATAAATATTAAGGGATAATATTACAGAAATCAACCTAGTCCCAAACTAATAATTATATTTTTTATAGGATAAAAAGTAGCATAGGCAGTAATTCAAGGTGTCAGATACTAAATTTTGACAATATCTCCAGAAACATTCTGAGTATCTGCCAAACTGCATAGCAGTTTTTGGCAGAAAACATAGTAAAGTCATCTTCCAAGCCTATAAGTACCGCATATAGTTTTTTGTATAAAGTTAGACAAGTTTTCACTAAGAGGAAATAATTCACATCACGATAATCGACATAATATTGTAGATATTGGAAATTTCGTATTCATCCCCAGATCTAGCTAAACAAGGCCCAATCCATTCTATCCATAAACCATTTTCCGCTTTCACTTGAAGCACCCTTCGTAACAACTAAATTATGAACAGAAAAAAATCGCCTCAAACGTAAAAAATATCCGACAAGGCATTGAAAGATTGAAAGGGGAGAATCACTTACGGGCCCAATTTATGTCCAAATCGGCCCCGCGAGGCCGCCGTGGTTGGACTAACAATATTAGCTAAGGCGAAAAACTTACAAGCCAAACAGACGGACAATGGACGTTTGTACCGGTTTTGCTGGTACATGTACCGATTTAATAGGTCTAGTGAAGTTCATTACTTATAGGCCGTTTCGTCTGTTACAGACAATCTTATGCTGTACAATGGAGACACCTGTTTTGTTGACTATGTGGTACGATGCGGGACCAGCACGATCGCCCGCACTTCTGACATAAATAGTTTATGTCAATATGTCAGTAGTTGCTCTAGTGCCGGTTTGCTGCCTACGCATCCTTTTACTAGCTAAAGTTGATACTTTATTTCCATAAAGTCTCAACTTTCTTAACCAGGCTTCATCACAAGGTTCCCCTTGTGATGAAGCCTGGTTTGAGAACAAGGAGAACAAGGTTCCATCCAGCTCGGTCTTCGGTGAATGTTTCCCTAGCGAATTTACGACTATACTAAGGTGAGACAAGCCAAATAGGCGGTGGTTGCTTGTACTGGTTAAGTTTTGTACATTGTACCGGATAACGACTAGCAAATCGACATCAACACGCTAGTTGGGTGAATGTGTGTTTCAGATATGCTACTTTGCTATACTGATATTTGATTCTAAATTATTTATAAATTCTTAATCAGCAAACACATTTTCATAAACGTAATTATAATGTATTATAACGTAATAATGTTTTACGTCAGCCTCGGTCATAAATGAAGAGAAAGTCTCGCTTCCTGGCCGAGGCACGACGTAAAACTTTAGACAAACCACGGGCGGTACCGGCGGTACACCTACAATCTGGGACATTCACTAATTCACCGCCCTAAGTATGTAATTACATAGTGCATGTTGTTACAATTGCAATAAATAAAGTTTAAAGAAAATGTACCACTTTACAATTTCGTTGGTACATCTCCCGGCCCTAAAGTAACGAAAAACGAGAGAAATGGCCCCGTGTTCGGACCAAATTGATCGAGGGCCGACGGAGCATTTTTACCCGTCCGGAGTTTGATACGGCTTATAGACAATCGGACTATTCTGCTGCTATTTTTCTACGAATGTGGACTATCAATCAAGAGTAAGGGTACGTTTTGGAGTAATTTAATTTAGTGGCCGAAGACATAAGTTTTATGTTGCTATTGCATATATTTAATACAATTGTACTTTTAAAGTCTAAAATTTTATTAAATAAAATATATGGAATGCTTGCGGGAAAACCTTTTTCTTTTCAGACTACTTTTATTTATCACTAAAACATGACATAAACGAAACGTCTGCGAAAATTAAATAGTAATCCTGGCTGAAATACTTGCGTACTAATCATGCACTCAGTGCTCCGATTTTTAAATTTCATTTTCTTCCCAGCTCAATACGATGAATAAACTATGGACAAGGTGTTCAAGAATGTTAGATTTTTTTTCTCCGCCTACATTTCAAGCATTGGAAAACAATCTGTAGAACTACGGATTTTTCAAACGACAATCTACGGAATTCTACAGGCTTTTTTGTCTTACCCTACGGATTTTCATAAATGTCATCTGGCAACACTCTTACTACCTACCTTATCTATTGACCTTATCTTTGACCTTACCTTACCCTTTTTTGGCGCAGAGATGGTTGCACATCTAAAAATGGTTATTAGGATATTTTTTACGCAATTGCGCTAAAGAGAAAAAAAGTTACTCGGATCCCTCCTTGTGTCCGTTCCTGATTGCTGAGGGTCGTGACCTCCACGATGTATTTTGTGGACGTTCGCTTTCCACTTGCTGCGGTCTTCGGCGCTGTGTAACGCCTCGTGGACTTTCGATTTAGAATTATTACGGATCTGGTATGTCCAGCACATAGGGCTTCTTCTTCTTGGTCACCTTCCCTGTACAGTCCTTGTCAAAAGGACCACTTCCAGGGTGTCTTTCTTTCTAGCTAGATGACTGAAGAATTAGAAAATCATGCGGAGACAGATTGAAACGTTGTTACAGCTGCCGGCAAACTTTTAGAGCATAACCTTGACTGCGCAGTGGCCGATTTACGTACAAATGTACATGCGCAGATCCGCCATTTTTGTTTTAAAAGTTTGCCGGCAACTATACGCGGATGAAACTGCGTATTTAAAGAAAAAAGAAAAGTTACACGGATAAAACTGCGTTTTTGTTTTTATACTACCAAAAAACATATTTTTCGTTTATCTCTAACCACGACTGTGTTAAGCATCCACGTCTAACATAATGAAATCAAAACAAATGTAGGTATCGCAAATAAGCTCTTATAAGATTCCCAGTACAATTCCGTAAAAAATATGTAAATGTCCAACTATCACACCAGATAGATTCGCAACAAATCAAAACCCGAAGTCGTAACGCCGAATGACCTGACACATAAACTGGTGAGAACGCAAATATGCCCCCTTTACACCGAAGAAACGACGTAAGCGCCGTGTTATGTAGATGACATACGTCGTTTTGTGCAAGGGATAGCGGCACCTTATCGGACCCGAATAAATACACAGATAAAAATAAAGTTATTTTTCGAATGTCGAATAAAACAGGCCTCTGTTACACCGTAGCGTAATACGCGAATACACCATGCTCTATTAGAATAAGAATTACGTTAATTTTAGGAGAAATTATTTGCTAGTACATAGCGTATACGTAGGTATACATTAGGATGTAGTAAACAGTAAGTGCTTAATGTACTACCGTAGAGGCATGCAAACATTTAGTGTGTGCTGAATTTTAGCCCTGCTTATTGAATGGATACTATGGTTTATTTAACTACATTCCATTTACATGGCGTGCATTTTTTTTTCTATAAATATTGCTACATGTTAATTGAGGGTATTATTCAGCGCACCATAGTTAATTTAAACTCACTAAATAAAAATGATCGAAAACAACAAATCATATTGCACGGATTTGTCCATAAAAGTAAACAAATCAGTCTAAAGTTCTCACATTTTTTTATAAAACACTGAACAACACTTAAGCGTTTATCTGCACTTTTATAAAATTATATATCACTAAAATAGGTTTGTGTAATAAAAGATTGAAATACATCACTAAAAATATACCAAAATGGCTGACAGGATGTGTACTTTCTTGGTGTACCGTTAGCTGCATTACACTCACGGATGGTTTAAGCTTAGTTCTTTTGTACCCGTCTACGAAGAAACCCGAAAAAGACGGTTGTTACTTTTTGCGAAGAAAGGTGTTGATGTTTAAAAATATATATTTTTACATTACGAAGGCTTGTAACAGGCATCCCCCAAAGTGAAGATGGCCAGGGGCAAGTGGGTTAAAACGGAACGCATAAAACACCCTTCTGTCCATAAATATCCAGTTCGGAAGTCGGCCGGTTAGTGGTCGGATACTTTCCGTCCAATTTTATTTATCGGGGCATCTGCGGGGAGACGGGGCAATTGGTGAAGAAACATATTGATGTTTTGTTTTTTGTTTATAATATGTAGATGTCGTATTTTCATTTGTGTTTTTTGGTGATTTACAAAATCACTGGTTTGATCCAAAAATAAGTAAATACTGCTAGATTATTACAACGTATTTTGTGAACAACGTATTTAGAGAAAAATATAAACTGATAAATAGTGGAAAATCAATTTGACATTCCTAAAACATTGTAAAGTGTCAGACAAAACTATTGCATTTTAATACATATATGCATAAATTGCTACAGTTTCTATAATAAGAATCCGTTAACATAACATTAATATGTAAGTAATAAAATACATATTAATTGTCCTTACTACCACCGAAATTGTTTTTCACACCATAAACCATATTGCTATGAACACCGTGACAGTCACCCTTTAACCCCTTATTTATTTTACAGCATAACCCCAAAATATGTATTTTACTGTCGCTTTTCCGAAACTATCCATCTTTTCAAATTGTAGGTACCCAACCCATAAAGCATCCAAGATCACAATAAAGATATAAGATACAGAACGGCATCACACTTGCCCAAGGCTCCTGTAAATCTGTTGCAAGAAATAGGAAAAGAATCGCCGTTTAACCCTCTCCTCCCCTTCTCAATGTTGCCAGTTTACCAAATAAATGTTGCCATATTTCTCAGACCCTTGATATAAAAAGAACTAACAAGGAGTCAATAAATATAAAAGTTTCGGGGCAGTTGGGGATTGGTTTCCAGTGGTTTGCGTAAAGTGAGTTTGAAAGTGTTACCTTGTTATTTTATTTTATTGATGAAAATGATAACTACTTTCTACTTCCGAATAGCTGTGAAATTGTTGAACTGTTTAGAACAAAACCGTGAAATTTGGATTAAGAACACATATTTATCAGGCGTTACGAGAAAAGGCACACATAGCAGCAATCGAAAAGAAATTACATGGACGTAATTTTGTTTCCAAATGTTATCGATGATGTTTAAATCATTCTGAGCAATTATATGATGGTCACGTGTGAGTCAAATACGATTTTAACTGTTTCATGTTTTTCAAACTGATATTACACAGCTGCTTGTATTTATTTAATAGTTACATGAAGATTTATTAATTGATTTCTAGTTTCCACTAATTTCACCACGTCTAAAACAAGTTACAGTAAAATGCCTTATTAAATAGATGAGTAGTCAGATGAATCATATAACGTTAATAATAAGAAATAAAATGTTCTTCCTATTTTGCGAAAATATTAAATTATAGATGGTAACGACCCATTTTTCTCCTCCGAAACAAATTGCCGTTTCGCGATCAATCACGCTAAAGAATCTATACCTAAATAGAACCCCGGCCATCAAATAAGACCGCAATTCCAGCCAAAGCATTAGAGCACCAATAAAGTCCCGTCAAACGAGTGAAGAATGTTCGCAATTTAAATTTTTGATTCCGACTTCAATGGAACACCCATCCTCTTTCATCGCTTACATCGCTTGAAAAACTTAGTATGAAAAGACGATTGATTTTTTTAATGCTGTAGCGGCTAGAAGGTAAGAACGGAAGTCATAAAGTAGACTGAACTTGATTGAGTGAGAAATGGGAATTTGGTTAAAGTAATTAGGCTGGTATTGGGAAAAATTGCTAATGTAACGGCCCGATATAATGCTGACTTAATGATCTTTGTCCTGAACTGAATTGTCACTTTAAAAGTTAATTGCTGGGTGTGAAAGGGTTTTCGAATTCGGGTTTAAGTGTTCGGGAATCTTATTATGACTTTTAAAGAGTTTTTCTGTAAAAAAAGATGTCGCAAGTGTTTTATTTATTTAAGACTTTCTTATAATTGAAGGCATCTTTTCTCAATACGATGTAAATTAACAGTTATTTTAAATTTACTTTATATCTATTTCAATAGTTATTTTCACATGAGAATTTTGCAGACGAATTTTGTGTATCTGTTTAATAGAACGTTTTTGCAAATGATGGTTGCCATTGGTTTGTTTGTTATTCAATAGTTCTATAGAACAGATAAGACGTATTGTCTAACTTCTAACTAAAACTAGTGGTAAAATAGCCGAATTGACTATCTATAGCTTCATAGGTAGACATACAAATACTAGACATACATACACATACCAGCAACATAAAAGCTGCCTTATTACGGTAACCTCATATAAATTACACAAAGCGGCGAAAGATTAGGGACTGTATACTACAATAGCCGAATTGACTATCTAAGTATAGCTTCATAGGTAGACATACAAATTCTAGACATACATACACATACCAGCAACATAAATCTGCCTTATTACGGTAACCTCATATAAATTACACAAAGCGGCGAAAGATAAGGTACTGTATTTAAACAAAATAACATTTTAAACACGTTAAAAAAATCGAATCACACCGGCGCGGGCGAAGCCTTGCTTTTATAAAATTAAAAACGGGACACAAGTAATGATATTAAAATTCAGCGCTAACAACGAACATAATATTTGTTTTAAGCGGGCTCTCATAAACTTATTAAAATATTTCTCGGTATATTAAATTAGTGGCCCATTTGTCCCCGGTCTCCCCAGGTGTGTTCTGTGCTAGTATATTTTTTAATGTTTTTATTTGTCGGATTTTTTTGATAATTGCTGATATTTAATTAAAATAAGAATGTACGGTTATGCGTTCTAGTTATTATTACATTAGCTTGGAATTTTGTAATGAAAATATTGTATGATTTTAGATTATGTAGGTAGTTTGAATCATTTTACTAATAGATATGTTGTTTAAGTGGCAGGTGTTCGCTTAAGTGTAATAAACCGCTTATTCAGCGTGTCCCAGAAAAAAAAAATGCTTCGTCCGTCTTACGTAACCTACGAAAACAATAAATAAACTGATAACTGATAACTTAGAAGAGCCCAAATTTGGTAATTTTGGTATGTCTCGAATATATTTTAATTTTTTTTTAGTTGTCTCTAAGCCAAAAACGCAACCCTGTGCTGTTTTTGGTATAGATCATCATCCTCCTAGCCTTTGTCCCATATCTTTGTTGAGAATGAATTCTCAATTGGGGTCGGCTACCTATATCCCAAGATGTGGCGTAGGCACTAGTTTTTTCGCAAGCGACTGCCATCTGACCTTCCAACCCAGAGGGGAAACTAGGCCTTATTGGGCGATGGACGATCACGATGTTTTCCTTCACCGAAAAGCGAGTGGTAAATATGAAATGACATTCCGTACATAAGTTCCGAAAAACTCATTGGTACGGGTCGGGTTCGAACCCACGACGTCCAGATTGAAAGTCGCATGCCCTAACTGATTCTTCAGTTTTTTCTCTTCTGTTTTTGGTATAGATGCTATTATGAATTGTCGGCTCAGGGTGCGGTTTTAGTTAAAACTTAAAATCTTTGGCCGCAGACGTTGTGCGAAACGCGAGAACCACACTTGACGTCCCTCGACGTGAATGTGTTTTTTTTTATACTACGACGTCGATGAACAAGCATGCGGCCCAATATTAAGCAGTTAACGCCGCCTATGGACGCTTGCGACGCCAGGACACACGCGCGTTGCCGACCCTTTAGGACTGTGTAAACTGTAACGCCCAAAATATCGTTTAGAAAATAAAAATACACGTATTAGTGATAAAAACAACCAGTTTAATCTATAAACGATGGCGAGACGGGAAAAAAATTAACGTAACAAAGTGAACACCTGTGCGTTATTATTTCCTGATTTTGCGACCGCGAGCTAATGCTGTTTTTATTGCACACGGTGTGATTGAGGACAGGTTTTAACAGAAAAGAAAATGATTATTTCATAATTAGTAGGTAATTTCATTTAATCTGTAGATTCTAGGATGGAGATCACGCAAATAAGTAGTGTGACTGTGAGCAGGTTATAATGAGAAAATTAACGCATTTGAGCTGTGTCATATACTATTTCAGCCAGCCATGACGTCAAGGATGAAATTGTACCAACATTATTTCTCTTATTGGTGTGAAATAATAGTGTCTGTGTGAGCGACGGTATCGAAGATTGAACCATGAGCGAAGCAATTTTGCGCTATAAACGGGGGTTATCCAAGCGAGTGAGGTGAAAATAGACAGCCCGTCTGTGCGGCGTCCCTACACCAAATCATCATCATCATCAACAGTCCAAGAAGAAGAAGAACAGAAACTCAGAATATAAATCAAACTTAAATGGCAGTGGGTGAGAGCAAGAATCATTGCTTGTAGAATTGATGGGTAAGTGGGTGGTAAGTGCGTAGCATAAGACTCAGCGTGGGAAGGCCCTCAACAAGGACTAACAACCCAGTCAGAATCGCACCTGCCCCAACGGCCACCGGTTCTACGCGCAATGCGCCTAGCCCACTGCCCCTAAAGTTTGGCGACTGTCAAAGCTATATCTACAACCTTGGGGCGGAAAAGTACAGTCAGCAATAAATCGTTTTTGACAAGAACTTGACTAATTTCAGGCATATAGTTGCGGTAGACGGGTAGTGCAGAGAAGCAACAGCGATTACATGTTTCTTGCTTAGTACGGTAAGGCGCGGTTTGTAACTACGCCATTGACGTACGACAGTGTTCACAATCTGAGACCAAATATTATTCCAATTTTTATTTATTTATATGGCATATTATCTACCGTGATTTTAAGATTTTTTATTCAATGGATTGAGTCGTTTCCACGGGAAAACAAGTCTGCAGGGTTGCCGCTATACGTAGTGAGTGGACAATCTCTGATGATGTGCCCGATGTCTTGAAGTGCGGCTCTACATTCGAACGCTGACGAGTCTCTCCAAACACATTTGTAGAGGGAGTCTCGGGATCGCCCACTCCAATTGAAAATAATTAACAAAATACCTACACATAGCCAATAGTACATTTGGGGCGTATGTTGGCAATACTGCGAATCGGTAATGGCTTCCCGCCGATAGCGTATCGTCACGGACTAATATACGATCGATTGTTATCCAATATGTAGTGCTTTTATTGTTAAAACAAGGGACAAGACGAAGACTATGGGTTTCACACTACTTAGACCGCTACATAGCCTAGGCACCAGCGTGCGCCAGGGTGTTTGACATTGATCTACAACGGTGATCACACTCTGAGACCCAATATTATTGGAAATGTTGCAATAAATAGAAACCTACATATTAGCAACCCCAGTAGCACACATACTGTTTATGCGCTTACAGAGCTGTAATACGCTGAATAAGGTCTGTATAAGCCCTTATACAGTATGTGCTACGTGGAATGGCATAAGAAGAAGACTGTGGGAGTCACATCGCTTAGACCGCTGCCTACCCACCAGCCCGCCTACGCACCAGCGTGCACCCACCTTGGTGGCTTGGTTTTGCCTTCTTTCGCCTTTTTTGCTCACGCTAAATCAGTACGTTTTTGTTCCTGGTCGTAACGCTACGCATGTGTTGGTCTGTTGCCTTGCCACAGACCAGAGATGGCGCCAGGGCGAACTGCGTGCATGAACGATGCAGACAGACTACGATGGCACCCGCCCGAAGCGTCGGTGTGCGGCGGCGGTGTAGGTACGTGTGTCTCGTTATGCCGCCGAGGTCGGATGTATCGTTCAACCGAATGTCGTCACTCCACCTTGTTACAGGGCGCCCTACACTACGTTTATCGATTCGTGGTCTCCACTCCAGAACTCGTTTGCTCCAGTGGTCATCGGTTCTACGACAGATATGACCAGCCCACTGCCACTTCATCTTGCTTATATTAATGTAATTTAGCATAAGTACTTTGTTTATAGATTTTTATTTTTTTTCTTTGTTTTTCACTATTTATCTACAGCTCTACGCAATTATATTTTGTCTCCGAATAAAGGTTTTCCTTTCTTTCTTTCATATTTGTAAATTTTGGTTCTCTGTCGAACTACTTCGTTTCGGATCTGATCCCTAAGAGACACACCGAGCATCGCTCTTTCCATGACCACCAAAACGACTTTGAATTGGTGGACTAGTCGTATGGTGACTGGCCCAGTCTCGGTTCCGTAGGTCATGTCAAGTAGGACGCACTAATTAAAAACTTTCGTTTTTAGACTTTAGGCATGGGCGACATGAAGACTCAACGAAGTTTTCCGAACGCTGCCCAGCCCTGGTTGTATTCGCCTCTTACCCTCCTTTTCGAAGTTGCCTCTGCCTAGTTGGCCCTTGCTTACTATCCTAAAAAGTCAGTGATCTAGTACCCCAATGCAAACGGGGCCTGCATAAAGGCGGTCCCACACCGGCGTGATGCAATCGCGTTACTAAGGCCACCTTAGACGCCATACTTTATCCGCACTCACAATTAGTTGCCGCAGGTAAAACTATACCGCGCCGAAACTGTGGAGAGGGTGTTGCGATTACAAACATATTAGCTTTAGTCTCTAAAAATATTGACAAATATGGGTGTTAAATTGTCTTGAAAAACAACTATCTAAGGGAGAGGTCATAATTTCGTCCACTGAAAAAATAGCCCAACTACAGTACTTAGTAGTTTAACTACTTAAGAAATAGCCGAATTGTATATAATAGTAACCAAAATGGTGCTAATATTACACAACTTATTTTGATTACTAGTAGCCCTCAATTTGTCAGTCCCTAGGTAACTAGGATCTAACTGTGTAGCAGCTAAATTTGGGATACTGTTAACATTTTTTTTTTGTGTTTTTTTTAAACAGCACGCACTTTTCTTTAACCTGGCCAGTTAAGATGGGAAATGTTTGCACGGAACCTTTGTTGCGCGAGTCCGACTCGCACTTGGCCGGTTTTTCATTGTTGGTGTGCACAAATAATTGTTGTATTGTTTTGTATTGTATAATGACTACTCCTCGCCTCCCCTGTTCGTCGGCTAAGCGTCTCCGCTGAAGTCGTTTGCAACAAACTCCACACATTTGTGTCACCGGATACAATCCCATTATAATTTTAAATTCCAGCCCATTTATTTAAGTTTGCTCCCAATCTGCCACCGCATCTTTGATACGTTTTTAATAACCTTCTTTTTAAGTTGGTGAATTTGTTAACATTTTCTTTTACAGTTGCCTTTAAAAATGTGAGATTTTAGAAAATGAACATTATAATTATGAAATAAATGACATCCATAAGATATAAACTGGAAACAAATAACTGGTATAAGCAACTAGTACTATTACAAAATTGTAAAATAAAGGAAGGACTTTCCTTTTATTCTGCCGGTCGTTCCATCTTATTGGTCGAAATATATATGTAACGTTGAAACGGCTAGTTTTTTTTTGCCAAGTTGTAGAAGCCTGCACCTTTTTTTTTCCACGTCTTAGGATAGTACTACATTCAGAAGTGCTACCCTCGCTACACTCAGGATTCTAACTTAGAATCCTACGCTTGCTCGGGACTCAAAATCAGCACTCGCAACAAAAAACAACTTTGCTCTCTTGTTGCACAAATAACTATTTCCTATATTAACCTTTTTTGGTTGTCTGGAAGAGACCGCGATTAGCGACAAGTCCGCTTATTGTTTACCTCTTATTGTAATGTCTTAAATTGTATATTTCCTATATTGATTTAAACTTACACGATTTTTTCCTATTTTGATTTAAACTTACACGACTAAATGGCGTTCAAATAGTTTGACTTAATATCCTCGACGTATCTAACGTGATTGAGTCCTGTTTTTGTTGTCCTGTTAATGTTTGTTAAGATTAGTTGTGAGGTTACTTTAAAGTACTTACCTATTAGTTATTTCACAAAATTATGTAGAAACAAATCGAAAATGATCTCCGATCGAGAATAAATGGGTGAATCAACTTTTAAGTGCACCTTGTTGCAATGGTAACGCAAAATTTGTCCCTTGGACAACCTAGGCATTTTTCTACGAAACGGTATGAAGATATCACTTGGACGACGGGGACAGATTAAACAACACAAAAATGCTGATTCTCCCAAATACCCGACAAGAGACACAAGTAACGCGCCTAAACAAATAAACATAAACAGGCATAGACAAATAAACAAACGCAAACAATCGACCAATCACAGATAACAAGCATTCCTCAAGGGCCGCCAATCGATGTGGCATTTAATTAAATGCGAATCAAATTATCTGCGAGACGACCGTCTTTAGACGTTTCCGATCTATATCATATAGAGCTGATGCAATGACTTTTGTATAAAGTGTGAACTTACGTGAAATTATCAGAAAGAGCCCGACATGTTTCGAACTCGTATGGAGCTCTTCATCAGGGACTCCTAACCATGTCGTGCAGTTCCTGACAATCTCACGTGAGTGTAAACCGCTTAAAACTATAATTTAATATTTCTCTCACGAAAGTTTTAATGAGATTAATGATGCAATAACGTCTATACTATTGAAAAACAAATGTATTGAAAATCAGTTTCATTTGGAGAAGGGTCATTATTTTGGAAAAGCACTTAATAGAGTGATCTTCGGAAAACATGAACTAGGAGAGGAGGAGACAAAGAACATTCACCTTAAATCTTTTCTATCGCGATAGACCCGGTATTTTATTTACAAACCTCGAGAGTATAAAGTGTTATATTAGCCTTAAAGATGTCCTTTCTTTCGGCAGAAGATTAAGAAGATTCGAGGAAGAAGGCTGTATGGGATCGCCACCAGAACATTAACCGTAGGCTCCAACTGGGATTTGGGCTGAATGACCACAACCAAGCGATCTACAGCCCGCCTGTCTCCGACCGGGTGTCTGCACCACATTACCTTCGCATGATCATAATAGGGCGATGCAGGATTTGAATAGGCGCGAGGCGCCAACCGTACAGTGCTTTTTTGTCCTTTCGTCACACCGATACGGCTTGTCTACGGCAAGTAAAAGTATCCTAACCATCTTTGGATGTCCCTGTACTAAAATTGGTATAAATCCGTAAAACCGTTTCGGTATAATGAGAGGGTAACTAACTTAAATGGCGCCAGAGTAGCATAGCGCCGTGCTCCCATACAAAGCAATAGACGATCCATCATCGTGCTATTAACATTTTTCCTGAAATCATGACCATATAAAACTGATTATCAATACAAATCCTGAATTAAGATATAATTCAAGTCTAAAGGACGTTTTGATTTGCTACAACCTCAACGCATTCACTGCCAGTAACACATATGTCCGTCCGGATTGTTACTACCGTCTTGCCTGCTAACCCACCGCCAAACAGCAATGTTCGCATTGTTGTGTTCCGGTGTGTGGGTAAGATAGCCGGTGAAATTACTAGCATAGGCATTCTATCTTCGTCCTCCGGGTAGGCAAGCACTTGTGACTCCTCTGGTGTTGCAGGTGTTTATGGGCGACGGTTATCGCTTTCCATCAGGCGATACGTTTGCTCGTTTGCCCCCTATGACATAAAAAAAAATATATATATGTTATGCGTTCACCGTCATACAAGTTTGTGCCTAAGCCACACCCCCTGGCAGTAAATGCGTTAAACAGGGGTATTATCCGCTCTATGAGTCTCGTCGCGCGCGACCGGGCAGCCGTCAATCTGCCGTCGGCACCTACGGAACGTTCAATTTACATTCGACGGGATAACGCTCACCGTTTGACAGCTCGCTACTGGATATTATAGTGTTGCCGATTTAATATGTCACTCATGCTGCATAGTAGCATTCTTGAGGCCTTATTCCTTTAAAATAATCTATTTTTCATATTATGGCAAATATATTGATAATTTCAACTAGTCTTTTGAAGTGAATAATACTTTTCCCCCAGTTCTAGGAAGTAACATGGCTATTTCATGCCTTCCTTGCGTGCGTTCGAAAATAAGTTAAAAAAAACAGTTTTTCTGCTTGAATTTTGTCAAATTTGAGTAAATTTTGAAACAAAAATTATCAATAAAAAATTCAAGCTGTAGGTTTCAAATATATAGGTACCAATAAATCGAAATGTCCTTGTTTTAAGTAGTATCATTAATAATATGTTAAGTTAAGAAACATAGACAAAAATGATGATAGAGAAAAATGTCTAAAACAATCAGCATTTTTGAACGGATAAGGTATCTCGAGACAAGAAAGGTAAATTAGAGATGCGCAAATCAGTTCATTCAAATATGTGAGAACGATTCATGTCTTTTGCTCATGCGATATGTAACACTCATTTCGTTAATTTCGTTCAGTGGATTTATATAATTGAAACTGCTCCATCATACTCGTATTTATTTATTTAAACTTTATTGCACAAAACAAAAGTCAGTTCAAATGGCGGACTAAATGTCAAATGGCATTTTCTACCAGTCAACCATAGGGCCAAACAGAGATACTAGAAGTTGGTGCAAATCGGAAATCTTATTGTACAGAGAGCATCTGGGGTACAAGTAAATACTAAATTATAATATGACTACTGTATATATAAAGATACATACATAAATTTACACACTATAAATAAATATATATATACTTATATAAATAATGAATATAAATATCGTATCATCATATTCATTTCGTTCATGTTTTTCATTTCATTCAATAGTTCATTTGAATTAGACTGGTAGTACATATTAAAATTTTGAAGTCTAACGGGGTCGTTCTCAAAATATTTGCACCGCTGCGTTAATTTTGCATTTTTTTTTAAAGTTGCGATTTCTTCTTTTATTTTTCATAGGATCGCTAGAAATATATTCAGACAATTGATATCACGTCGAGGGAAGTAGTTAAATTGAATATCTTAGAAGATATAGGTGTTTGAAATTTTTGGTCGACAGGTGAAAGACATCGATGTCAGGTAAACGACATTTGTTACCAAGTTATCGACAATGGGTGCAGGTTTGCGACAAATATGTTCCAACTTAACTGAATTTGTTAGCAGGTTAACGACGACGGTTGCAGGTAAGTGACATTTTAAATAAAACTTACGTTGAACTGTCAACTAGTGCTTTTTTGATTGTTTTTTTTCTTATGTTAGTAATTTGCATAAAGAAAACAAGCATTTAATTCTCATCTCATAGGACATTTCTCAGGAGGTTTTTTGAAGCCTGTACAATCCACAAAGGTCATAACCGGCAAAAAGATGCAAAACTCAAGCGTGATTTTATAAATTTCTTATGAAGGTTCAACAGCGAATCTGTTGTGCTGCCTCTTTTGACATATTCTTTCTCACCCGCTGAGTTACCTAAGTACTGCTGTTTTCGTCATCTTCGAGGAATTCCTTCACATCTGATTACCAGAAAGCCTTCGGCTGCGTTAGGTGGGATAAGCTATGGGAGGTATTGTCTGAAGCTGCCAGCACATCTGGTAACACTTTATAAAGCCTTTACGAGTCTGGATACTGAATGGTGACGGTAGGAGATGTCACATACAAGAACTTAAAGTTCCGGAAAGGAGTACGACAGGGATGCATTAATATCCCCAATACTATTTAACAGATATGGATGGAGCCCTTGAAGGTACGTGGTAGACATCGCCTATTTAGCATCGCCCGAAGCAGAAGTGGCCCAACTTTTGGAATGACTCAAAACAACCAGCCTCAGAATGTGAATGTGAGGCACATGCAAACCAGAGATTTGCAGACGAATCGGAATGGCTAAAACAGCGATGGCCCAACTCGGCAAAATATGGAAAGATAGAAATATCCCTAACCGGACTAACATGCACCTCGTCTGTTCACTTGTCTTCTCCATTTTTCTTTATGGGGCAGAGACCTGGACGCTCAAAGCCGCTGACAGGCAGAGGATTGATGCTTTCGAAATCTGGTGCGGGCGACGCCTGCTAAGGATCCCTAAGACAGCTTAAAAATAAAATGGAATACTCAAACTAAGCTATTTCGGTAATATAAATGTTTTTATGACAACAAACATGAGTTGAGACACGGCGAGTGATCGTTAAAAACTGGTTTTTAAATAATTTTGTATAAGTGTTTAAATAATTGTCGTTCGCCTGCCGTATGTGTCGTTCACCTGTTTTTTTATAGACAAGTGAACGACATCCAGGTGATGGACAAAATGACAGTTATGTCAACAAAACAAATAAAGTATTTCGTTGATGAACTGCATATTTATACACATAAAAGTAGACCATACTTTACGCGTTATAAATTAAAATGAATGCAATAGTACACACGTCAACCAAAATATGGAAGGCAGAATATAGACTACATACCCATTACAATCTCCCGCTCGCGTAAGTGTATGTATCATATTTTTTTAGTGCAGCACACTGACGACGTGTCACTCGGGACAGTGTTAGGTGGCAACTGGAGGTCTCGATTTATGCGGGGTGAAGCAGGGGAAACGAAATAGTAGTCACACAATTGTAATGTTTGTCTCATGACAAGTGAACGACAAAAAATGGCGTGGACAAACTTAAATTGCAAATAATTCGCAACATAAGCATAGTATTATTATTCGATTTGGTAGTATTCAATCTTCATCATATATGAAAATAAAATGGAGTACTGAACTTAAGCTAAGTCGGTAAAGTATATGTTTTTATTACAACGAAATATGAGTACCTCGCGTTGGGACACGGCAAGTGACCGACAAAACCTAGTTTTAAATAGTTTTTTTGTCTATTAATATACTTTAGTTTTAATTAAAAGCATTTGGCCTCTATGTAAAAAGTGTCTATAGATATGTGTTGATAATTGAATATTTAAAATAATGCGGTGTAAAAAACTTCTTCTAAGACATACCTGTTGACAGGTGGCGGTGCAAATTTTTTGAGAACGACCCAACGGCATTTTGTGAGCCATTTTGGTAACATGACTTTTCCGATGTAAAAAAGCCTGCTGAATTCGATTTTGAATGTTGCCAAGCCGAATTTTGCCCCATATTAAGTCACCTCGCTTGCCTCTATCAGATGGCGAATATACATCTGTACAAGTATATACATTTGTGATGTAAACATTAAGTACATCGATAAATAAGAGCCCGAATAGATGTAGCCACATTAAGGAGTTAGCCCCGGGCGCTGCTTCTTTTTAAATGAAGAGGAAAATTTTAATTTCCTATCGTACCGCTTTAGTGATGGGACTAAACCTAAATGTTATCGATGTTTAATAATACCCATCTTGTCATCTTCTATTCACACGCCTATCATTTAATTTAATTTTCTACTGCACAATGTTAATTTTATTTTATATATCTAACTTTGTTGGTGTGACATCCGTCACATTTGTATCCTAAATTCGATTAAAAGGTTCTGATATGACAAAATGTCAAATAGACTATACTTTAAATGTCTATGATCAATATGTTCCTACAAGTGTTTGTTTTGACATTTCTTATGCATTTATTTATCTAAAATATTTATGAATTCCTCATCAAGTCATTAATTACCTCGTCTCGATTTTTGTTTCGGACAAGTTTGATCTTCGTAATATTGATCATTTTGCACTTATGTGCTAGGCGTTATTACCATGCCTACTACGTTAAAAATTAAATAAATTATGTGTAGAGAAATACAAATTTACTGCAACATTAACATATTGTTATTTACATTTGTCATATTTAGCAATTAGTTAGATATAAGCAACTCCAATAATGGTTTAGATAATCGAGGTTCTACTATACTTTTGAGACAAGTGAATTATGTGCTTTACTTTACAATGTTCCTCATCTTTTGGTGTTACCCTGAAATATCAGGGTGTTGCAAAACAACTTAACCACAGTAATATTTGGTCACCGCTTTTAGTTTTCATATTTAAATATGATTGTTTAAACAAGCCCAATTGGGTACGATATGGTCCTCTAGACTTCCTCCACCTGCTTTTTTATTGAAATAAAATATAAAAAATAAACAAACATGGGTGACGACGACGACGGCAATGTGGGAGAAAAACAAAGAAAAAGGTGGGGAGGGGGAGGTTGGTTGTAAAATGTTGGTTATTATAGAATTCCTGATACATCTTCGCAATCGAAGGCCTTGATTATGTCTTCTGGTGCCTCTCACCCTCATGGAGACAGCTATGACTGATATTTGTACTTTAACTTATAGCCAGAAAATTATTTCCTCCACCTGATCGAACGATTACGTAATATATCGCCTGACGATAAATAACTCGGGATCAACTATCTGGGACGCGTCTATCGAACAAACGATGACATCACCATTATGAACCGACTCGATCCCGACTTCATATCTGTGATAGTGTTCAAATCAGTAAGTCAACTGGTTGTTTACCCTTACAAATTACTGAAACATACACTTAAGCTTCAACGGAAAGCATTATTTTTGGAACTGTAACGTTTGTTTACATACGCGCCTCTTGTGGATTTTCTGTTTCAACCTTGACCATGTTTTGCTACCTTTTTTTTCAGTCGCAGAAACTGATAAAATATTATGTCATTAACCATTTACCTATTCCCTGGCCAGTTACCGCAACGTTACGCACGAAATTGAGCATTAAGTATATTCCACAAAAAAATCGAATAAATATTATTGAAGAAGTACAACATCTGCTTGCTTGCTAGCATAATACTACTCGTACCTCTTTAAAAACTTCGACATAATAAACATTAGAAATGTTCATTATGTCGAAGTTTTCTTTTTTATTCTTTATAAACATTTAATAATAATATTACATTACTGTTCCTACAATGTGTGCTTGATCACTATCGAACCCAATGATAATTGATTGAATTGTACTGCACACATTTTATGCATTCACTCCACATTGTTGAGCGAGCGTGTCATTGCCTTGATTCGATCATTGACGGCAAATCACTGCTGATTAGTTTATGGATGGTATGTAGATTTGTTTAATATACTCGTTGATCTTTCATGACTTGAGGGCGTCAAGATACCCTATAGCAATGTCGCATCATTGATTAAAAATAGTAAATACTAAAAGGAGCCAGGACAAGGAAAACAAGGCCATTTTTTTACGAGTAATTAAGTAACCAATTAGGAACCCTTATAGTTTCGCCATGTCCGTCTGTCGGTCTGTCCGTCCGTCCGTGGCTTAGCTCCGTGATCATTAGTACTAGAAAGCTGAAATTTGGTATAAGTATGCGTATGTATCACGCCGACATAACGGAAAAATAAAACCTAAAAAAAAAACTTTTTTCGAGCACCTAAAGTGGGGGTGAATTTTTTTTCGCTTTAATATTAGTGTGTGGGGTGTCGTTGAATAGGTCTTTTAAAAATAATAGGGTTTTCAAACATTATTTTTTGGTAAAGTCAGCAGTTTTGTAAATATTCTTTCCGGAAATAAAAAAAATGGCGTCCGCCCCCCTTTAACTTACCACGGGTCAAAAAATTATGGCAAAATTCATGAAAATGAGGAACGGACAGACGGACAAATGGACATGGCGAAACTGTAAGGGTTCCTAGTTGACTACGGAAGCCTAAAAACAGAAATTTAAATACTGATATAATGTCAATAACAACAAAAAAATAATAACGAAACCGAAATGTAAAAAACGTTTCCTTAACCTTTTTCATTTTTGGAATCCATTTTTTTTTGTCTTCTGAGATCTAGTCCACGTTTGATAGAAAATTGGCAAAATAGATTACATAAATTATTTACAACACGTCTATTGATGGTACTGGCGCTGCGCGCTGGTTTAAATTGCTTACGTTTTATTAAGGCGATTTCCTCGACTTATTTTTTATCATCGACATCGCACAGCTATCGACAAACGCGTCCCCTCACTAGCTAACCTCCGTCGTTAAAAATATTGCTGTTTGAACGTCGGTTTCGTTTAGCGGTTTAATAAATTTGGAAAATTAAAGATTCATATCTGCTTCACTAGTTAATACGCGCGGAATCCCTCGATTTCATATCTCTTAGGGTGATGCGGAGATTCAAATGAAAAACGATGTTACAGTCGTTTGGGATTTAAAGTAAGAAAGTAGTGAAATAAATTTTGCATCATCTACCATGTATTGTGATGTCTTAACTTCAAGTTCATTACCTAAAGGTTGCCTGGAAGAAATCGCTCTTTAGTGATAAGACCGCATATTGTCTAGCATTTTTAATTTGTTTATGTATGTTGTGGTGTGCAGTAAAACTTATTTTTATAAAAAAAGAAATAGATATCGGACAACCTCACAAATCGATCTAGTCCCACAATAAGCTCTAGTACGCTTGTGTTATGGACACTAGACGATGATTTATAAAAGCATTGAACATAACTTTGATACTAATGCAAAGATAACACACAAATGATTAAGAAAAATCCGAGAGGTCTCCTGGCTTTGATGTGGTGGAGAGGTTGACGCGTTGGTACAGTAATCCAGAGATACAGATTCGAATCCAGATCTTTTTCACCAGGTTACGCATTACAATTTATCTTTGGTATGATACTATTAAATTGTGGTTGTCTCCTTATAAAAAAAAAACACAAATTATGTCGATCGCAGCATTTGATTTTTACTTGGGTTACTTTAATATATTAAAACGGCGAAAAATATTAAAATATTCAACTTTAAAACATCATAATATTGTATAAAAATATACTTACCTAACTCCGGAAAAAAATACATGTGGCCTTTTTTGCTTGCCTTTGTACAAAATTGAACTGGCAATTTTCACTAGCTTGGGTTATTGACTTTTAATTTTTTTTTTGTTTACTTTTGTAATTTATTCCGAAAGGTAATCACAGTTTTGTATTGTATTATAAACTTAGGGCAAAGTGGAGGGAACCAGATCACGTGGAAGATCAGCCATGCGATGGACCGACTAGATCAAATCGGCTGTGGGCGGACCTTTGCATGAGTGCACCAGAATGTCTGAATCGCGAGAAATGGCGTAATATCATACAACGAACAATATCTGCCTCTAATAGTAATAGCAGTTGATCACGTACGCTCTGTAAAGAGTGAAGAGACTAAGAAGATAAGCTTAGTTCCATACCTTTAGCCTGGGGTGTAACTCAATATCCTTCACGAACTTTCCTTTTTCCTCTTTACGAACTCCCAAAAAAACATCAAATTTTCTCCATAAATGTAGCCTATCTTTCACGAAAATGTCAATGCACCCAGATGCACCTAAGTGCACACTAGAAGCAACTTTATGCCTTGACTTTACGTCCAAGTTTCGCGGCGGAAAGGCATTTCTTTGAACCTTTTGCTCAATTAATTTCTTCCTGGCTGCGGGTTTTCAATACTCCGTCAAAGGCTGCATATAAGACTTTATTATAACTTAGGAAACTTCTGGATACTTAGGGCTTGTTCTGTTCTTAGACTCCAAATTCTGCTGTCACATTCGTAGGAATAAAACAAACAGACGCACAGTCCTTTTTTCTGAAAACAACTACAAGTCACAAGAAGATTTGTTTCTTTTTTTACTGATTTCGCATACATCACTGAATTTCATTGAAAAATATTTAACGTACAACATTGTCGTATGGCAGAAATTGATTTGAATAACTATTTGGATAGAAAAATAGACGTTTTATCTACTAAACGTTAGTATTTCCTTCTAATACTTTTGTGATGGTACAAGCGTGCCATCTTTCATACAAAACACAGAATTAAAACTTATTGAACCGGGTCTATCGCGATATTTTGATTTACCTTCCCTGCCTGACGTCTCCAGTAACAACTTGCTGTTTCATCAGTACGCCTGGGACCACGGCACGTGAAACCGTGTTGAAACGTCAGGCAAGGAAGGTAAATCAAAATATCGCGATAGACCCGGTTCAATAAGTTTTAATTATGTGTTCAAACCGCGAGAGTATAAAGTGTTATAAAACACAGAATTATAGAATTTTTGCCACAACTTATTAACACAGATTTAACGGGTCTATCGTAATATTACTTGTTTAGGCGGGGTTCTACATTTGGGCAACAGCTCCAGTAACAACTGGCTGTCTCACCTGTACATCTGAGACCACGGCGTGTGCAACCCCGCCGAAACGTTAGATTATGAAGGTAAATAAATAAATAAACAGAAGCTTGGTTTCCTAAGATTCCCAGCTTCATGAGGTCTGTTCCGGTTAGTCACGTCGAATAGACCCGTTATAATGTGTGGTAAGTATGTGAACAAACCGCGAGAATATAGTGTCATAATAGCTGTACATACAAACCAAAATTCGGGATATATCGGGACTATTCGACGTGACTAACCGGAGCAGACCTCATGAAACTGTGAATCGTAGGAAACCCAGCTTCTGTTGTTGTTATCAGACTGTTTGATCCAACTTCGGGATCTGGAATCCTGTTATTCATCTGGAACCGTGGAACTTAGTGCACGTTTGTGGAACTTATCGCTGTAAAAATATGACGATCATTGATTTGTGTCATTAACTCGAATATTATTATAATATTTGTTCTTGGGTTATGGATGTTATCTACCGGGTGTTGCAGCAATAAATTAAAACATACATTCTACTCTTCAAAATGAGCAACATTTGTTCAGAAACATAAAAAAAAGACAGTTTTCAGAATTTCGTTATTTCAAAAAAATTAAATTGTATTTTCAATGTACGTCTTTCAACCTTGACATTTCCTAAGCATTGACATAGCTGTCACTCTACTAATATCGCAAATTTCGCAATACATTGCTTCTTTGTCTAAACATTATTCTACAAATTAATTAAAATACACGCTACTTTCAGAAATTGCTTAACAAAATCTCGTCAGTGTCAAAGGAAAAAATCTATGTTTTAATTTATTGCTCCTATTACAGGCATTACTCGGTATATAAATATGTATTTATTATATAATTATTACCCCTCATAGTACAAGCTGCTTTGCTTAGTTTGGGACTAGGTTGATTTGTGTAAGATTGTCCCTTAATGTTTATTTATTTATTGATACGCAATCATTTTGACACGTTCACAGACACAGATCTATTTTGACAATTGCATGCTGCAATATTGGACAGAATCCATGCTGATCATATTTTTGTGGTGATGCCACATTTCTTATTCTGTAAATAGATATAAAACATAAAGAAGAAGCCAACAATTCATGCGACCCACTGCAGTTTAACTGGGACCCGAACCCACGACCTCTGTTTAACAGGATTATTGCTCTTCCAACTGAGCTACAGGACCGCTATGGAATAATGCCTTCTCATACATGACCCAGGAACAAATATTCGAGTTCATCACACAAATATTTGCCCTAACCGGCATTCGAACCCAGGACCGCCGGCTCAGTGAGCAGGTGCAGTAAAAACTGCGCCAACCGCGTAAAATTATTAGTTGCATCGTCAATAAAGTGTTAAATACAAACAAATGTCATTAAAGTACATAATTAAACATTTAATTCGCTAGAAAAATCTAAATAGTTACAAATAAGACATGTCCAAACAATTTTTTTTTTAATATCCTCCCCCAAATGAAATAGTACTTGTAACGTAAACAGTGTGTTTTTATTTACCTACCCTAGGGTGTTTAAAAAAGCACCCTCGGGTTCGTTAGTGTTAATGAAAAATCAATTTCAAAATGGCGTCAGCCTTAAAACGCAATCGGTTTTCTTAATGCTGGGCAGTGATGGGGGACGGCCGCCATACAAATTATACCTAACAGTTTATCGTGACACTTATACAGCGCAATCGTCTCTCATCTCTCTCATCTCTCTTTTTCTCACTTCGAGCATGGAAAAGAGACAGGGGTACTGTGGTGGCCACAAGAAGCCATAGTATGTATGTATGTAAACTCTTTATTGTACATTATAATATATATATACATAACAAGGACATTAAATGAATCATATGTACATGTACCTACAATGGCAAACGTATCCCTGTAAGGGATTTCTTCCAGTTAATATTTGAGCAAATGAGAGGGAACAGAAAAGATCCAAGAAGATAGGCAAAACTATTAAAAATGCACAGAGACACTAAAGGCTTATTACGCATAAAAACAAAATCTTATATACCTAATCCCAAATCCCACATAAACTTACTTATAATTATAATCATAATGCGTAAGTTTACGTAGGAAACATATTATTTTTAATATTAAACAAACTAATAAATATATAATAGTGTGCGCAGAGCGTTACGGCCGGGCCATGACTTCGGTCTTAGCGGAAAGCGGCAGCGGTTTACGGCACGTGTGTCTCGCTCACTCGTATGGCCGCCGCGCTCGGAACTCTCGCTCGACCGCTCGCCGCGCCGCTTATCGCTGAAAGTCGTGGCATGTCTGATATTGTTAAATGACGATAACAAGTTCAGATACTACGAGCGAAGTATACTGCCTGCATTAATTGACAGCGACTGCGAAAGAGACCGGGAATTAAACCTCTGGATTACCGGTCCAACTTGTTAGCCTCTCCGCCACTCTAACGCTAGATAACCTTTCGATTTTTTCTTCATGCTTTATAATGTTGTTACGCAGTTCAAATTTTCTTTATGCTTTGTTCTTTGTATCAATGTCTTAAAAGAAAAAGAAAGATGTGTACCCCCATAAATTATTATGTCCCTTAACTTACTTACATTACTTGTACTTGTTTGTATGCACCAGCTGACTTGGAGGAGGCACTCTTAAATTTTTCCCTCGTAAATCGAATGCCCATGTTGATTGCTTCATTTGATATTTATTTTTAATTAGCGAAGCGATCTTATCCCGTAGCTAATTATTTTCTTCGGTTTATCTCCTACTTGATTTATTCCTTTTTTAGGGGTCTGCGCGTTAAAAACAAAATAGAAAATTTTAGTGATACAAAATTCACAGCACAATTTGAGAATATTAAGTTTTACAAATATATTCATATTATATTTTTTACCGATAGTATGACTTATCTGGATAGAGAATCTACCTATGACTAATTTATTTTTCATCGAATAGTTTTTAAAAAATATATATATTTAAACCTTTGTGACATTTGATAACTTCACGACTTTAATTTATTTATGACGCGAGAGAGACAATGTTTTTAACCGACTTCAAAGAAAAAGGAGGTTCTCAATTCGACTGCTTTTTTTAAATGTTTATTACCTTAGAACTGGGTGACCGATTTTGATGATTATTTTTTTATTTGAAAGCTGATGCTTCCCGTGTGGTCCCGTTTCAATTTGGTCCAGTTCTGACAAAAGGTATCCATGAGAAAATCATATAAGTCTTATTGTTTGTTCCTCATTGAAGTCATTTCTTTGTTATTTTTGTGAAAAAGTGATTATTATCAATTCGGAACCCTCAGATCGCCAGTTTGACTCACGCCGTTGTTTTTTTTTAATGAAGATAGACTTTTTCGCGATCTATGGAGGGTTGATTTATGCGTTAATTACTTTATCTCTTTAATTGAATAAAAATGGGGAGTTTGTTTTGTATCAGTTTGAAGTTTCTTTTTCATTTGATTAAAGAAACACTGATCTTTTTCAATGGCTGAAAGAAACCATTTTCTTTTTGGGGATTCTTTATCGTTTTTATTGAATTAATATTTCACAATTATGTAAAATAAACCACGTTTGATCATTTCTCATTTTTTTATAAAACAATATTGATACTGAGTATTGTACGGCGTTTTTTAAATCAGAATGTAGCCATTTAAGTATAACCGTTTAATATAATGATTCTGAGTAAGAAGTCCCTTTTTAACAGAACAAAAAAACGCCAATTTATCTCCTTTTAAACAAGAAAGACATAGGTACCTATTTTTCCGTAATTTTACGGTCGACTTTGTCTATAAAATTGGAAATGTATAATGGCAAAATAATGACAGTCACATTCTTCTATTCTTTATTGAGAAGGTATGAAACAGAATGGAAAAAGCAATACTTTATTGAGAAGGTATGAAAGGGAAAGGAAAAAGATTGAGTCCAATATTTATTCTAAGCAAGTAGCAAAACTACAAAACTTGTCTGTCTAAACATCATTGTCATAGTTTGATAGAAAAATCCAAAACACAGGGGTGACAAAGGCCGGGTCGAAGCGTTAATTAAAACGACAAAACAAATAACCGTTGACTTCAGTTGCACTCAAAATTCACACTATCCCAATGCGAGAATTAATTAAACAGTGGCTTGCACCGATCATCTCGTACTAGATGTGCTAAATACATATTTATGTATTTATTTATTTATTCAAATTAGTTACACAGCATTACAGTAATTAAACTAAGTCACTGTGAACTACAAAATCAGACAAAACAAAATCGTACATAAAATAAAAAACATCTTAAATCTAGTTGGATTTAGGCGACGTAACAGGCGTGGCACCGTTGCGTCGTCTGATCTGGCGCAGGATAAATAAATGCCTTCATAGCGTGTATATATGTAATTTATACCCTTTCAAATAAACAATTCAAAGATCGACACACAAAACCATAAGGAAAAATTCAAAGGTTACCTGGGCGTTAGGGTGGCGGACAGGTTAACGCGCTGGACCGGTAATCCAGAGGTCCCGGGTTCGATTCCCGGTCTCTTCCACCAGGTACCTAAAGCATTTAAATTTTTCTTTGTATCAATGGTTTAATTTAAACCTTTTTTTTTACTTTGTATTTGATTTCTAGTGTAAACGTATTTTGTGTAGAATAAAGCGTATTTGTATTGTTTTTTTATGTAGAAATGCGTGGAGTGTAGCGAAAGAAGTGTTTAAGGTAGTGTATCGTATCGTAGTGTCTTAGCATTCGGTGGTTTTTGGATTCCCTAGTGCGGCGTGTGGAGGCATAATGTATGTATGTGAAGTAACATACTTGATTTCGTAAAAATCATCAATCATTTGTGTGTTCACAATATTAAAAATTATATTTGCCCAACTATTTCTCTGTTATTATTTCTAAAGAGATTGGATAAAAATAACTTAATATATAGTTAAACAAATGCCGTGTTTCAGATTTTAAAGTTTTTTTTTTTATATATGGCTAGAAAATAATTATTTCCAGATAATGGATCAGATTATTGAAAAACAGACCCCATTAAACAATATTTATATTCCGGTTACGTTTCGGTTTCAATTCGTTAATATGCGACGGCACAAACACATGGTTCATACTGTAAATGCCCCGGGGGCGGGCCACATCTAGTGACCCTACATCCATGCCACCGGCCGGTAGACAGTGCGGGCCATAAATTGAGCGGCCCTGTCAATTGCACGCGCCCGCCAATAGTTGCGGTCGCGGCCCACCGTTGCCAACATGCGACTGTTGCCGCTTTTTGAAATTCGAACGCTTTTGTTTTTAAATTCCCGTTTGTTCTTTTTCAGTTGCACTTCTTTATGGCCAGTATTGGCCAATATTGTGAGCTGTTGTCAGTTTTTCTAAATTCGAACGCTTTTGTTTTTATTCCCGTTCTTTTTCTGTTACACTTCTATATGGCGATTGGCAGAATAGGTGGCCAATATTGTGAGTTGTTGTCAGTTTTTGAAATTGGAATGCTTTTTGTTGAGAATTTTCGTTTGTTCTTTTTCCGTTACACTTTTCTTTATGACCAGTATTGGTTGGAATAGGAGGACAATATTGCAAACTACTGTCGTTGCTTGCAATTGCAATGTTTTTTTATTTACAAAATTGTGGTGTTTGTGTGGTGATATTTTGATTTGAGTTGGACACTAATATTGCGAACTTTTGTTCAAAAATTCGAAGTTATAACATTTACTATAATAATAGACAATTATACTGGCGACTTCCTAAGAGTATACCTCAATGCTTTTATATTCGTAATATGATTTAATATGTTATCCTTACAATCACGTAAAACGACAAAGGTTAACTAGAAGAGATCGCTAATAGGGCTAAGTTCGCCTTTGTACATGTTTTATTAGTTAAAAAAATATTTATAACCAGTAATACAATAAAGTATTTACATACATACACTCAGCTGTACAATAGAGAAAAAACACACTAGGAGTAGCTGTTGAGAAGCTATAATGATTAATGGCTATTTTAAGAAAATAACGATACAAAAAGTTCACCAGGGAAGTAACTACAGAACCTGAACGCTAATTTCGCATGTTGCATCATCGCCTCGGTAGCGCAGTAGGCAGCGCGTAAGTCTCATAATCTTAAGGTCGTGAGTTCGATCCTCACCCGGGGCATATCTTTTTGTATTTTTATTGTTGATTTCTATTTTATTGTCAACTTTTTTTTATCACTATGATTAAAATAAAATCGTCGGCCGTAGGTTCAATTGGGGTAAGGGACAAAATACGCAAAATGAGTTGAATATACAGTTTTGTTCAGAATTTTCTGCTCTATCGAATGGTGTATATCAAAAAAATCTAGCTTGAAAAAAGTGTTCCTTACACTACTGATTTTTATGGGCTCAAAATCAAATCTGTCCCACAAAAACCATGTATCTGTTTTTTATTTTAATAAAGCAACATCAAATAGGGTAACTACTGCCACCAATCCACTTTGAATAAGGTAAAGGTCTTTCCAATTAAGGAGTTACCTTTATATGACTTATTTTTAAAGACAATCTTATGGAACTGGCTTTTACACTAATGCTTTTTATTGGTTCATGAATAAATAACACCCATACCTTAAAATGATTGCACGAGCTTTGAAAAAAATGCTCCTTACCTCAATTTGCCATCTTATATTTTTAACAGTGTGAACCTTACACCAATTTGGTTCAGACGATATTTGGGTTTGATCCGATTTATAGTTAGATTCCGTGTCCGTTACGCGAATTTTCTCGTGAGAATCAATGAATATTTATCCCTGTTACCTTTATATACAAACACATCTAACTTCATATTACTTTAATCTATTGACAATAAAGAAAGTGTTATGGTGCAATAAAAACACCTTCATTAATTTTATAACCTTTGTTTATACGGGTATCTGTGTAAACTGGATGTTAATTTTTGGCTTTACTAAGTCATTGAAACTACGCTAAGTTTGACTTATTTACATGCAAACTTTCACGATAAATGAAGGTATACAAATAAATTTGGTAAGAATATTCCAAAAGTTAGTAATTAATCCACCCAGAAATGTAAGTGTCTATTTATAGTATAATTCGTCAGTTCGGCGTCTCTGAACGACAGTAAGTACTGAACTCTTTGTCGACAGCTCGTGAGTCGTGATTGTTATTCTACCCGTGAAGTGTTTTGTTAAGCGGATAGTTTAAAAAGTGGGCTAAGATTGTCGAAAAAACCATAACCAATGGTATACTGGAGGAGGTATTAACTTAGGTAGTATTAATTAAGTTTTTAATTATTTTTACACATTGTATGTTTAAAAATATTTCAAGGAAGATTAGATTAACTTTTCGAGGACTAGCTGAGTTGAAATTAGGTATATGAGGCCGGATAGTCGACATGGGTAAAACTTTATAGATAACGATAAGGTAATCCTACTGAGATTGGGCTTCTTAAAATCGTCTCGGTACTTGATGAATTGCAAAGGAAAATTTTCACTGTCAATTAAAAGGCATTCCTAAGTATGACACACTTTAATAGTCATTATATGAAATTACGCTGCCGATAGGTGTTGAGAAATCTAAGGATCTAACTAGAGCTCTTGCTATTCATTGACTGACATATTGATGTTGATATTGATTATGTTTCATAGCTACTATAAACAAGAACTTTTCATTTCATTGATGTTTTTCAAGTACATTACTCTTCATCATCATCAGCCTATTCTTGTCCACTGCTGGACATAGGCCTCTCCAACTGCACGCCATTGTAAGCGATCCTCGGCTACTCTCATCCAGCTTTTGCCAGCCACCCTGCACAGATCATCGCTCCACCTACGCTTGCCGATCCGCGGTCTCCACTCAAGAACACGTTTACCCCACCGGTTATCGGTTCTTCGGCTAATATGGCCAGCCCACTGCCACTTCAAATTGCTAATACGGTGAGCTATGTCGGTAACTTTGGTTCTCTGACGGATCACTTCGTTCCGAATTCGATCCTTCAAAGAAACTCCGAGCATTGCCCTTTCCATGGCTCTCTGAGCGACTTTAAATTTGTGGACCAGCCCAACCGTGAGTGTTCACGTCTCGGCACCGTATGTCATTACGGGTAGGACGCACTGGTTGAAAACTTTCGTCTTCAGACATTGTGGAATTGACGATGTGAAGACCCGACGAAGTTTGCCATATGCTGCCCAGCCCAGCTGTATTCTTCTATTAGCCTCTCTCTCGAAATTGTTTTTACCCAACTGCAATATTTGCCCAAGGTAGACGTACTCTTGAACAACCTCTTATGGTCATTTTATTATACAGCCTCGATTGACTCCTTAGGTAACAATTTTCAAGTTTGACAAAGTAGTATAATTTTTAAAATACCCATAATAAATAATAGAATAAGTTGTTTCGTTTCATTTATGCATGTCGTTCACACAGGTATAAGTCGTATTCTTTCGCTTATGCTCGTCGTTCATAAGGATAAAATTGGTGCATATAAATTAAGTTATGTCTAAATACTCGCGAACAACAAGCTAAAACAGTTTCTAGGGTCAACGCATTAGTTCTATATTTATAAAATGAAAGCCTAACACTATAGCTTGTATAAAAATGCTTAAAAAGTTCAAGTTCTAAATATCTACTATTGAAAAATTGTTTTTTGTCTCTTCTGAAAAGTGCCGTTTTTGAGTTATCCCTTATTAACTGGAGGCACTACTATGTTATCTAACAGAACTCCTAAAAAAGTACAAATGTAAATTGATTATTTCTGAATTGTATTTAATTCTGTAACTTTTATCGTTCAACACAAGCCCTAAACTTTTAATAATTTTGCTGTATAAATTACATTGGTTGTGTAGTTCAGTAGTTGATCATAGAGGCTGAGAAATAATTAATGTGATTAGAATAAAAAAATAATCATAAATTAAAATGTGGGTTATTCCACTCGATACAAACGTTACGTGTAACGATACAAATATTGCATGTAACGGACACACAAAAAATGCTCACACAGTTTCAATACATTTATATACCTCTTACATTAATGTTTTAAAGGTTTCTGGTGTTAAAGATACGCCTTACGTCAAAAGTATGTACTTATTTATTTTTAGAATAAACCCTTTACGCTATTTTTTCTTTCATACATAATCTCAACTAGTCCCTTACGCTATTACTTCATCAATATAGTAGATGCAATGAATAGGTAAATTTAAGGGACGAGACTACAGAATACTCTGTCTGTAAGGGACATCAGCAGCGAAATAAGTTGGTGTAAGGGACATGTCATTTTCTATAATATCTAAATTATTAAAACGAGCACTACATAGATAGACAGAACACTAAAATACAAGATTATGTATGAAATCAGGTCCAAAAAAGGTTCACTACAAAAAAAGTTATGAACGATTTTGTTAAAAAAAAAAACTTTGACAGCCTCTCCTGAAAAATCGTATTTTGTCCCTTACCCCAATTGAACGTACGGTCGACGAAATGATGTTATACAATCGTACGAATTATACTAAGAGTAAGTAGTATTGAAAGGGCATTACAAAATAATTATAATGACAGAAAATATTTTGTTGTGATGGCAGATCACAATACTTTTTCGTAAATATAACACTACAAAATTAATCCTTGTACTCCTTATTGTAAAACCACGTAAAACTAGCATGTAAAAACATTTGTCAAAAATTTGTCAGTAAAATGAAATTGAGGGACGAAAGGAATCTGTTATTACTTATTCACTATATCTTATAATTTTGGATATTCGTGGGGATGTACCGTTATAATATTTATGCTTATTGAAACTGTTTCCTACAGCACATATTATATTTCTCAAATAAAATCTTTACCTCTCCATTTATGAATCAAGGTATAAACGCTGCGAAACGTCGAGGTAATTAAAGAAACACTTTTTGAACGCAATTAGGTCCCTTTCGTTACAATAATGTGTGAAAATCGTGTAAGATTAAATCAATACATTTTGAAAGATTTCGAAAAACGGAATCGACGAAATACAAGTACTTATCTATGTATCTACATAATATTATATAAGTACTTGTCGAACCTAAGCACAAAATTTCTTGAAAATCGGTTGAGAAATGCAACCTCAAGGCGGTAACAGCGTCTGGACATCCAAACATACGAAATAATTTTGGGCTAAGCTGAACGCCTCGCTCGCTTCGTTCGCTCGGTTTAAAACGAAGTAATCACCACTACAGTCCCTGAGCTTTAAGATTGCGATTCGGGGTGAAAACTGAGGTTCTATCTGGGTTGCGTAAGAGCGAGCGAGACCGGTTTAACTACCTTGGGAAGTGGGAGTCGAGTAAGAAGAGGTAGTATGAGTTTATAATGTTTATAAATTTCACAATCACACACACATACAGTTACAAAGACAATTAAGGTAGGTACGAGCAAACTCGGGAGGCGAGTGACGTATACACAAGAGTTGCCTTACACGGTCCGCGGCTATCTATCCCCGGCCCAGCTAATATATACAATACAATACAATACAAATTACAAGTAGATACTCTTTATTGCACACCTCATAAAACAAACAGGAGAAATACAATGCAAAAAAATACAATTAGAGGTAAACAACAAGGCAGTCTTATCGCTAAAGAGCGATTTCTTCCAGACAACGTTTGGGTAGTGGAGAAACTGAAAAATATAATTGCTGAATCGCATGTAGCGTGTAGCTACAACACTCTCCCACTTAAAAAAAATATAAGAAATGCAAAAACACATACTTAAAGTACTTAACAAAAATTTTAGTTGCGTAAAAAAAATGACGGTTAATTCAAAAATACAACAGCGAATCACTACATAGTAAAAAACAAAGTCGCTTCCTGTCTGTCTGTCCTTATGTATGCTTAGATCTTTAAGAGTACGCAACAGATTTTGATGCGTTTTTTTTTAAATAGAGTGATTCAAGATGAAGGTTTATATACCGGGTGATCAATCCAAATGGGTCAGTAGGGAGAAGTCAGAAACTATAAGAGATAGGAAAATCTGTTCTTAGGAACCATGGTGTCGATTTTAGATTTAATAAAAACTGCATAACCCGGTCTGAACTGCTGTAAAGAATGTTACAATTACAATACGATATGAGATTACTTATAAAATTTTAACCAGGTTCAGTTTGTATTCAATCTAAAATCGACGCCATGGTTTCTTAGAAGAGATTTCCCTATCCTATCTCTTATAGTTTACGTTTTCTCCCTACTGACCTATTTGGATTAATCACTCTATATATAATACATGCATAATTTATCAGCATTGCACCCGTGCGAAGCCGGGGTGGGTCGCTAGTAAATAGTATAAAAAGCGAATCGCATTATGACATTTATGACAGTACTAGTGTGTCACAACGTCGACGCATTGTCGCCTAGCTTATTGCGGACAATCGAATTATAATCCAAATCAATTGGAATGAGTCACGACAAATAGTTTGATTGCTGTGAGAATGGTGACAGTGTCAACGGTATTGGGCTGTTATTGTCTTGACATGGGTTTGAGTCACATGATTGATGACAGTTATAGCCAAGCAAGCGTCGGTCCGGCCCAGGGATAGTGGCGCTGCAAACAGCTTTCATATGCTAATAATGTGCATACGTCATATATTTTTCATTAAACTTGCTCGTAGGGCGGTAAGTCGTGAATTACGCCCTAGGGCGGTAAGTAATTTTTATCACACTTTAAGGGTTTACATACTAGAAAACCGGGTGGTAAATCGTATATTACGCTAGGGCGGTAAGTCGTACATTACGCCCTAGAGCGGTAAGTAATTTTAAATTTAGTCCTGTTTACTCATTGTTTACGTCAGTGAATAAATAATTAGTACCTCTTAAAATTCTCAATAGGTATGGCGTGGGTAAAAAAATCACCCAGTGGGGCTATACTAGCAGTTGATCACGACCACTCTTTAAAGAGTGATTTGAATAAGAAGAAATCACGTCACGTTTAGACAAAGAAATTGTCACAAAATGCATGTGTGAGTGACAGATGCTTTATCACTCAGTTGTATCACTTATTTTTACGTGATAAACGCTACCATCATAACCATGTAGGACTAGCATATCTTACTGCGACTTCGCTTGTCGCGCGACTACATCTCCTGTCTTGCTCGCTCGGTATCGAAAGGAAAGTGACATGTAGTATTTTGTCGCGCGACAAAAAGTCGCGAGTCAGTGTTATGCTAGCATCGATGTATGCTAGACGTACTGGATAGTATTGTAAAGTTATCCTTCTTAGGACCGATTGTTCAATCACCAGATAAATTTATCTGCCAGTTAAAATTATTGCTATCCTTTTCTCCCGTCATATAAAAGAAAAGTGACAACATTTATCTGACAGATATGTTTTATCTGGTGATTGAACAATCGGCCCTTAGTATTGTACATGTTGCTTTGGTTTACATTTGTGTTTAGCACTCATTTACTCGAAGGTTAACTGGAAGAGATCCCTTAAAGGGATAAGTTCACCTTTGTACTTGTTTATTGTTCTAAAATGTATTTCTTGTCTTTGTGAACAACAAAGTGTTTACATACATGCATACATATTATTTGCGCAACACCAAACGATGACTTCATCCAATCAGAGCATTGATCGCTCCAATCGATCCATTAGCATCGAGTCATCGCTATATTTAGCTCTGAACCAATCGCCATAGTGTAAGTGATAGGCTAACCTGTGAACACTGACCGCTGACCGCTGACCGCCATAAAATATATTTTTAGTCAGTTCATATTCACCGTCCAAAAGTTTCAGCTTGTCCAAAAAAAAATTCGTATGATTTAGATTTATTTATTTCATAATATAAAATATCAATATAAATTACACTAAGTTAATTTGCATGCATTTATGACATGTTTGATTAATCTGTGAGTTCTCGCCTACAGGTTGCATTTTTCAACCGATTCTCATAATTTTGTGAGCAGGTTCGATAATTTATGTAAATGTTATCGTCAATTCAGTTATTTTTATCAAGATTGCGGACATATGGGTGTTAAAAAAGTAGAAGAAGATATATTTCAGCCAATCCAAAAAAACGCAATCTATGTATACAGGAAGATCAATCCAGATGGGTCGGTAGGGAGAAGTCAGAAACTATAACAGATAGGAAATCTGTTCTTAGGAACCATGGCGTCGATTTTAGATTGAATAAAAACTACATTATTACTTTTTTATAATTTTATATTTAACCCGGTCAAAACCGCTGTAATTTTTTTTACGATAGGACATGCGATTACTTACCGAATTTTAACCAGGTTCAATTCCTGGTTATGTATGAGATTTATAAAAAACAAATGCAGTTTCTATTAAATGTAATCGACGCCATGGTTCCTAAGAACAGATTTCCCTATCACTTATAGTTTTCGTTTTCTCCCTCCTGACCCATTTGGATTGATCACCCTGTATAGTGGCTCTGTGAGCTGTAGAGAATACATTTATTAAAAAAAAAAAAAAACACAACACACATTTGTTTAAACATACGTGAGTATAGCCCAGCGGTGTTTTTCAGCACACGCCATATTGCGAATTTTTAGTCGTACTAATTTACGTTACTTTCAACGACGATTTTTGGTTACTGACGATGAAAGTCGACTGATGTAAACAAAGAGTAGACAGTACTAAATGTGCCTCTAGTGAAAGGGGTTAAACTCGAAAAACGCTACTTTACAGGAAACTCAAAAAACCGTTCCGGCTTAAAATTATTCGGACTTTTGACGTTGTTCTTCAACCACTATACTTACAAATAAACTTGAAATGCAGTTTAAATATTTAAAAATCCTCTTTCACGGGGTATTCCCGACATAATTCGTCAGATATATACCATTTGGCACAATCCTAACTTTGTCATTTTAAAAGATAGGTAACTTAGCTCCGATTACCTACACCACAATATGCGCGATTTTTTTTGTGAATTTTGGTGTATATAACGCAAAAAAGTCATGAGTGCACTTTAACCCCTTTTCACAGAAATATTTCGAAAATTTTAAGTATTTTTTTCATAATAAAGCCAAACATTGATGAAGTCAAGTTTTTTTTAGGGTTCCGTAGCCAAATGGCAAAAAACGGAACCCTTATAGATTCGTCATGTCTGTCTGTCTGTCTGTCTGTCCGTCTGTCCGTCTGTCCGTCCGTATGTCACAGCCATTTTATTCCGAAACTATAAGAGCTATACTGTTGAAACTTGGTAGGTAGATGTATTCTGTGAACCGCAATAAGATTTTGATGCAAAAATAAAAAAATAATAATAAATATTGGGGGCTCCCCATACTTAGAATGAAACTCAAAATTTTTTTTTTCATCAAACACATACGTGTGGGGTATCTATGGATAGGTCTTCAAAAATGATATCGAGGTTTCTAAAATATTTTTTTTCTAAACCGAATAGTTTGCGTGACAGACGCTTCCAAAGTGGAAAAAAGTTGGTCCCCCCCCCTCTAACTTCTAAAATAAGAAAATGAAAAATCTAAAAAAAACATATGATGTACAGTACTATAAAAACTACCAACGAAAATTGTTTTGAACGAGATCTAGTTAGTAGTTTTTTTTTATAATTTAATACCTAACTTTGCACCTAATTTATATGGGGCGCTATACATACCAGGTGCAAACTTAACTTAACCACTTAGGGATGGAAAGTGTTTGTACGGAACCCTCGGTGCGCGAGTCCGACTCGCACTTGGCCGGTTTTTTTCAAAAGGTTTCATTATTGAACGAAGGATTGAGCAGCATTCCGGTAAACAATGTTTTGAATTTGGCTAATGACTAAAATCCTTAACAAATCCCTACTGACGTTTAATAATGCAGATATATGACGTATGCTCATTATTGCCATATGAAAGCTGTTTGTAGCACCATCCCTGTGCCGGACCAACACTTGTTAGGTTCTACAGATAGTGTATATATAGCAAACGATACCGTGTCAACGGTCACGTCTATAACACGACGCATCAGTTTATTGCATTGTCTCAATCAATATTGAGGTTAAACCAATTCCGACCATTCGCTGCACTGCCGAAGTGCAGATCACTATTATTTAGGTGTCCACTTGTTTATGCAGTCGTCTGATTTACAATTCTATTTTGATTTTTGAAGCTGCGGTCATGGCTACGGCACAGATCACGAGCACATCACGCTGATCAATAGGCAGAAAACAGTACATGCAGACAGTCTCGGGAAACGGTACCGAACACAGGACTACGCCTGAGAAAGCGCATGTTATCGCTAAACAAGCCCGCCCTGCAAGTTGTATTAGACACTGCACACAACAAACATTTCTAATGTTCTAGGATTGGCCGATAGCCCCCATGTAGGGGATGCTTGTCGGCTGAAGAATCTGCTACCCACGTGATCCTTGAATGCGTTGACATAGCTAAGCAACGGGTCGGAAATCCCTAATGCACCGAGGTCCTAAAGTACCTTCACAACCTTATAAGCCCATACCAAGGTACCTTTCTTCCTCCTCCATGCATCGTAATCCTCATTGCTGAGGATCGTGACATCCACTATGGATTAGCTTCCTTCAGATGATGTTTCGCCACCATCCATGGATGTCGTGGAAGTTGGAGTCAAATGCAGTGCGGGTATGGTTAGACCAATACATCTGGCTGCGGCCCCGAGGCCTTGTCCCCTGAATCTTTTCAGTGACCTATATTTTTTTCAGAGTATCGTCTTCTCTTCTGGAAATGTGTTCAAAGTATTCCAGCACTCTTTGTAAGACGTTGGTTGATAATCTGTTAGTCAATTTTAGATACAGTAAACCGGGGTTACTTTAGGAATATTTAGCGCTACTTAAATAGATTTAAAATGGTTATAAAAACGCAAATATTCATAGCTCGATTGAGCAAATGCAGTAAAAGGTTAGTTCATTTTTGAAGGTAGGTATTTCATTGCCACAGATGGTAAAATCACCCCGTTTTAATACCTTTGCTTTTGTTGACGCCTTTGTCTAGTATTGGAGTGGAGCTCTTCAGAAGAGCTCTTCGCCGCTTGAAACTCCAAATCCGATGTCACCAATTGAAACCTCCAAACCGGGAGCGTACCACGTGTCCACCGCGTGACTTGATGCATTTTCTAATATTAGAGCCCGATGTCCATTGGCCGACAATGGACGATGTCGGATCGGGCTAAGAATAGCGGTGACTGCCCACTAATGGATCGATTGATATCAATGATAGGGTGGACACTTTTTTATAAATATTGCTTGTGACTCCAATGATTGGCACACTATTCGCTAGAGTTATAATGGCCTAGTCACAACATCGCGCGACTAGCGGAGCGGATAGGTGAGAGCGGAAGGTGCATCGCTTCTTGTTTCACATTTGCTCCTTGTTCATTGTCACACATTTTCCCAATTTGTATGGGGGAGGATGCTTGGCATTACTAGTTATGTCACTATTAGCGTAAGTTAAGCTGTTGGTTCTCCATGTATAAATAAATAAATAACCTGTACACAGTTCCGAACCAACGACTCAATCATCCAAGAACTCGGCATTAAACAGCGTCTGTCTTCCATCGTCCAATGTCGTATTCTCACTTTCTTCGGACATATCACACGTCGATATGACACTTCTGTGGAACGACTTGTGGTGCAGGGGAAAGTCGAAGGCACTAGAGCGCGCGGTAGGTCACCGATGCGATGGACCGACCAAGTCAAGAATACACTCAATGGTCCACTCCACGAATGCACAAGTAGAGCTACAGTACGGGAGGAATGGCGACGGATTGTAAAGTTTGCTACTAACCCTGATGTGACGACCACGACCACTCTGCCAAGAGTGTGACGACAAAGAAGAAGATGGGGGAAGAACATTCTCGAGAACATTACCCATACAAGTCTGGAAGTGTTCTCGAGATCGGCACATCTCTAATGGCCACCGCTCGCTGATCCGCTGGCCCCTCGCGGCTGGTCCGTAAGGTTAAATGCCATCCCGTGGTTTCCAAGTTAGTGATATACGAGTACAGGGCGTCCCAAGACTATGGGACATCAAGAGAAAGTATCTTAAATATCGTAGATAATATATTTTGTTGAAAGAAGACTATGTTATTTTTAAAAGGGAACAATTTAAACGCTCACTAAAATGGCTTTTATACCCCAAAACTAAATTTCAAATAAAATGAATTGCCTCCATTTAAATTAAGTGCTCCCCAAATTAAATCATTTTGTATTCCAAAATCGATATACATTACACCAGAATAATTTTATGTTTAGTCAGTATATCTTTTTGCTACCCAAAATGGATTTTTTGCTCACCAAATATTGTTTTCATAAAACATCAAAATTATTACCAAAAATATCTTTTTGCTTCCCAAAATGGATTTTTTGCTCACCAAATATTGTTTTCATAAATTAGTGTTTCAGCTAGGTAACCATCTAATCCTGATCACCTTTCAGAAAAGATACGACTCGGCCGGGTTAGGTTAGGTTAGTTTTTTTTTTTATATCCCTAAAAAACGCTCCATAATGTGTGGTAGTCATTATTAGCTATGCTATATCAATTTGAAATTTTCTCCATACAAATCGTTTTTTTTTTCGATATTTTCCGAATTTGACCGAATTTTCGGACAAGATTTCAGATTCATATATTTTTGAGCCCCGAGAGCCCCCCGATACCGAGTTTTAGCCGCCTAGCACCAATTTGAAAATTTGAATCGTTTTTTTTCGATATTTTCCGAATTTGACCGAATTTTCGGACAAGATTTCAGATTCATATTTTTGAGTTCCGAGAGACCCCCGATACCGAGTTTTAGCCACCTAGCACCAATTTGAAATTTTGGTGAAAAAAGCCATTTTGGTGAGCATTTAGTTTTTTGCCTCAGCAAAAATGACTAAAATGGAAGTAATAATATAAAATATTGGTGACATCCATTTGACAATAATATAGATTATTTGGTCTGAAATTAACTTTAACGGTGTTCATATATTTTTATAGCATGTAAGAAAAAGCATTATTTGCTTTTAGTATTTATAGAATAGTTTGGGATACACTATTTGGTGAGCATTCATCCGTTTTGGCAAGCATTAAGAATTTATTGGTAGTAATTTATCAACATATTTGGTAGGCGTTTAATCATAATTATTTGGTAGGTGTTTAAACACAAGCGTTTTTAAAAGCAATTCTGCATTTAAGGATTTTCTAAGAATTACTTGCTTCGTCTGGAAATCGAACCGACTTAAATGAGTTAAATTTGAGAAAAAATACACCCCTCTTTTTATGATGCCCATCGAAAGAATGGACAAAATATAATAATTCTTCCCAAGTATCTTAAAAGAAAGGAACAACGTAAAATTTTTGAGTCAAATTTCAAGAAAATTATTTATTCATGACGACGAATAATTGAGCATTATCAATATTATATATGTCGTCGTCTTGTACCCATAGTGCAAGCATTATTTAGTTCAATTTGTGTAAGATTTTCACTTACTTTAATTTCTATTTTTATGCGTTTGCAGCAATTGGTTTCTGAAGGCTATTTTTTTTAATAACCAAGACTAAAACACACTAAGCATCCAGCATTCCTGCTACTTTCTCTAATACACTGTACTACACATTTCAAATCGAGAAATTCGTATACAAGTATGAATCCTATCTTCCAAACGTCCTCCAAAAACACATTATTACTACAGATAACAGATATTTACACCGAACAATAAACTGAACAAACAAATACCGTCTTTGTGAACGTATCAGTCCCTCCGGATCCCACCCCAGTTCAGATATGAAAATTTTAATTTAAAACACCTTAAAACTTATAGATTTATGACCTTTCCCGACTTTTAATTACCAAGTTGGAGATTGGAGAAGTTTCACTGTAAATATCGGGTATTTCGGGTTTTTCGCCGATGGTGTCTTAGGCTGGAAGTCATAAAGCATGTCATTATGTTCCGATTTTAAACAGCTTTTAAAAGGGGTAAAATAAGGTAGCTAGAAATCCAAAATTATTATTTTTTTATGGAGGAAACATGACTTTCATAGACTTGAAATAAAAGGACTTAGTGCAAAAGGGCCATTTGTACATGTTATTTGTCAATATTAACATGAAAATACAGCGTGTCCCTCTATAACGCGCAAAAACAAGTAATTAGAAAACTAATTAAAAAAATAAGAAAAAAAGTCAATGATATGATTTTGTTATGATTAAAACAAACCCATTTTATACGGTGGACCTTATCGGAACAAAGCAAAATAAAAGCCTGCTATTGACTCTATTTGAAATGTAAGAAAATTGTAATCAAGTAATTGCAAAGGATTACCAATTTTAAGGAAATAAAAAAATGCGAAAAAAATACAAACAAGTTTGTCATAAGAATTTAGTTTTTTACTAGCTTTTGCCCGCGACTACACACGCGTGGAACTTGATAAAAGGGATTATTAAAAGCGCCTAAGCAAATGTAAGAGCAATTTTGCTTTTGGTCTAATAACTATCTTTCCTACAGGGTCACCGCACCCCAACAGAAACTTTCACTCACTTTTCAATCTTTTTAGGTATAATTTCCAGGATGAAAACTATCCTATGTCCTTCCTCGGATCTTAAACTATCTCTATGCCAAATTTCATCAAAATCGATTCAGCGGTTTAAGCGTGAAGAGGTAACAGACAGACAGACACACTTTCGCATTTATAATATTAGTATGGGTTTAACTTGAGGTGATTAAAATAATAATACAATCATCTATTAATATCATCAATAACTTCACACATTACATTGAACATGAATATCAAATTGTTAAATCATTTAGACAAAGAAAAACCTAATCGATGACGAAAAATAAAGAGTTTTTTTTTTCACGTCTTGTACGTATCGCAACGACATTCAAGGAAACCTAACCCAGATGCTCACTTTTCCGACTTGGCAGAGGTGCTGCCATGCTTCTAGATATTAATTATTTTCAATTATCGAAACATTGTTTACCGCAATGCTGCTCAATCCTTCGTTCATCTTGCTAAATAACACTGAATCCTATTAAAAAAAACTTGACTTTCATCACTGTGGACAGTTTTGGCTTTATGCAAAAAATATTTGTAATTTGCGGAATATTTAGTCCTGTTTTCCCTTTGTTTACATCAGTGACATTCACCGACTTTCAACGTCAGTTACCAAAAAATGGTCGCTGCCAGTTAGATAACTTGGTACTACTAAAAATTAGTAACACCTCCTATTGGTACAAAACAATTCCTACAGGTAATACATTAATGTCACTATTTTCACCATAACACTTAATAATTATTTATTACTCAAATAAGTTACACACGTAGTAGACAGCTTGACCAATTTTGATTTTATTTTGGTATGAAGGTAGCTGACACCCCGGATTAACACACAGGCTACTTTTTATCCCGAAAAAATGTAGTGTCCCCATGCGATGAGTGGGTAGATATTTAGATAGACTACTTACCTAGATAAATAAACTGTAATATTTGAAAAAGGTAACCGTCATAGCTATAGCTCACAGGATTGCACAGTTACCTAAGTAGCAGGGGCAGCAGTCCTAGAGTGGTGACCACGTATAGGAAAGCGCAGCGTGGACTAGTTGGACGGGTGACCTTGTGATGGTAACTGGGAACCAATAGATGCGTTCTGCACGGGATCGCACTTTCTGGCGACTTGGCGAGTCATGGGGAGGCCTATGTTCAGCAGTACGACTTTGGCTGATAGATAGATAGAGATAGATCTCAAATAGATTTTTTTTAATATTACCAAATTTTCCTTAAACCATTAGCTTTATCTCCGCAGTCGGGTACATTTCACACTTGACCGCTTTCCCTATCACTCCAAAGTTCCCGGAACTTTTTTTCTAATTTATAGCCTTGGTCGTGGGTTCGGTTCCCGTTATCTCCCGATGCGGTTCCGTAGCCATTTAATTAGGGGCCAGGAAAAAAAACCTTTTAATTTGTTGTACAGTCAACATCAAAAAAAAAAACCGGCGAAGTGTGAGTCTGACTCGCGCACCGAGGGTTCCGATAATACTTACTATCCCATCTTAACTGACCGGGTTTGCACCTGGTACGTATAGCCGGATACAAATGAGGTGCATAGTTAACGCAACCGATCACGTTTGTTGTATGGGAGCCTCCTGAAATATTTATTTTATTCTGTTTTCTTATATTTATTTGCATAGCGGCAAAAGCGTAATCTGTGAAAATTTCAACTGTCTAGCTATCACGGTTCATGTGATACAGCCCGGTGACAGACGGACGGACAGCGGAGTTTTAATAATAGGGTTTCGTTTCTACCTTTTGATACGAAACCCTAAAAATGATCATTCAAGTACTTTGTCGTAAAAAAGTATTTGGTACAACAGTTTGATTGTGTCAAACCTGTTGAAGTGAAAATGATCTAATCATGATCATGATCATCGTACATGATAAGTAACAGTCATCATCAGACATAGATTTTATGAGAACCAATAAAACACTTTCTGATTTTACACGCGCCATCTGTCAGCTCCGACTGAAACTATTGCGAGCATAATATGCGTATGAATGGCTCGGCTTCCACCATGGTACAATAATACATCGATTGGTTCCCAACTAATGCGATGTCGTGTCGATAGATGGCGCTTTCAACAATCCAAACGCCACGCTAAGAAATAGTATTAAATTGTGTGACTGATTTTAATTTATTTTTTATGAATTAATCGTTATAAAAACTTAACAATTATTATACTTTTGTAATCGGTGGTCATGAATGTATTAAAAAAGTAGGTTTTGTCTACGACATCTATCGGGTTGTTATTGAACTAGCATCCATTTTCCACGTGCTGTGCTGGTAATTGTATTGATGTATAAACACGATGTACTCTGGTTACAAAAGATGGCGCTGTACTCAAAACAGACATATCTCATTAGATGTGGTTATAATTTTGGGTCTATTCGGATGAACTACACTAAATACTTTATATATTTTTAAAGTATTAGGGATGCCTTAGATGCCCTCTGTACAATTAAATTTCTGATTTGCACCAATTTCTCGTATGTATGGTTGACGGGTAGAGAATGCCATGTGGCATTAAGTTCGCCATTTGTACACGCCTTTGTTTTGGTAAATAAAATAAAATTAAATAAATTAAGTTCAACAAAGGGGCACTCATGTACGTAAAGTATTTCAAATAAATAAATAAAAATGTGCAAATTATTTATGTTACTGGGTGATGGCATGTCTATATCAGAGTACCTACTTAACATTTTAAACAAATGCATTTTGTAATTTTATTATGAAGTGAAAATGAGTCTCTAATCAGTAATCAAACTCGTATTATAAAGGCGAAAGTTTGTGAGTGAGTTTAGATAGGTATGTGTATATGTTTGTTACTTCTTTACGCTTGACCAATTCGACATTTTGGTATGAAGGTAGCTGACATCCTGGATTAACACATAGGCTTCTTTTTATCCCGAAAAGATGTAGTGTTCCCGTTGGATGAGCGGGTAACTAATATAATTAAACTAATATAATTTACATAAGCCAATTTCGGTTGTGTCTAATAATAATAGGTAGGTAATAGTACATTACGGCAGAGACCAGTAAGTAAGCCATACTGGCCGAGTAGGAATTAGACGGACCGAGCCGTAGGCGAGGTCCGGATATAATACGAGGCCAGGATGGCTCTTACGGTCGAAGCAAGTATAGTGCTTTTCTCAAAAATTAAACAAAAAAATTAGTTTAAAATTATATTTTGTAGGTGACATTCATATTCGGCCATTTTCCAATGAATATTTTTGTTATATCGCATTTTTATTATTACACATTGTGATATTCGTCGTCGCAGGCACCATTAACTCCCATGATAACAACCTATAACAAAAATAATTAATGAGTTTATACTTGGATAAAAGATATAGGTAGTTATATCGTTATCAAATAGTGGCAGCATTTATTTACCTTCATCGCCAAAATGGTTATCATCTAGAGCTTGATTTAAGAACTTTTCTATATTTTGCTGCTGAATATTTGTGATTTCTTTCCTTTGTAGCAATCCGATTGTCTCAGAAAGATTGTTGAAATATTCTGACCTTATCACACATTATCTGACCAATTATTAACTTAATTTTCTTCCTTCCATTTAATGAATCTCTTGTATTTTTTTATATCTCCTTGGATTTAGTCGGAAGTAAATTATTTTAGCTAACTCTGCCTCCGCTTTTAAGTATGGAGGAGTGCCGTCTATTCGGAATCAGACTCGTCTGAACTCATTTTTGCTGAATTATTGTAATAGATCACACAAACAAATTTGAAATTTTTGTCTTTTAATTTAAATCCCGCCTTAATTTCTTTTTTTATAAATACTGCGTTTAATTATTTGCACTGTCTTACAAATCTAAGTCTTAAAGATAAAATTTAATTATTGTTATATACATTGTTGTATTTTCTAACTAATTTTCATATCATAAAGCTTACCTTGAGGTTTTTTCTAAACGACACAAAAAAGGAAGGAATTCCGAAATATCATTGTCATTTTACACAGCACAATATTATGAACTAAACGCTGCATACAAACTTCCGCACTAAACCTTGTCGCTAGGTACTTTTTTTTTTTAATATGCATCTTGAGTTACGTTTATACTGCCAATAGTGCTAACCTCTTTTTATTTTACATTTGCTCTTAGTGTAAATTGCAAGTGTATACTGCAATGTCGTCTCTTTCTATTTAATCTATGAAAAAGGGACGCCACTTTTTAATTTCTACAATTTGCTGTCGCACTGTACTTATAATTAAAACAATTTGTGGAATGCATCCTTTTTACACTTATATACGACCTCATCGCCTTCATATCCTTAGTTTTTTTATAGGTCGGTGACGATGTTAATCGTGTTTCGATATTCAAATATCTTGATACATAGGAATTACATACTTACTTACTGGACAAATATTGATTCCAAAGGACGATGGGCAAATTTGTATGGGGGGTGTCCCCACCCACCAACAGAGATGAGACCGGTGTAGATAGTTTTATAATGACCCAAAAAAGGTGGTTAGATAATTATTAACTTAAAAATCAATGGGGTTCTCCCGTAATTAGAGTTTAAAGTTCGGTAATTAACTGCATGTGGCGAAAGTTGGTACTAATTAACTCATATATTTTTAGAGCTTTTACATAGATGGTAGCGCCAGTATATTAATAAATAGCTTGACAACTTTAGAAATGGTCGGAAATGAATGATATAATTATATTATTAAATAAATATGCTTAACTTGCCGTCATAAATGTTTATATTGCAATAAAATGCAATTTTATTGAAACTACACTGGCCATCTAGTGTGGAATAGGCGAACTGACACTGACATTATTCTTGACAGTAATTACTACACGTGTTGAGTAGCCGAACTAATATATACGCCAATAATGCTAGAACCATATTATCGTTTATACACGCCGCGCGCAAAAGACAGTTAAAATACATAAAAGTTTGTATAGGAGGAACGAAAATTCAGAGCATAAATGTACATTCTATTTTACTCATGCGGTATGAATTAGAGCGGGACGATGATACAATAATTTCGTTACGATATTTATCTACATTCCTGCAACTTGATACCTGGGCGTCCCCATTACTTACTAATAAGCCAGCTTTTGCCATATTTCGAGCATTCCATAGCATAAGGAGCGTTTCACATACAGGCTCTAAGCTTTAAGATTGGAGTTCGGGATTGGGTGAAATCGGAAAGGTTCTTTTCTCAGTCGCATATGTGCAAGCGAGACAGGTATAAAACTCGAATCATATTCTGTCAGCTCACAAACTGTACAAGATTAGCTGATTCCGCAAGTATACTTGGTCAAGTAGATTCATGTATTATACATCTACTACAGCAGGTAGCGAGTGTTCACAGGTTCAGAGTTACTGTTGGCTCTAAACGCGAAAGCATGATTTTGATTTAGGTACTGTCATCTTGACAGTATACCATCTTTTTCTCATTATGATGGTGAAAAAGAGACAAAAAATGTATTGTCGCAGTGGTAGCCTTATACTTGTCGTTTCCAAAATACTTTCGCTTGCACATTTTCAGTGAAGTATGCAAATCATCCCTACTCTCCTTAAAATATAGTACTCTGGAACTGCTCTATCAGATGTCTACCAGGCAGCTTCGTTTTATTATGATAAGATTAAGTATTATTCCATGTCTGGTATTATGATGGGTATAAAAAAACTCCTCGGGACTATACACAAACTTACCTATGTCAATATTTCCGACCAACCAGGATATGTTTTAAAGTACTTAATCAGTACTTATCAGTAAACATGAGAAGTTGGTTGTTAATTCCAATAAAGTCGTGCATGCATCACTGTAGTATAAAGTTATATAATATGTGACTAGACTTAACAGAAAATTAACCATCATCATCATGCCCCCGATTCTGACTATCCGTACCACCACTTTCCCTAGAAGTTAAATCTGGATTTTTTCTCTAATGTTTTGTTCGTTTCTCACGGCGCGCTTTGATTCTGACTGATCATTTTATATGCTGAAGCTTAATCATTTTATACCTTTTTCAGAGTGATCGTCAGAATTACGCGATTTTCTAAGATGTAGTTTCCAGATTAAGGACCTATTTAGTACTATTCAGAAACTTCAATCAAACCTTGTATAAAATTATAATGAATGTGGTTCAACCATTTTGAAGTCAAGACGTTATTACCATTTTTTTATGAAAAGATGCATGCAAGTTGTAAATATGAACAAGGTGACACGGACTTGATCAGGCCATTCTGGTGTCAGAATGCCTAAATCACATCCTTTTTAGCTTTTAATTCTTTTAAACGAGGTATAATTTTGTTATGTCGAGGTTCCCATTAATTAAACTCCGCCCGAACCACACAACATAAAGTGCTCCAGCCATCCTGACGCTCACCCTTAAGGTCACAGCACACATATCAATTCAGGAGCAGATCAACACCGCCTCGCCTTTCCCCGTCAAACAGGCGTCCACGTAACGTAACCACGTAACTGACGTAACGTAAGCGGATAAGAAGCTCCGGCACGTCAACTCGGCTACGGCTATATAGACGACGCCGTGCCTACGGCTCGACGACCGTATGGTTGTTCGGTAACGCCGGCCGTGGGAGGAGCGTGGACGCGGTTCGTGAGCTTGTCCCGAGGTGAGGCGATTACGTTACGATTCCGATTAGTCTGCAGTAGATAGTTTCATACAAATGATACTGAACGGCTCGAGTTGATAGGGTGACGATCCCTTTCCGAGTTGATATGTGTGCTGTGACCTTTAAGCGACTGCTATCCAATCACCATAACCATTATGATGATGTGGAAATTAGGCTGAACGGGTTCAAAGTTGCCCATTTAGTTGCCTTAATATGCATGGTTTCTACAATCTATTTCTTACATAAGGTTTGCAATCATTCACTCAAGATTCATCGTTCTAAAATAAGGATCTAGTGATCGCAGAGATGAGGTCCAATTTCTGAATTTTCCATGCTACGGTATTTACCAGCTTCTTTTTTTTACGGAATCGTTTATAACCAAATTGTGAAATTCACAAATTCCGATTTTGCCACATTCGTTTTATTACTGATTCTGAATTATCCAATTTCAGATATTTTACACATTTATTTATTTTCCATTTCGACTTTTGTCATATTCAGAATTTTCCACATTATTAAATTAACCCATTATTATTTTGAACGCATGCGTGTTATTCCATAATACGTATTTTGTATAGTAATCAATGAAGTAATAAGTTACAACAAATAAACAATCAGAAATTGGATAATTCAACATCAGGAATAAAACGAATGTGGAAAAATCGGAATTTGTGAATTTCATAATTTGGTTATAAACGATTCCGTAAAAAACGGAATCTGGTAAATACCGCAGCATGGAAAATTCAGAAATTGGACCAAATCTCTGCGATAGATCTAGTTAGAGTATTTGTCAAGGGCGTAGAAAGAGCTACGTCCAAACTTTTGCTACGGTCCTGGCATGAACGTTCCACTTCAACACTTATTAATCTCGCCTGCATGCTCGTCGGTTTAGCGTACTTTTGACTTGCCCATTTTTATAACGTGTTCAATCTGATCGAGAAATGTTTGTCTAGGTCTTCTCTGTTCCAACATTTTCATTTAAATTCGCCATGTAGATTTGTCTACTCAATCTCCCTTTCTGCATGTCCAAACTATCTTAGCATCCCTTTCTCAATTCGAGTTACTACATCTTCTTTCACACCTTAAGTTTTACAAACTATATTTTAATTTCTTGCTTCCGCTGCTACATCCAACGTTCACTTCCGTATACAAGTATTGGAACCAAATACACCTCTCTATGCACATCCAGAGACACCTACTTAATTTAATGGATTTTAAGTATTTTTTGATGGCTGGGCAACTCGGCAAATGGCTCGACTGCCTTTTGTGCAAAATCTGTCATTCGCAACCGTACACACACCACTTTTATACTATTTCCTTTTTAAATACCATGGTTTTCGCTTTTTTCGCATTCACTTTAATTCCTTTCCTTTATTCATGATTGTCACCATCTCCTGCAATTCAATCCATCGGCCAGTGCCGACGATGAATGCGATACTTGACTGAGCATCGGCGCAAAGTAAACATAAATTGACACGTAATTCCCCTATCATCAAGCCACAATCACTCTCTATTATATTCTATTAGACAGTTATTCATGAATAAATAATTGAACAGCTACCGTTATACATCCATTACAATACCTTCTTGAATGTTAAACTGACAGAGGCTAATTCTGCGGTAATTTCTGCAGTTTTATTGAATCCTATGTGTACAGAGACAGAGGCACGATTACAACTGTACACCAGTGTCCGGTCTTTCCTCCAATACAAATTGAAACGCTGTATAACTTACTCTCCACTACGCTCTGGCTGGCCCACGGTTTCCCGGCGGGTACCCGCCGTTATCTTTAAAACGTCTCTTAGGCTCTCCCAAAACCCCTTCCATTCCTTCTTAGGTACTCGATACACCAGACCGCTAAGCTTCGCCCCCGTTGGTAAATTCACTTGATACATTATTGTATCCACTTTTACGAAATGGATTTATAGAAAACTTTTATTTTTTAGTAGATAGATCTTACTTTGTCCTTATGGAGTCAGTTCAAGTGGGAAGTAAACATTCTTAAAAATACATAATTAATTGTTTTATGTAGTGGACGTTTTCAATAATACTTAGACATTTTAACTGGGGACTAAATCTTCGAAAGTTATGTTACTAAATAGAAAATGTTTATTTGAAACAAAGAAAATATGTAATATTTAGTAACAAAAAACAGTACAAAATAGACTATCTAATCAGATAGTTCGACTCTTATCATTACAGTCACAAAAACACGTGGAATCACGATGGACCAAGGATCACGATGGCCTTTGGCACCAAGATTGACCCAGAATGGGTGTCATGGGCCCTCTTTTCGCCGCCAGTATGATTTTCTACGCCGACTCTAAGAACATCGTCTCACTCGATTGTCAGTCCAAGCTGGGTTTTTATCTCTTGTTTTAATCTGAAACAGAGTTATATAGTGATAATTTTTACAAGCTTTAAAAGCAACCAAGCTTAGAATATCTTGGACAAATCATGCAAGCAGTATCTGAAGCACTTTCTAGTCACCGATTGAAGTCAGTAAAAAAATAACATAATCCTTCCGAATTTGGACTCTTTATAATCGTCTCGGTGACTGATTGATGGATGTTGAAAGAAAAAAACGAAGGAAATTACGTTTACATGTGTTCATACATACGACCGTATATGAGAGGGTATCCGGACAAGAGCCCTTTCTCGAAATGAACTAAATATACAAAAAAGAAATTAAATACATAGTATTGACAAGATTGTGAAAGCGTTGAAAATTATGAATTCAGGTAAGGCTGCGTATCCGTCGAGGATACGGTGGCAAGACTTAGCGGTGGACACGCGTCGGTAGCTCCATGTCGCCACGTACCAAGAAGCGTTTGCCTTGAATTTTACACAAATAATCAATAAAATACAGTTCATCATCATTTTGACTCGGAGACGTCCATTGTTTAATATATGTCTCCGTAAAGACTTCCATAACATACATCCCATGTTATGGATGGAGAACATTTTACTTTAGAGCACAATACAGAAACAGTCCAACTGTTCAGTTCTCTAAGGAAATGAAGTCGGAGGAAATAAAATAACATAATTACAATCGTAGACACAATCACTTAGTAGCCGCGGGAGAACCGCGCTCTCACTGGGAATCGAACCCAGGATCCCGAAGCTTGATAAAAATGACTTCTTCTAATCACCATACTTTGCAGCGAGCTAATAATGTCGTCGTGCTTAGGTACACGAGTCTGCGTTCAGCGCTCTTATCAGCTAGTACGCTTGTCACGCGATTGTCAGTCCATTGTCAATTGTTATTTCTTGTTTTATTCTGAAACAGAGTGAAATAGTGATTATTTTACTAGCTTTTATTTAACTAGCAATGTTTGTATGTTTGAGGTCTAATCTTGCTTCATAGTCTAATCAGCTTCTTTTCTGCACATTTCCTTTTTTTTCCTTACACATACTACTCACTTCAATAGCAGAATATGCCGATGCATTTTTAACACGTTGGCTACCATGAGCGTTACCAGTAGGATCACAGTAATCTTCTCAGTTTGATCATGTCATGAGCATCACCAGTTGGTTCAGAAGCTCATTTTTCGGGATATTGCTTTGCGGATTTTTTCGACGGCCAGAGTCAAACTTTGAATACTACTTTGTAGAGGATACTCTATAGTTCTTTATTATAAAACTTGACAGAGACAGACGGACGAACATACACCGAAGTGAGAGGTACGGAACCCTAAAAATATCAGTTAACAACCTTCTATGAATCAAAATCTCTCCCTACCTTATGTCCTAGCATACCGTTTGCATCATTCTCTTAAGATCCATTCTACTTTCAGCATCAGCGTTTATTTTCCACCCAGATCCATTGTTCTGAAGTAAGAATCTAGTAAAAGATTTTGTGACTTGATATTTATAATCACGCCTTTTTCCCAACGGCGTAGCCATAGCTAAGTTCATACTCTTGCTACGGTCCTGGCGTGCACGTACTATTATCTATTCTGTGGTTGCACTTCAACACTAATTTATCTCGCCTGCATGATCGTTGGTTTAGAGTACGTTTGACCTGCCCTTTTATAGAACGTGTAATCGAGAAACCTTTGTCTATGTCTTCTTCTTCCAACATATCCATTTACCTTGAAGATTTGTCTTCTCAATCTACTTCCATGCATCCTCTCCAACATACCCAAACTATATCTTAGCATCCCTTTCTCAATTTGAATTACTACATCTTTTTTCACACCTTAAAGTTTACAAACTGCATTTATTTTAATTTCTTGCTTCGTCTGCTACATCCAACTTTCCGTACACAAAAATGTTGGAACCAATACACTTCTATGCACATCCAGAGACGCCTTATCTTAGAGATTTCATGGCTGGGCAGCTCGGCAAACGGGTCGACCGTCTCTTGTGAACAGCCTAATTCACTTGTTCTAATATCTCACCCTCATTCGCAACCATACACACACTATTTTTATACTATTTTCTTTATCAAATACCATGGCTTTCGCCTTTTTCGCATTCACTTTAATTCCTTTCGTTTACGAAACATTATTATGATTATCACAATCTCCTGCAAAATTCAATCTGTCGACGAAAGCGATACTTGACTGAACTGACAGCATCGTAAAAGAAGAATTGAACACGTAATTACTCCATCATCAATCCACAATCATTCTCTTTTAATTCTGTCAGAGAGTTAGTTACTTCATAAATAAATAATAGAAACACTATCGTTACACGTACATCCATGTCTATTACCGTTGGATATTGAACCGACACTCATATTTACAACCGTGCACCAGTCTCCGGTCTTTCCTCCTACACAAATTCAAAACGCAGTATAGCTTACTCTCCACTACGCTCTGGCCTCGGCTTTTCGGCGGGTACCCACCGTAATGTTTAAAACGTCTTTTACGCTTTCCTAAATTCCTTCCCATTCCTTCTTAAGCAGTCGCACCAGACAGCTACGCTTCGCTCCCGTTGGTAACTTCACTTAATCCATTATTGTATCCACTTTTAAGAAATCTATGTAGAACTTATTTTTCAGTAAATAGATCTCACATGAAGTAAGTAAGTACAACTGTTCAGTTCTCTAAAGAAATGAGGTCGAAGGAAATGAAATATTATCACCTAGGTACCTCATCAACGCAACCGTGGGAAAACCGCGCTCTCACTGGGCATCGAACCCAGTATCCCTAGCTTAATAAAAAAGATTTCTTCTAATCATCATACTTTGCAGCGAGCTAATAACATCGTCGTGTTTACACGGCTCTGCTGGTCTGCTCTGATACTACAAATAAGGTTTAAGTGGAATAATAATATAAAGTTGATGTGTAATACAGAAACGTTATTAAACGTTAAACAGACAAACAAACATGAAAAACAGATAGACACACAGATTTCAATTATTTTATGCAGGGGTAAAGCAATCCAAAATTCAAACTGCTTTATGAACAAGAATGTTTATTGTGATGCCACAGACAGACTCACAATACACAGACACGCATACAATACAATACGTTAAAATTAGGACATTCCTATGCTGCTTGGAATTTTCTCCCGGTAACGTTTAGGCTATGGAATGACCCTGCTGATGCTGTCCGTGCCGAGGTTATACAAATACAGGTACTCTTTATTGCACACCTCATAAAATATACAGGAGAAATACCATGCAAGACATTACAATTAGAGGTAAACAACATCCTCCCGGTTATCCCGGGAGACTACGTACAAAAAAACCAGCCAAGAGCATGTCGGGCCACGCTCAGTGTAGGGTTCCGTAGTTGCCCATCCTTCACAATAGACACTTGTTGTTGCTAAAATTACGAGAAAGATTTCAAGCTTTATAAAAAAGGTAGTAAACTCCAAAGTAACCGTAATTACTTATTACCTTCTGGACGTTATCGATTATACGCGACAGATTGCAGTGTGTGTAATGTTCAAAGTATAAGGACACCGCACGGCACTTACGTCATCATCATCATCATCACCAGCCAAAAGACGTCCACTGCTGGACATAGGCCTCCCCCAGAGAGCGCCACCATTACCGGTCCTGCGCCTCCCGCATCCAGCGGACTCCAGCAACCTTCACCAGGTCATCAGTCCACCCTGTGGGGGGCTTACCCACGCTGTGTCGTCCAGTGCGTGGTCGGCACTCAAGAACTCGATGGCCCTAGCGGCCATCGGTTTTACGAGCACTAACGTCATTTTAAAGAAAATTATGAAATTTTGAAATAACTCATAAACGGCTCGACCGATTTTACTCAATATTAGTTTTCATTGAAAGTACACATACTCAAACAAAATTTTAGCTTTCTAGTAGTGATGATCACGGACAGACGGACAGACGGACAGACGGGCAGACGGACAGACGGACAGACGGACAGACGGACAGACGGACAGACGGAGAGACGGAGAGACGGAGAGACGGAGAGACGGACAGACGGACAGACGGACAGACGGACAGATGGACAGACGGACAGATGGACAGACGGACAGATGGACAGACGGAGAGACGGACAGACGGACAGACGGACAGATTGACAGACGGACAGACAGACAGACGGATAGACGGACATGGCAAAGTTATAAGGGTTCCTAGTTGACTACGGAACCCTAAAAATGAGCATTTAAAAAAAAAAGTGTACTGGGTCGGCAACACGTACCTATGTGAATCCACTGGAGATGCAAGCGTCCGTACCTATAGGCTGTAGTAACCGCTTACCATCAGGCGGGTCATACGTTTGCTTGCCACCTCCGAACTATGCACGATTTTAATACTACCTTAAATACTTTCCTGATTTGTTTTGATTTTCATAGGTATTTTATAATATGACTGAGCTGAAAAAAAAAACATTCTGTTAAAATGAAAAAAAAAACTACTTTTTAAACTGATCTTAAATTATGTCAAAAGTTAGATTTATTGCAGGGTCAAGCTTTTACTGCTAACATTTTGCGGTATAGAAAGAACCTGATCCTCTCCACACAGCTGTACAGATTTTATTGGTTCAGAACTCCATGCTCTAGAATCTTTAGATAAAAACACAATTCGATGTTTAATGAATATCAAAGCATCTGTTCAGGAGCTATGACGCACAGACAGACTTAGTAATACATACAGCCATACATACTTACATACGTAAACATGATGACACATAATCGAGGTTAAAAATAATGGAAAATACTATAAGGTAACATTCATCCCTCAACAACTGAACACCAGATACGTGTGAATGAATATGTCCATGTTATATGGAGCGGAATTTCAGATAATAACAATAAAATAGGCTACGATTTGAGCATCATCATTACTTTTTCTCTCTTCGACGTGTACAATCAAAACAATCACCTTAAAATCCGATTTCAAGTGTATTTGTTTTATTAGGCGATCTTGTAGCACGCTGTTCTCAGAATCATATAGGTGGCGTAAGTAACAATAACCTAAATACAAAATGTGGTAAAAAATTCTACAAAACCTAAACTTAAAATTCGAGTTCTTGACTTTAATATTGGCCGAAATCCTATGTCTTGATCCAAAGTTATAATAAGTGAATATCTTGGAAACGGCTGCGGTTATTTTCAACAAACAAATATAAGAACCATCTCGACAGCCAACGCATTCGATAAAAAAAAACGCATTCTAATGGGTCCATCTGCTTGAGAGCTACGATGCCACAGACAGACACACAGATAAACAGATACAATACACGTACACATATAAAACTTATAACACCCCTCTTTTTTTGTCGGGGGTTCAAAACGTTAGTTGAACAGGAAACTGAGACGATGGTGTCCGTACCAAGATGGGCTCAGTGCGCAAGTCGCAACATCCTGGGTTGATAAAAAATACTTCTAATCACCATACTTGCAGTGAGCTGACAATAAAAATAAGCTTTAAAATGTGGAATAATAATATATCGTTCGTGTGTATTACAGAAACGTTATTAAACGTTAGACAGACATACATACAAACATGAAAAATAGACAGACAGACAGACAGAAATAGTTTAATCCATTTATGCAGGGGTAAAGCAGTTCTTTTCTGTATACCTTTTATGCTCCAACATCCAAACTGCTGTACCTAAAGAATGTTTATTGTGACGCCACAGATACACAGACACGTATACAATACATACTTTAATATTATGTATGACATCCTTGAGTGAGCGAATGGCTACTGGGGCAGAAAAGTCCTGGAGTAGCGACTACGTAGTTATAGAAAAACTCAGCGTAGGAAGGCTTCCAGCTAGGTGGACAGATGACCTCGTGTAGGCCGCGGGGAGGCGGTGGATGCACTACAAGCAGGGTCTTTTTCTGTAGCGAGCTCCCCTATAGCTCCTGCCTGTGTTTAACAATGGACGTCCGTGGCTCATAAATAGATAGGCAGAAGCTTGAGAATAGGAGAAGCTTAACAGTTGTCTCGCCAGCTAGACTAGTAAATCAGACTTGTATCCTCCTTCACCGCGCCGTTCTTGTCCACAGCAGAGCATTCGTCCTTGGAGCCTAAATGTACGCATATGGTACGGTTCCAAAAAAAATTCTCTCAAGATCGTTTAGTATGGAGTTGACTGCAGTAACCGCTTACCTTCAGGCGGACCATGCCCATGTTTGCCACCTCCGTGTAATGTAAAAATAACATTATGCAGGATTTTCATAATACCTTAAATACCATCCTGATTTGTCTTATTTTCATATTTTATAATATGACTCTGTGCTGAAAAAAGAAACATTCTGTTAACAAGAAAAACAAATACTTTATAAGTACCTAGCTACCTTAAAGTATGAAATAAGTTAGATTTAACGCAAAATGTTAAGCTTAAGTATTAGTTCCGTGATACATCTAAATCGGTGCAGCAGTTTAAATGGGAACAGAGATTTATTTCGCATCTATAATATTAGGGATTATCATTTTAATGAGGACTGAAACATCTGACCAGTAAAATCAACTATACTATCAGTTGTAGTTAACTCGTCCAGTACGAACTCTAAATTCATCTTGCTGCTATCTATATGTAAGGCGGCTGTTCTTTAAGTCTTCCACCGGTAAACGATAAACATCTCCCGAAAACAACCTGATGATCTCGAGACAGCTATACAGATTTTCTTGATTCATAACTGGATGTTCTCGATATCAGATCATCTTTAGTAAGTAGCAATAACCTAAATTCAAAATTTTGAAACTCCCGTCACAAGATGCTGGTTGCTTCCCTCATTTTAATGAGTGGTAAAAAATGTTGCCTATGACTTGTTTCAAAGTTGAGTATCTAGGAAATGGCTGCGGTTATTTTCAACAAACAAATCTAAAAACCATCTGGACAGACAAGACATTCGGTTTAAAAACTGCATTCAAATGGGTCTATCCGTTTGAGAGCTACGATGCCACAGACAAACACACAGATATGTAGATAAACAGCTACACACATACACATATTAAACTTATAATACCCCTTTTTTTTCGTCGAGAGTTCTAAACGTTAGTTGAACAGGAAACTGAGACGATGATGGGCTTACTGCGCGCCGCAAACCGCGCTATTAGCCTGCGCATCAGCGTACACTTGGATGTTCGGCTCCGTTCATAGCGTCGATTACTTGTATCACTTGTATGGCGACGTAATATGAATAATCGCCTTGCATTTTCTAGGAACAACTAATAAAATGCAGTTCATCATCATTTCAACCCCAAGACGTTCACTGTTTTATACATATATAAGTATATCTCCCTGGCGATTTGTACAACAAGCGGTTCTGTTTGGTTTTGGGTTCGGTATACTTTCTCCGAGAATAGAAATACGGTTGAAATGGAAATCTTACAATCTTACAAATACATAAATCGTTGATATAATATTATAAAGAAATGTTATTTAAAATATCTACGTACCTGTATTATGGTAATCATTTTCATTTTTGCAGCATTTTCTCGATGAGAATTCAATTTTGCAACTGTTTGAAGACTTGACATATTTTTAAAGTGACAGGTGACTTTTGTTTGGTATAATTTCTTTATAATTTTTAGCCCATAGACAATGCTTTTAAATATTTTTAATGCTAAAGCTAGACTGATGTTTAAAAAAATAACTACTCACCACCAGAGGTCGGTAGTCTAATACATCTAGTTGTTAGCACTAGAGAACTCTAGTGAGGAGTAGAAGAATTGCAATCTTGCTAAATCAAAAGTGTAAAATGGCTCTAACTATACTGATATACGAATATATACGATTATAAGTACATAATTAGAAACAGTAACTACCATAATACATTTGTATTCCATGCAATATAACTTAAATACTAAGCATATGCAAGTTTACAGAAATAAAAAATCTGCACATGAATCAAGTTTTAAGTAATACAATAGTGCAATAATAAGATAACACTAGTTACTACAACATTTAAAATGAAAACTATCACGGGACGTTAATAGGCCAACCTCCAAAACAGAGTGCTCATTAAGTAAATAGACAAAATATATATAAAACACAAAATACGATTTTCCAAGACAACACCATGCTTAAGCCGAATGCTGTCTTAGTGAAAAAACATCATGTTGTTAAGGCCTATAAATAGAGATATGTTTCATTTCTGTTGGTTATCGGGAACATTGCCCCCCACCGTTAAATAAAAAGTGTAAATTAATATTGGCGCCACCGGCTATGCATAAGTAGTCGTTTTGTATGAGTTAAATAGTACCAATTTTGTCCACATTCTTCTTAACAAAACACGATTTTCCAGGAAAACCCCATATTTCCGGGGATTGTTCCCATACTAAAAAACAATCACATTGTTGAGATCTACAAGATGAGATATGTCCCATCTCTGTTGGTGGGTGGGGACGTTTTGCCCATCCTCCTTTAAAATCTCGCTGTTTACTGGACACTTCTAATAAGTCTTCGGTATGTTCCACTTACTGTAGTCTATCTAGCGATGGTAAGGCAACATTACATGCAATTTTTGAGAAAAATTTATTTACAAATTGTAGTTTTTTTTTTAAAGTGACGCAATAGTACGAAATATTTTATCATCATAGATACTGCTAAATCTATAATGATAATCGATGAATGCAGTACCTATTCTATCTTTCCTTAAGATTAAGTTAAGTATATGTACCTAATCAATACTACGATCAGATATATTTTTAATTAAAATTAATCATCATCAACAAGGGAATACTGTAAAAATATCTGCATGCACAGTCTCTTTAATTATAACTTCAGGTAAGTTCGTAATTTCTAAATATATTTTAGAGAACCAACTCTAGATAATAATTGTTATTAATTGTTGATAAAATA